>JARHVA010002662.1:0-600000 GCA_037957365.1 Torreya grandis | reverse complement strand
CTAAAGACAATAGGGGGATGAAACCTCTGCCTGGTGGATCCGAAGTGAAAAGCTGACCAATTTTGCAATCATGAATAGAGCTATGGACACTTGTGATCCACAATCTTACATAGAGGCCAAGTGCAGAAATGAGTGGGAGATGGCAATGGTGGTGGAGTACAACCTCTTGTTGAAGAATAAGAGTTAGGAGTTGATACCCTATCCTCAGAGGAAGAACATTGAGAAACGCAAGTGGGTTTATAAAACTAAATTCAGTTTGGATTGTTCTATTGAGAGGCACAAAGTGAGATTGGTTGCTAAGGGATACTCTCAAACCAATTTTATGAAAATAGAATTGATCTGCACTATACTTGCTCATGCAACCAGATTTGGATGGGAGGTGCACCAAATGGATGTGAATTGTGCATTTTTCAAAGGATATCTTTAGGAGGAGATTTACATGGAGTAAGAACCAAGTTTTGAGTAGCAAGATGATTTATAAACTTGTGTAGAAGTTTGAAAAGTCACATTATAGATTGAAGCAGCCCCCCTGAGCATGGTATGAGAAGATAGATAAGTTATTTCTGTATTGCAGCTTCGTCAATTGCGAATTTGACCATGGTGTGTCTGTGAAACATGTTGATAGTCATATTTTGATGGTGGGGCTCTATGTTGGTGATTTGATTATTACTGGAGATAGCATTTCTTTGATACACAATCTTAAAATGAACTGAAAAAGCCATTTGAGATCACATACATAGGCTTATTCCACTACTTTCTAGCTAGACAAGTTTTGCAGTTGGAGAAGAGAATTTTCATCTGTTGGCCTAACACTTGTTGAATAAATTTAGCATGGAAAAGTGCCAATCATCAGCAACCTTATGTCAATCAAGAGTTAAGCTAACGACTAAGTGTACTACACGAGTTTATGTTACATTGTACAAGCAACTTGGTGGAAGCCTATTTCACTTGACTCATACTAGGACAGAGCTTTCCTTTGTAATTGGCATGGTTTGTAGGTATATGAAGGAGACGAAGAAAATCCATTGGGAGGCAGCTAAGAAGACATTGAGGTATATTCAAAGTACTAGTGACTTGGGGATTATGTACTATCAAGTAGGCGATACACGCTTGGTGGGATATAGAGACTTGGATTGGGTAGGGGATGTGTTAGTAATTTGGCCTACCAAGGCCAAATTACTACCCCTACTATTCGAAACTTTCCCCAGAACGGTCAAATCCCCTATACAAATGCCCAAACTGGTGAATTATAGTCTAAAGTCATGAACAAAGGGAAATGTAGAATACAGTCATGATGAGGACCTACAGCAATGTTACACAATCAAGTAAGAAAGGTCTTTATCAAGATTTAGTGACAAGTGTTTATGATTATGAGGAGAATACAGGCATGAAGATGAAGTTTAAGGTGACAGTGAGGTTTTTCATATGGTTCATGTTTGCAAATGCACTGATCAAGAAATCATATAGAAGAATGAAGATTAAATTTGTTTTTGAGCCTTCTTTGGGGTCATTGACGAGCTACAGTCCATTCAAGCGTAGGATACCTACAGCAAGTTCGAAAAGCATTTCTCCTTCAAAACGTCACATACAATGATAACGTTAACCTACAGGGTTGTAGTTTCACTTACAAGGAATTAGAAGTAGAATACAGGTTTATATTTTTTTTGGACTTTTTCCCAAGTGGACTCTTTCACTAGTGTTTTTTTTCTTCAAGTGTTGTCTTCTCATATTTCTTTCGGGCTAAATGTGGAAGCAATTTCCTTGGACTTTTTGTCCGAGGGAAAAAGTCCGAGGAATAGGAGATTTCAAAGACTTTACAATAAGTTCGAAAGAATTACAAAGGGGCAGTTCTTTGGCGAAGAAAAGGACTCTTACAAGAAACCCAAAGGGTATGTGCCCTTCGGGAATGATCATTGCAAAAATCCTGAAGGGTATGTACCCTTCGGGAAAGCTCAAGTCAGAAGTCCGAAAGGACAAGTACAAGAATTCCGAAGGACTTTCCAACTTTTCTGAAAGGCTAATTCAAAAGTCCGAAGGGCATTTTAGGAAAAGGCGTTTCCAAAAAACCCAGAGGGTACCTACCCTTGGGGAAAGTACACTTTCAGAAAACTCTTGCAAAAAAAGGAAAATAATTCCCGCAGACTCTTTGTCCACGGGAAAATGACAAAGGACTCAGACAAAAAGTCCAAAGGAATTCCTTCGGACAATTTGTCCAGAGGAATTCCTTCGAAGGGTTTGAAAAAGGAAAGTCCGAAAGAATGCACATGAGGGAAGAGATCCGATGGGAAAGAACATAAGTGCAAGACAAGCCTTAGACAATTCCCATGGACATTTTGTCCGCAGGAAAGTGGAAAGAATAAAAGTCCGAGAGGCAATAGAAGTCCAAAGGAAAAGCTATAAACAATTCCCGCGGACATTTTGTCCGCAGGAAATTGATTGAACAAATGCCCGAATAAATGCCCGTTTCAACATTGGAAAGGGAAAGTTGCCAAGGAAAAATCCTAAGAAAAGTCCACAGGCAAAACAAACCAAGAGGAATTGACACGAGAAAATCACGGACAATTTGTCCGACTAAATCAAAGGAGCAAATAGAAACAAAAAAGGCCATAAATAGATAAGGCCGAGGGAGATGCATGCACAGAACCAAGGGAACCGAGAACAGAATGCCGGAAAATAGCAAACGATTCAGTCTAAATATATCTCCCACTTATCAAGATCCTTATCCATATAATCACATGCTATTTTTACAGGACTGGTCAAAGCTTATGTTGACTGTTTGACCAAAATCATGCTTCTCTTTGTTTTTTATGCAATCCAAAGCTTTCAACGTTTCAGGCAATTCCAGCAGAGTTCTCCATTCAAGATGTGGCGTAGCTTTTCATGCTAGTGAAGTTCATTGGAGGTTGATTGGTCCCGAGTTGGAGTTGACTGGACAAGCTTGTCACACATCTTCCTTGTTTTTCATGCAAACAAGAATATCTTTCTCCATCTCAGCTTTCAAACGAATCAAATGGAGTTCCTTATTTAAAGATTTGGCTTAGTTTTCAGTGCAAATGAAAAGTTCGACTTTCAATGGGCCCACCATCCACACTTCTACGTCAACTTTGGATTCATGCATGTTTGAAGATTTTTGGAGAGTGTATTGTTTATTTTAAGAATTAATTTTTCAAACTTGGCTCCACCATTTATTTTCTACGCCAAAGTTTGGAGATGCATGCAGATTTTGTAAAGGAAAGGTTTTA
The DNA here is from genome assembly GCA_037957365.1 of Torreya grandis. Classification (NCBI taxonomy): domain Eukaryota; kingdom Viridiplantae; phylum Streptophyta; class Pinopsida; order Cupressales; family Taxaceae; genus Torreya; species Torreya grandis. The sequence continues at coordinate 596,758 of JARHVA010002662.1, read as the reverse complement.
TTGAATATTCTAAACATTGTAAAAGACGTTAAGTCTTGAGTTAATTAACCAAGACTAATCCTTTCCTTTTTTAGAAACTCCACTTAAGGCTATTTCAGGTTTTGAAAAAGCTTATTTATTGGCTTAATCAAGCCATTTCGAAGGGGCCCTAAAGTTTGAAAGAATAAATTGTAAATTGGCCCAGTCATCAATAAAGAAGTTTTTACTCTGAATCTAAGTTTTGATAGAAGATAGTGTGTAATTTGATTGTGTATCAGCATATAAATGAGATTTATCTCCTTTTGTAGGGCCCTTCCTCACCTATCTCTCCCTTTCTCACCCTTTTGCAAGGCATTTGAAGAAGTTTCCAACCCTTCATCTGAAATATTTATGCTTAAGGACAGAATTATAGATTTCATTTTATTATATGTGTGCATTGATTTCAATAACTTCAGAGGGTTTGGATAATTCAAGGGTATCACCACACTTTAATTAGGATTTTCTTTCAGTTTTCCTTCTCCTTTTTCACCCCAAAAATCGCAGTAGTCAAATTTATTGAAAAATTCAAAGGGAACCAGCTCTCTCTAGAGGTTCTTCTCATCACATAGTCACCCACACTCTGAGAAGTTCCACTTGTATCAGCTGGAGTGAGGGTGTGCTTGCATACCTTCAAACGGGGTGCACTCCAGAGTGATAACAATATGAATACAGCAGTTTACTTTAGGTTACGGGTTCAATTTGAGATCGGTCATGTTAAAATGTCTTCCAAGAAGATGGCAGCGATTGCGATATCCACTACTAACACTGAGTATCGAGAAACAGTTACTACAGCACAAGAGGTGGCATGTATTCAGCAGTTATGGACGCACTTGGGTCTTACACACGAGTTGCCATCCATTCTCTACAGTGATAGGGTTTTGCTCATAATCCAATTGAGTGCTAGTAGACTGAGCATATTGAGGTCCATATGCATTATATTCAGAAGGATTGTTGGATTTGTAATTTGTGAGTGTCACATCCAAATTTCATCCTATATTTTTTTCCTTTAAATCCGTGGCTTTGAAATTAGTTATAATAATTATTATGTTGTGAGATGCTTTATATTGTACTCTATAAATTGTTATCAATGTCCTTGGATCAAAAATATACTATTCCCACTCGCACGTGGATAGTTATTTAAAATAGTCATAAGATATATTTTTAAATCTTTATCCCATAAATCAAGAATCCTTCCACTCTTATATTATCAAAAAGACATAAAGATTGACATAAAGATTATTTTAAAGAATTGATGTGGCAATTTAATCATGGGTTATTCAAGATAAACATGGTTGCATGTTTTCTTTTAAATCCAAGTCTTTATTCCACCAAAAAAATGTGGCGTTGACTTCTTGGAGTCTTGTTAAAGAAAGTCATGAGAATATTTTAATTCTTTAATCTCATAAGTTAAACTCCACTTTATTTTTCCCACTTGAAAAGAATCATACGATTCGTGGAAAGATAATTGATTTTTTATTTTTTTTAGTGGGAAGAATATATTTTTTTTTTAATTTGGTGAAGATTTACATGCATATTAATCTTTATTAAAATAAATTATAAATTGTGTCATTAATGCATCTTTCAATGAAAAGTTAAAATAGTAGTAATGCTATATTCAATTTGTCGAAATAAAGATTTATTATAAATTTAAATTGTTAAATTATCATTCAACAATTATTAATTAACATATTAATTATGCTAATTGATTTTGGGTATAAATCCTAATTAAACACTAGGATGAACTCATACTTTAAAAATACTTATGTGAATTTAATTATTGGTAATGCTTGAAACATTATGATGACTTTACTTAGAAAAGGGAAGTTGAGTTACCTTATTATTGACTTGAAAAAATCAAGAGTGATAAATGGGGATTTTAATAGATAATTACTAGTGGGACTTCCGGTTAATTATGGGGAACAAAGCCTATAGCTTTGGTTTCAAGTGGCATGCAAAAGGGAAATGGGAAGTAAAAACAGTATTAAGGAAAGGGAAAGAAAAAAATTAGACAGAAAATTCATGGGAAAGGAAGCGAGAATTTGGAAGAAAAAAGAAGGTTTTGGAAAGCAAAAAGAGAAATTTCAAGAAAGCGTTCCAAGTGGGTACTATAATTAATTTAATGTTTTAAGAGAATTTTGGATTACAGATTTAAAAATGATGTTTTCAACAAACCCAGAACTTCCCCTTTGCCTTAAAGGGATCAAATCTTCCGCATTGGCCTTTTGTCTGGGAATATTGACGTTCTTACCATATACAGTATTTGTAAACAATAGTTATTGCCTCCTTCTGGAATGCTTGTTATTATCTTATCTTGGTTTAAAACCTCCAGAAGTAGTCTGGGTGTCTAACAAAAATAAACATAATTACCATATCAAGTTATGTTCTTTTCTTTTCTTTTTCAACCTTAAGCAAGTTGTGCCCAACTTAGCCAGCCGTAGAAATTCAAAGGAAAAACACCTTCCTTTTTAATCACATTTTTTTTATCACAAGTTTAATACATTGAACGGTGCAAAGGATTTTATGTTTAATAAATAGACAGATAATGTGGGACCCACGTTTAGTTATTAACACTTTATTTGAATAAATATAAAATCAATATGTTTAAATATATATAGAATAAGGTTAGAGAAAGGGTAATCACATTTGATTGGTTTATATTTTATATGAATAAATATATAATTAAAAATAGATATTATTTAAGTTGAAAATAAAGATAATATAAAATATATAATATTAATTATTATATTTTATGGATTACGATATAATCGAAAATTATATAGAGGAAAGTAATTCATAAATGAAGATCACTATAATAGGGTATATCTTTTTAAAAAGCGTATCATACATGAAATGTTTATTGAGGTAAATAATAAATCAATTGCCCTGTCTCATGCAAGTTAGTTGTCAGCATTATTTAAAACCTCGTAAGTAAATTATCCAAGGGCAAGGAAAATTATATCATTTATATTTTGTTGAGGTTAATAATAAATCAATTGCCCCGCCTTATGCAAGTTAGTTGTCAGCATTATTTTAAACCTTCATAAGTAAATTGTCCAAAGGTAGGGGAAATTATATCATTAATATTTTGTTGAGGTAAATAATAAATCAATTGTCATGTCTTATGCAAGTTAGTTGTCGGCATAATTTTAAACCTCGTAAGTAAATTGTCCAAGGACGGGAAATTATATCATTTCCCAATTAAGGGATTTTTCTTGTATATGCAATGAAAACATTATAAAGCTTATGAGAAAACTATCAGAATATGTTTGAAAATGATGATTTGTGGCAATACATATTTTGTGTTATTTTAAAATTATGAAAAATGAGTAATTAAAGATTTTCCTTAATTTTGTTGATTTTAGGGGAAACGAAACTTAACCATTCAGAAAAATGTCTGAAGGATCTTTGTTTTCTTAAATGTACTTTTTAAAACAAATAATTGAATTATGCTTAAAATTATCTGTTATATAGACTTTTGATGTCATGTTTGGTTGGCATGGTTTTGTCAATGTATGATTAATAATATCAAATATGGCATGTATGTGATCATGATCCTTAGATTAGTTTCTCTGGACGATGAGCTTATGTTTTGGATTATTTATGTGATATGTATACTAGGGAGCCGCATTAATGATACGACCAAACAGTGAGACGGTTTTTCAAGCTTGGATAGGTATGGATAACCCGATCAAGTGATGTGTTATGAATTTGACTAATCTGGATGACCAATGCTATTTAAAACTTGGGTCAAAGTAATGTTAAATTAACATTGTCAATTCATATGTATGATTTGCATATTGTGTGATATCATAGTTGAAACGTATTTTTCTTTATGATACACATTATGTAGTAGAATCTTACAACACATGGGTGTACTAGCATATCGATCAGTATTTATTGATATTTGTTATTGCATGCATGATGTTAAAGTCCTTTGATATGTGTACTTGGTTGGTATGGTTATGTAAGGACTCTCGAATCAAGAACCAAAGCATACTTACTCTATGGATATGTAACCTATCCATATGTATATATTATACCTAAGAAGATAATATTATGATGTGGATTTACTTAGCGGTGTACAAACTATTTGACACCCTTTTTGTATGAGAGTTAAAATTCATAGTGTGGCAGTTTAAGAGGACACAAAAATGATGTCGGACATCAATAGTCCTAACTTATACCTTTCTGATGTAAGTGTTAGGGTTGTAAAAACCATCGAGTTTTTTCTCTATAATAAAGGAATGTATTTATACCTTTTCCTTGTATGTGTTTGTATGAGGAACTAGTGAGTAATCATGTTTACCTTTAGTAGTTTGGTAGAACTACATCTAGCCCTGATTCTGTGTATGTAGGTGATCACAGATATGTATAACACCTCGGGGAAAGAGCATGGACATAGGAAACTAACCTTGAATAGGTATCCCTTAGTATGACAATTGTTAAAAATGATAGTCAAAGCAAATAGCCTTTATGTAGCACAGTACTGTTATGTAATCTTGTCGGCAGGACCAAGTCTGTCACATTTTGTAAGGATGAAAACTATATGCGGTATATTTCATAAGAAAGTTAATTGTGCAAGTGGTTATACATTTATAGAATAAAATAGTGCATCATGAGGTGTGCCTAGAGATTATGTTCTCTTCGGATTGTTATTGAAGGTATACTCAGATAGTATAATCCTAACTTGCTTTATTATTATGGTTGGGTGTAAGATTGTTGTTGGTGTTGATTTAGATATTCAAACACAAAGACCTATGACCGTATAGGATGTCATAGAGTTTTACAGTACGAAAAGTACCCGGTTGGTACATATTATATTCATTACATCTTGACCCATACCTAAATAAATATATAAGTTATGGTTATTAATGTTTGGGTAAAGTGATCATGAACTATGATAGTATGGGATATCGTAAGATACTTTAGCTTAGATGTATATACTCAAGTAGTACATATTGTAGTTGTATGTTTGGACTCTCAATTAAATTGATTGTCCTAACGATTTTGTTGGTTATTACTTGAGCGATATCTTTATATCAGTTAATAGGACAAAATGGATGCGTGCATACAATCTTGAGAGCATAAATGAATGACAAGGTTGACTGTTATGTACTGTATAACTTGCTTTGTTTTGTATACTTGGCTTATTTATGTGCCTGGCATGTGATTCTCTATGGAACTAGGAATGTAAATTCCTTCATCATTGTTATTATCTAGGTTATGTGAGAGTGTTTGGGTAAGCACACAACCCTAGATAGTAAGGTGTTATATTTGAATGTATCACTTTGTTGTGGGATTGTAGACCTGAGCTTTAAAAGCTCACCTGTGTCATGAGTAATTTGTTCCCTGTTTGGCTTAGAGTGCCAACCCCTTTGGTGGTGACGTCTCGTGAAGGAGACCATCACATTTGAAATATCTACATCAAACCTAATTCCGAGGAGCAAATATGTAGGCTGCCCAAGATTGTGATGAGGGCATCGGGTCTAGATCCTTAGGCTAAGTTAGGGTAATCTTGATTGCATAGCAATCCGTGCGGCTGGTTGAATTAGTACCGATCCTTAGTATGAAAATTTGGATTGTGCTAATGTCCCTAGCAAGATAGTAAACTTTCTGTATCATACTTTTTATTCTTTTGCTTGTATTGGAATGTTGAATCTGTTACTACTTGAAGTCGTTGATTATATGAATGACTAAAGTATTCTAGTAACTGTGATTGAATGAATATTCAATGTTTAGTTTTTAAAAAAAAAACTTACTACATTTTCTAAGAACAACTAGGCAGGTTGTTATAGTGAGGATTAATGATTAAATTGCGGACATTTTCACAAAGCCACTTGTTGAAACTAAGCTTACTAGATTGAGGAACTTGATGGGGCTACCGGAAGTTTTCATTTTGGGTGATGGTGAGTAAATGCCACCTTCAGAGGAAGTGTTAGCAAGTGATGCCACCTCCCTCTAGGCCCCTCTAAGTAGTGTTTTAGGGTGGATGTCAGAGTTGATAATACTCTATTATCGGGTCCATTGAATTTTCTATAATTATAGACTATAATTGGGATTAATATCGGCATAATACGCTCGAGTGGTCAACTCACCATACACATTATTAGAATTATGTATATAAATAAAAGGCTTTGACCCACCTTTATCCATCACTTGTATCACATTCATTCTTTGAATTTCTTTCTGAATTTAAAAAGTTTATTGTGTTTTGGGATTCCTTAGGGGATTCCACCCAATATCTCGTGCATGTGTATGATCTATTTAATGTATGTGTATATTTCTTTTATGTTGAAGATGGGATCTTGCACTTAATTCTCATCATACCCAATATGTCTTGATGAATGGCAGCTATTGTTTGCTTGGGTCCATATGTGTGAGTGGGCTTCTATGTCTCTATGGGTCTGGTTATGAATTTCTTTCTTCGTTGTGATTTAACTACATATTCTTCCCCTGGTATTGCACTGAGACTTATTCCATTATCTTGAAGATTCATAGACTGGTTCTGAGTTGGATCATAAATGTTCTAAACCATAACATCAATAAAGTGAAAACATTGAAAAATGCTATCCTATAAAGAAAATAAATCAAAAATCTGAAACTAAAGGCACTTACTTTCTCCTTCATTTCCCATATGCACACAAAGAGATATACATTTGTTACAAGCATGCATGAGTGATATATTTTAAACATACTCGTTTTAAAAATTGTGGTTTTCCCATCCTTCTAAATATTCCATTGATTTTTAGAATAGAGATGGGGGTTTTCATTTTATATAATTTGGCATTACATTATTATTTAAAGCTAAGAAAAAAAAGAAGTTTTGTGCTAAACATTATTATTTTTATTTGATAAAATGTTGTTTTCCAAACACCATTTATTATGTTTGCAAATTAATAGAATAAAAACAGATGTTTGAACTTGATAATACATGAAATGCTTAGGTGACATTGATCACTGACCTTCTTTCCCCATTCCATTGAACACACGTCTTGAAGAGAGCAAATGACACACTGATTCATTAAACCAACAAAACAGAAAGTGTAAGATAAAACAAATTAGGTTGAGAAACGCATATAAAAAAAAAGGTAACTTTCATTTCTCTTGGTTCCTCCTCTACATTTGTCCTTCATACAACATACATAAATTCAAAGCTTATCAGAATACTAGGTGAAAAAAGGAAAATAAAATAATAAATGCACATTTGGTACTACACCAGGTACCCGATGCATTGAAGTTGCATGAAATGAGGACAGTTGCCAACCAAGAGCAATACCTTAACCTGTATTTACCTCTATAGGCCAACATAGCTCAAATTCATGTTATAATTAGCTTAATATTATACATGATATTTTTCCATGCATTAGTAGTAAACAAAAAATGAGTGTGACAATATAACCTTTGCAATCTTTCCGGTACTCTTATCAAATTCAAGCAATCAAAGATCTGATTTTGTCACCATGCCCCTTCACTGTTCTTTGTTGTTTCATATATATATATATATATATTCAGTAAACACTTATATTTTAAAATCTTCAACGGTAAAGCTTTCCATTAATGTTCTCTTTAATTCATACCAAGAAGTGATAGGGGAAGTTTTCACTTCAATACTTGACTAACCACTATTCCACTATTCTAGGGATATGCTTTTTAAGGACACCTTATCATGGGAAGATTTGCTCCAACTGATTCATATGCATCAAGAGAAGTCTCTACAATTTTCTACTATTGTGATAGAACCAATTTTCAACATTTATAAGCAGTAGCACAAAGCAACTCCCTTACACTGTACATCTTGTGGATTTCAACTTATAGTTCAAAACGAGTAAAGAAAAGATGGGTCAAACTTCATTAAGTCTAAATCAGAAAGGATGCTCAAATAAACATGATAAAGACAGAGCATAAGGGCACCCAGCTTAGCCTAATAGATACAAATTAAAAGGACGTAAAAGACAAAAAAAATCACATTCACCCCGATTGGTCATCTCCACAGTTCATCAATGGAGATGAGTGCTAGATAAGCTCAAGGAAAACATTCAGGATTGATGTGTTAGAGATCCCTCTTTTGCAAAGAACTGATACTCATTAACAAGATTTTAGCAGCATATTAGATGTTTTACTGTGCTTAAATCTTCCCTTCCAAATCAGGGTTCGAAAAAATAGTCATTGTTAAGACAGTGCCTTGGGGTGAGTAAGGATGTGCAAAAGGGTTGCACCTTTCATCTTAGGACTTATTTACAATACCTTGAGATAGTGTTGGGCTTGGTATTATAGATATTCAAGAACAAGTAGCATTAGCTGGAAAATTGATTGTTTGAGCTATTATCGGTGATGCTCCAAGGAAAATCCTTACGAGGTAAGAGATTTTAACAGACAAGTATAAAATTATAAGGCATCTTAAGAACACTTTAATGAAAAATATGAATATGGTCAATGAATTAGGGACATCTTACTTGAACTGGAAAGTCCATAAGTGGACGTCGGGAAAGCCAGTTGATATTGTCCCAATCAACCGTAGGAGGGAACATTTTGTAATCCTTTTGCATGAAGAAACCCTGTTCACAAACATAGGCATTATTGATTTGAATAACTTGCATATTTCTTCAAGTTTCATATATGAGACAGAACACCCCTACCAAGGCATAAACGGTTTAACTTTTTTATCAATTTAAATACAACTCAAGTTAAATTTAAGCAAAAAGTTGTCTAGATATCACCAGAAAACATCTTTCTATTTAGATTATGTTCCAAGTAACAGCACTCAAACAACCACTTTACCTCTTATTGATGTCAGATTTGTACATTACAATATCCAATGCTCAGATTTTCTCAGTCAACAGCATTAATTGTTGGTCAAAACTCTAACAGCAATCAAGTTTCCTCCAAAGATAGTCAGTGAAGGTCAAGCATACCTTGTAGAGAAGGTAACTAGTCAAATACAGCATTAGATGGTCAACAGCATCCCACAGGTCAAAGCAGTGGCAGCCAAAAAGGTCAGTGCAGCAGTTGAATACTCCAGCAGGTCCATGCTGATGTCACAGTTACTAGTTAAGCAATTTGGCAGTATGGAGTCTCCATTCTGTCCTTGATATACCTTTTATGACATCATCATGCGAATTCTCTTATACTGCCAAGAGAATATACAAACTAGGAATAATGATGATGCAATTAAATCTTATGTCAGGTTTGAATGTTCTGATTCATCTCTACTCTTAAACTGTCCTCCAATAGTTTGAATAGGACATTAATGGCTTCTCTTTCTGTGTATACCTGATCCGGACTGTCACATTCTACAACAAAGCAGCTCTTCATAAGTGCTAACATGAGCCTTTTTCAGCCAAAAAAATATGCTGACACAATAGATGCATATTACTTCCTGTTAAACATGATAAATGTAGGTAGGCTCAGTCCCAAAAGCATTTGTAGGGGTTGAAGAGCAACAAAAGCTTTCTTTTGACAGCATAGATGATTTATTTTCTCCGTAAGTGCACTTTACCCTCCTCAAGAGTAGTTTTCAGTCCTCTTACATAAATCCCAAACCCCTCGACAAAAACAGGCTAGAAACAATGCATGGACTATGAATGGCCAACCAAATTCTGATAGTCTATAGAATGACATATGTACCTCTCTCTTCTAGTTTCCAGAGTCATAAACACATACTTTCCTTCTTTAGTTTAAACTTCTCTCTTCTAGATTACTCGAGTCCTAAGTTACTAGTACGACTTTGGGTACAGGTTTCGCCTTTTTTACACTGTGTGGGGTACAGCTTGGGCATGTCCATACAAAAATTAGTAAAAAAATTCAGAATTTTAGATTGTCTAATTTTTTTATTTCTTTTATTTTAAAGTCTTTTACATTTTATTTTTTTATAAGTTAAAATATTTGTTTTTAATTTTTTTAATTTTTAACTTGCTGTTTAAAAGACAGTGGAGGAAGAAATATGCCCCAAGTACAGACTGGATACAGCCAATGTTTGCCCCAGGTACGGTCTGGGTTTAGCCCCGGTTTGCCCAAGTACAGCCCAAAAACATTCCAGGTTCGCCCCAGGTTTGTCACTGACAAAACCAGGACATACCTGGACAGGGTCCTGTGCCCAGGGCGAACCCAGCACATTCCCAGACTGTACCCAGCTTGGGGCAAACCTGGCATGTTTCCCGGCTGACTCAGCCCGCAAGCAGTACCCGGTACACACTGGTTATGGGTAAGAGGACCAAAACAGACAACCCCAGTATAGTAGCTTGAGTCCTCTACCAATATCCCAAACTCACAATAACAGCAGTCCAAGAGAAATGCAAGGGTTCTGAATGCACAATCAAATTCTTATGATGGATAGAATCACATTTAGGAGAGACATTAATAGGTTTCGTTTTCCTGTGCTCTCCTTACCACAAGACCAACTGCTCAAGGCTCATGGCTCAACAATGGGTTACATTATTTTATATTTGTGATCAAAGTCCAAAGTTCCAAACCACAGTTAACAAAATCAAACACAACACATTACAAGAGAATAAAGGATTGGCTTTTAGTTTTACTGAGATTTCATTTTCAATGGTTGAGAAATGCTTGGGATGCAGTAATGATTAGCCTCGTTAATTTTCATGCATGTCAAGAATTTGATGTGTTTGGGCCACCTTTGTCACTTGGCTATACTACTAGAAAGTAAAAAGGTTAAAATCTAAAAAATATACTAAACAAGGCTTGACTAAATGCACTATTTTCTAGATTGGTTTCAGATCAAAACCAAACAAATAATGTAAATTAAGACAAAGACATTCATATCACTTAAAAACAGATAACAAATAGTTAGCAGAATTCTTTATTTTCATGTATGTACCCTGCACATGGTTCGAAAGAAACCCTTTTCTTTCAAAGATACTAACTTGCTCAAGATAAGTGTTCTAGCCTATAGTATTTATTTACCTTTTAACAAACTTGCATGGGTTCATTAGTCCCTAGAATATGCTGCCATTCAATTTTCTCACAACCATTCTAGATAATTAAAAAAGTCAAATCTATCAACTGAGATATACTCTTCCATTATGCCATGGAAATGATTACCAGTAAAACTCAATTATCCTGTACATCACTTTATTGCAAGAAGTAGGAAATCCTCATAAGATCACAACTTTATTTTTTTTAGTTAAGAAGTCCATGAAAAGCTATACCATAATAAACACACTCTAACTTGCTCAAGCCAAGCATCCTAGCCTATGGCCCTATGGTATTTCTTTACCCTTTACCAAACTTGCAAAGGTTCATTGGTCCCTAGGATATGTTGCCACTCAATTTTCTCATGACCGTTTTAGATAATTAAAAATGTCAAATCTATCAACTGAGATATACTCTGCCATTGTCTCATGGAAATGGTTACTACTAAAACTCAATTATACAATAATGCACTTTATTGCAAGATGTAGGAAATCTTCATAAGATCACAACTTTCTGTTTAAGAAAAAGTTCCATGGAAAGCTATACCATAATTGCAACTGCAAGCTTCAAATGTTTAGGTTGCCTTGCAATGGAAACCATAAAATTCTGAAAATGATGGTAGACAATGTTTTGGACCTTCTTGTGCACCTCGGCCAAGTTACACAACTTTAGTTTAACTCTTCAACTAAGCCAGCTCATGAAATAATGGTGCTTTTTGTGCTACAAGACTAATATGAAGACACTGAATAGTTTTTTCTGTTCATCAATCAATTTTGCAGTCATGTTTCCAGTCTTCATCTTCAATTTCTAATTAAATACAGTTATCTTTAGTTTTTCAAGGTTTCACCCCTTCTTTTATCCACATCCTACAGATAGAGCCCACTATGAACTATGAAGCACTCTGTGGTGAATGTGTTTTGCAATGCGTGTTATTGTACCTACTATCTATTATAGTGCGTAAGTTGATTTTTGTGACTTCCTTTTATTTGACTCACCATACAAGGTTCTTGTGCAGGATACAAGTTTTATGGAATAACGAACACTATTCTAGGAAAGTTTCACATCAGTGCCTCCTGAGAGGTTAATTTTTTTAAGTTTGATTTGAATCCATAAACAACCAAAGGTTTCAGCAATAATTGTTGACCTTTATGAGCGCAGCCAACAAACTATTGTAAAATTCTAATGTATTGTTGCTGATGTTTTTTGTAATAGCTTATTTCCACAGACATTTCAAGATATCGCTTTAGGGTTCTGAAAATTTGGAAACACAGACAAAGGTTCTTAGAGCATATTTTACATTTGGGATTTCTAGAAACATCCACCTGGTTGCTGGTCAATGGCTAGAAACTTCCACCTGGTATTTATCCATTCTTTTAGATAAATATCATCTTCAGAATGCCAATGGGCTACCACCATAGGCAGATGCATCTGGCAACAAGGAAACTCTTGCATATCAGCTCTTAGAATGCTTGAGCTTACAAAAGGTGTCCTCTTCAGACACCAATACTTGATGCTTGCAGATGTTAATCTTGTTAACTATCATCTTTGGTCTTTTCATAACTATCTATCAAATTCCACTTTTGGGCAAGCAAAAATTGCCTCCGAATTCTATAAAATTTGTTCATCCAACTTGGACCGACTTTACTTTTTGCTCTTCAGTGAGACTATGACAAAACCATCTCTGGCTTTTAGCAGTAATTAGAGCTTGAGCTTCCAATAGGTGTCCTCTTAAGACCCCAATACTTGATACATGCAGATGTCAAACTCATTAACTATCATCTTTGGTATTTTCATAGCTGACTATGGAATTCTCCTTTTGGGAAAACAGAGGTTGCCTCCAAATTCCATGAAATTTGTTCATCCAAGTTGGACCTACTTTAATTTTTTCTCTTCAATGACGCTATGACAAAACTATCTCTGGATTTTCCTGTTACTTAGCTAAACCAGGAAAACCCTGTGTCCCAAGCTTTGTCCTTTCTGAACTTTGCGATTTCCTTACCTCATTGCTGAATATGAACACCCTTTAGATCATTTGCAAGACATAGTTAAACTCCCCAACCACCCTGCCCGCTAAACAACAGAATAATGATCACAAAAATTTGTCCAGACATCAATGCAGTTTTTTTCTGTGTCTAAAATATTGACTTAATACAATCACTGATGTAAGAATAGATAGCAATAAAATGCTACTCCTTAGAAAAAAAAATTATGCACGAAAAGTAAGGTTTCTACCTGGCATTCATTTGCAATCACATCAATCCTGTCCAGCCATTTAACCGAGCGAGCACCAATTGTGCCTGGAACAACCACACGAAGGGGATAGCCATGGTCCCTGTTCAAAACCTAAGCACAAAACAACAGAACATCTAAGCTTGCATAATAAATGAGAAATGACTACCTCTATCCATCTCAAGAGAGATCTGCCACCATAGTATTTACTAAGTTCTATTATTTAACTAAAATCATTTTTAATTAAAGGATCAAAATTTTAAAATACTCAAAAATAAGTTATATTCCAATAGCACCAATCTTGTGAATCATACCCCGCAATGATCCTACTCTCATTATAATCGAACAGTGTGCACATACATAGGAAACAATGCCATTTTAGTGAATGTAACAATTCACTAAGAATTTTTTGTGGGCAACTAAAATTTAGGTCAACTACTGTCACAACTTTGAGAAGGCTAAAATAACAAAGGCAAGTCAACTTTGAGACACTGTAGAGAGAATAAAGCCAGCCAAGTCCAGCGAAACTCAGAAAATTGCATTTAAGCCTACCATCTCTTACAAAGAGGTTACAGTTTATATATATAAACTGTAACCTCTTTGTAAGAGATGGTAGGCTTAAATGCAATTTTCTGAGTTTCGCTGGACTTGGGTGATAAACTGTAACCTCTTTGTAAGAGATGGTAGGCTTAAATGCAATTTTCTGAGTTTCGCTGGACTTGGCTGGCTTTATTCTCTCTACAGTGTCTCAAAGTTACATATTTATATATATATATATATATATACAGTTCTGTATGTGTGTTTCTTATTATCAGCCTGTGCAATGAGCAAAGAATCTGGTTAAACGTTATTGGCCACTAAAATGAGAAAACTTTTGATTCTAGTTATTTGAATCAGCAACAGGAGAGATATATGATTTAGTATTCAGACCTTAACAGAGTTAGAATGAAGTTGCTTTGTATTTCGTTAGCTAATGGAAATTGTTCAAATTTTCTCAAGGTGTCAATGATTACGTTTTGTCATTTAAAGTTTCAGAGAATAAAGTATGCTCCCTGCGAATTATCCTCCTTTTAAAATTTGGTTCTCATCTATCTATCAAGCCTTTCAGCATTATTAAAGTTCCATGATATAGGATATTCTTCAGATATTTTATGTGCTTCAGTGAAACAATCAGACTAACACAAATGAACTCAAATCTTAGACTTTGGATTCAGTCATTATTTACATTCAATGATTATTTACAAATAGGAGAAAACATAAAGAAAAATTGTCAGGACAACACAGCCTCAGACTAAATGCAATTAAAAAATAATCATTTTAGAGCCACAAATGGCAACCTACTATGGAAAACCCTGTCTAAATTTCATACCTCACCATTCATTTCATAGGCAAGCAGCACATCCGCATTTGGATTTGTGGCATGAAGCAGAGGTATTGATGCTTTGTATGGCCCTCCCTTTTCTTCCTGGAAACAACAACTCACCCCCAACAATAAAAAACAGAAACCAAAGTGTATCAGGTAAAAAGAAAATAAAAAAGACTGGAGTCAACGAAAGCCATGCCTTCCATTCTCTAACTCGACTGGATGATGATAACCAATCAGAAATAAAGGGTTAACCAGCATAATGTTCACTTCAAAGAAAAGATGCACATTAGATAATGATGTGAACAATGTGAACTTATTAATTTTATAAATCATACAAATCTTCGGGATCTTAATTTAATATAGAAGTTTAACATTATGACATTGCCAACCAAAATACTTGCCTTACAAACATCCACACTAGTAAATTCAACATGTTTGCCTCCTTCCTCTGTATTTGCTGTATTTTCAGGTACATTTGCAAGTTTTAGAAGATCCATGAGCTTTGCTCCTCCCCAAACAGCTGACCAACCAAAATTGAAAATCAAGCAAAATGAAAATCACATACCAGATCTAGAGATTGTTAGGAAAAAACTGAAGCACTCAGCTTCAATGCACATAGAAAATAAAGCTACAATAAGTTAATCTCCCTAGGTGATTTGAGGCCATTGTCCATATGGATTTGCATCAAGCGAATCACTATCAAACCTATATAATTTGTACATGTAATAACTCAATAGGGTTTTCCAATCATGCTACAAATTAGTCAACAAACACGGCCATGCAGTCCATCACAAAATAATATTAACAATTCACCTTTTTAGTATGAGCTTGGTCAGTAATTATAAGATTCAGAACATGCAATAAAACGACAAATTAAACTTAAGTTTTTTGTAAATTTCTTTTAAGTTACTGCAGTAATGCAAGTATATTACTTATGTTTCAGATACATATCATTGACCGATTAAAAAGGGTTAGTGGATGCTTGGAATGATATTTCACAAAATTGCAATAATCCTTCTGCAGGTTACTGTGCTTACACAAATACTTGCATAATTTGCAAAAATGCCCTATAGATGATCAAAACTTCTACAGTCTCAAAAGAAGATAAGGTTGGTGGAGCCCATGGCTGGAGTTAATGATGGCCCTAATATTTATTGTAATGTGATGAAAGAGTGACATTCTCACCAACCACCATGAAAGAGCCAATACAAATTATGATACTAAACATAGGAGAATGGCCTGTGCTAAGCAGTCCTGGCTGGTCCTGTGAGGGGCACAATAAACATCTCCTGAAAACTCTCCCAACAATCATGGCCAATGATCCTCCAGAAGTAGAGAGGAAATTGGTAATGCACTCTGTCCTGATCTCCTGGAATGTGAACGAGGGGTAGCTGAACCTATGGACTGAATAACAGAAGACTCTAGGAGGGGCAGAGAGATGAATAACAAATTGAACGTTCAAGAACCTTATAATTTTTATCTGGATTTATGATTTTCCACTTCTTGTTCAGCCAATGAGGTGGATCACCCTCACCAATAAGAAAGGCATGTGATTTGTCCTCACTACTACAACAGATGCTTCAGCAAAGTTATCCAAGCATGGCAGAGAGCCTCAACTCTCGAGTCAACTTGGGGATCAAGGCTGAAGAGGGAATTGGGATATTTTAAGACTAAATTATTTCTTATGAACTTAACCATGGTTTTTAATGGACATTACCAAGGGGTTCAACTATGCTGCCCTTGGTGGTACCTTTCAATTTATAGCTATAGGTACCTTTCAATTTATAGCTATAGAGTCTAGAAATTGAACTTCTTATTTCAAACATCGCATTCCTAATTTTCAATCTTTGTTCTTTAGTTCTGTTAAACACAGGTATAAATGGTTTAAATCATAGTTCACATACTTGGACTCGACTCAGACTAAGCAGACCACAAAAATTTCGACTTGGCAAAACACGACAACTTAAAAAATACTTAAATTTCTTTAAAACATAAATTTTATACAAATTACAGTTACAAAATGTATCAAATGAGTCTATAAAACATTGGGAAAGTGTTTTCTATTAGATTTGAATACAAATAGCATGCGAAGTCGCATCATCATTTCTTTCAACATTTCCTCTATGCTTTCATGTTGATATGTATCTTTCCCAAAGCACCATCCCATGTTACACTATCGTGACACATGATGAGCTTCGGGTGGGGCGTATGTATACATTGATATTTTTCACCTTTATTATTTACTGACACTCTCTCTTACAAGGGCTAGTTGGCGCATCAAATCTCCTTCAGTCTACGCCTTAAAGGGTGCACCAAGAATGGGAGGAGATCAGCTTGTGGCACTTTGTGAGATATGTTCTAATACTATTCTATCATACCTACAGCCCTTCATGCAGCCTTCATACCTCCTATGATGTCTCCATGAAATCTTTTAACCCTGAAATATGGCTAAGTCTAAAATCTTAAAACCTTGAAATCTGACTAAGTCTGAAATATGATAAGGATCCTCCAAAACCTAGAATTTGCATCATAGCTCCTAAAGGTCCAAAACCACTCTCAAACATCCTGAAAGTACATAAACTAGATGTCCATATCTAAATGTAAACTTATACTTCAACGTTTATTTTATAAATAAATTGTTTGGTTCAGCAGTTTTTCCACGTTGAGTCCTAAATCTAAGACTCGTGAGTATAAGTGAAAAATAATCACTGGCAACAAAAATGGCGAGTACTCACATACTCGCCGAGTATGTAAACTATGGTTTAAATGCCAAGGTTTGGCTGTAAGAAGAATGAAGATCCCACAATATATTGTTTGAATCGAGATAACTGTTGGAAGGCCAATGATATTATGGATAACAAAGTAAGAATGGAATTATTTCCACGCACATTACAAGGATATGCCATCAATTGGTAAAAAATTTGATGCAGAAAATAAAAAGACATGGGCTAGGGTGAAATTGGCATTTAATAAATAATTCAAAAGGTGTCACCAAAGGCCCAAATTCATAATTAGTTGGCTTGTTTGAAGCAAGAAAAGGATGAATCTATTAAGGAGTATAACATGAGAGTGTTGGATCTAATTCAAATGCTATAAGAAATTAAAAAACAATCGACCATGAACTCGAACATTAGTGCTTTACGAATGGACTCAAATAATTTGAAGGAGAGATTGAGAATTGTACCAACTGCATGCTATCAATATACTTAATGGTAGAATGTTGGATGTTGAACGACAAAACTATCTACAGTCAAAAACCATATTAGAAGATAATGACGAAGACATTTCACGGTTAAAGATGATGACGAAGACGTTGAACAAAGTCATGCCGTCAAAAGAAAGCAAACCAGAAAAATAAGGAATTTTGTACTTAAAATGTAAGACTAAAGAATATTAATGGGAAGAATGCCACGTGAAACTTTTCACCATTCATGATGTAAAAGGACACATGATACAAAGGAATGCCCATTCAATTTGAATATTAATACAAAAGAAGAAAAACAAGTGCTGCTTATACAACAAAAGTGTGGCAAGCGAGGGATATAAAGATTAGAGGAATTGATGCTTAAAAGGACAAATGATACAAAGGAATGCACATTCTATTTGAATATTAAAACAAAATAAGAAAAACAAGTGCTGCTTATACAACAAAAGTGTGGCAAGCAAGGGATATATGAATTAAAGGAATCAAAGCTCTAGTTATAATATCACAACCATGGATTACATAACTGTCGATTACTCGCGGGTCACTCAAACTCACAGCCAATTTGGAAAACCCATTAATCGTCACCCATACTCACCGGATCTCGGTTTTTTGGTTCCCAAGGAGTACTCAAGTAATATGCCAGTACTCATTGGGAGGCATGTACACGACCTAGATGTGTCCAGAACATGTCCAAGGCACCCAAACACTGTCCAAACATTGGAAAAAACGCATTTTTTTGTCTTATAAATTCAAACACACCCTCTCATTGGATTCACACAGCACTTGGAGCATTCAAAGTAAATTGGAAAGAGAAAAATTCAGCAAACACATTTCCAGGTTAGTGTATTTGTTTTTTTGTTTTTTGTTTTTGTTTTTTTTTCCTAAGCATCTAAATAAATTGTAATTTAATTACAAACATATTTGATAAATATTCATGCATTCCGTTCAATTCCGAAATTGTCATTTACAATTTATGCATAGATTTTTATAATTTTTGAATAAAAATGATGTTTTTTTACTATTATGGTTTTCGTTTATCATTATAATTTGCTTATTGTAGAGATCGTTCTAAATGTTTTTAATATTTTGTCCAAGTTGTACAATCACAATGTATGCAATTGCATAAGCCCTAGGGTTACATCAAGATGTTTAAATTTACAAGTTTACAATGTAAGATTATTTTCTTAAATGTTGTATTTTAATTTCTATTAAATGTTTTTATTTTAATTTTTTTAATGTTGTTTTGAACATGTTTGCAGGTTTACCGTTAGCAAACAATGGCATTAAGGAGTGCATCGGTATCAGATTCAGTTAGTGGTAGCCAATCGGCACCCCCTAATGCTCACACCGTTGCTTGAAAGTATGCCATGCGGGTTGGATCGTCCCAGTCGACTACAATTTGTTCATTTTGCTCAAAGAAGATTTTAGTAGGCATCAATCTTTTCAAATACCACCTTTCATACATTCCTTCCCATGATGTCACACCATGTCCCAATGTAACGGAAAAGACAAAACGAGAGATTGTTGCAAAGCTTGCATTGCTGGATGAAAAGAAATTAGCGAGAGCAAGGATGCAAGCAGCCATAACAGCGATCATTGCTCTCACATCGACAAAAGAAAAAGAGGCTGCTATGAAAAAAATTGTGAGCTCTACTCGTGCTCCACGCAAGCACCTAGGCACATCACCTTCATTGATTCTGAGCCAGATACACAATGTTGTTTGTGTCTAGAAACACATCTGGAGCACAACCTTTGTTGCAAGGTACAAGATGGATAAAGAGACACATGCGGAAACAAATAAATCGTGTGCAAATTTTTGATACTTCAACAACCTTCCCTTCAATGTGGCGAAGAGGCCATATTGGAAATATTTGGTGACAACATTGACAATTGCAGGGAAAGGGTACAAGGCACCCTCTCCAAGAGACTTAAGTGAAAAATTACTCTAGAATGCAATTGAAGATGTAAAGATAATTATGGAAGATCAAAAGAGGTTGTGGCAAAAGTTTAGATGCACCAATCTTTCCGATGGATGCACTAATGGAAAGAACTGCACCCTCGTCAATTTTTCGACAGCTTCAAATGGTGAGCTATTTTTTTGAATTCCATTGATACATCTAAAATAAAAAAATGTATAAACTTTGAGTTTGATGCTCGAGCAAGTTGTTTTAGAGGTAGGCATCGAGAATGTTGTTCAAGTTATCACAGACAATGCAGCAGCATATGTGGCAGTTGAGAGACTTCTCAAGGACAAACATTCATCACTCTTTGGACCCCTTGTGTGGCCCATTGCCTTGACCTTCTTTTCGAGAACATAGACAAACTTGATTGGGTGTGACCGGTTGTAGAAGAAGCCAAAGACATCACAAAATATATATACAATCACCCTTGGGTTATCAACTTGATGAGAGAGCACACCAAGGGAAAAGAGCTTGTTCAATCGGATGCCACCGGGTTTGCAACAAACTTTCTTACGTTGCAAAGTATTTGTAATTTGTTAACTCTTTTGAAACAGATGTTTGTGAGTCAAGCATGGATGGACTCATCATATTCAAAGAAAGTTGGTGGAGTGAAGGTTAGCAAGACAGTTTTTAGTGAGGCCTTTGAAAAGATAGCTACAAAGATCATCAAGGTAACTTTAAATTTCAAGTCAATTCTCTTATTTTCAATTTTTTAAAGTATTTATTTTATTTATAAGTTTGTAACTTTAATTTTTTTGTAACTTTGAAGGTGTTGGAGCCTTTGGTGAGGGTTTTGCGCTTGGTGGATGGGAAGCAAAACCCAATCTATTTATGATGGATAGGGCCAAAGAGGCCATCCAAAGCTATTATAGGGGGATCATGTCAAATTTGATCCCATTTGGGAGTTGATTGATCGGAGGTGGAACAATCAACTCCACCAACCCATCCATGTAGTGGGATACTACCTTAACCCCAAGTTTTTCTACTGAGATGGCTTCACAGATGCTAATGGAGAGTTTATGAAGGGGCTCTCAACATGCATTGAGAGTATGACACCTGACTTTGAGGCAAGGAACCTCATTATTTCATAGTTGCAGAACTAAAAGCAGGTTAGGAGAGGCTCTTTTCTTCAGCACTAGCTATTTGAGGGAAAGGCATGGGTAATAGAAAATGAAGTCTTTACTTATACCTTATCAATTACAATTTTAAAATTATTAATTACTTACAAACTTTTGAATAACTTGTTTGCAAGGTCATGGTGGGAAGATTGGGGTGGGAATACTCCAAATCTTCAAAGGCTAGCCCTCTGCACTTTATCTCAACCTTGTAGCACTTCTAGATGTGAGCGCAATTGGAGTTTGTTTGACGCCATTCATATGAAAAAACGCAACAAGTTGAGTCAACATCTCAATGACCTGGTTTTTGTGCAATACAACCTTCGGCTTCACACAAAAAAGTTGGAGAACACATTGCAAGAGCCTATCAATTTAAATGAGATCGATCCCTACAATGATTGGATTGCACAGGAGGAGGCCCCCATGTTCACAAAGGACGAGATTGTTGATTTCAAGAGGCAAGCTATAAAGGGTGCATCTGCAGCAGAAGGAGATAGGATTGGACATCTTTGAAGATGAAGCAGAAGCAAAGGTAGAGGTGGAGCCATAGGCGCAGGCGCAGGCACAGGCACAGTGTTCTAGGCAAAGCGAGGCGGGGTAGTCATGTGGGAGGACTAGACTTTCTCAATCTCCCTTAGTTTGCCAAAGAGCAGGGAAAAGAAAATTTTAGATTCTTATAATTTGTACTTGTGGGTTCTTATATATTCACAATTGTATTCGCATGATTATGCAATTTTGTACTTTATTTGTATTCAAATCTAATAGAAAACACTTTCCCAACGTTTTACAAACCCATTTGATACATTTTGCAACTGTAATTTCTATAAAAATTATTTATTTATTTATATATTTAAGCATTTTTTTTCAGTTATTCCCGGTTAATCGACCACCCCTATCGATTAATCTTTGGTAAAACAAATTTCCTCCTTGATAGTTATGTAAACGATGATCACAACACTAGAAACCAAACATCCCCACTATAGGGAGATAAGAAAGGCCCACCTATGGTGCAATGAAGGAAATGTACTAAATAGGGACATTTTTCCTAGAACCGTCCACAAAGGCAGGCACAAAAATAATGCACAATGTGATCCAGGAGACCAAGAAGATGAAGCATGTCCTATGGTAAGATCAGAAAAAAGAAGCTCAATATGCTACCAAAAAAAAGAGAATGCAAGATGCCATACAAGCACTAGTGGACATCAATAAAAAAACAAATGACATAGGTTGCCTAAGTTAGTGAGATAACAAGCATCACTGGAGGAAAATAAACCATGGAGGGATAGATCTCCAAGCAAACATCCTTAGAACAAGAAACTAAACCATTCTCGTTACAATAGGTGATAGCATTAATAAATAGTTTCCAAACCGAGGTGCCACTACAATTGTTGTTAGAATGCATTCCACAATTGACAAAGATTCATATACCCAAGGTTCCTCATAAAGAAATGGATATACTTGTTCTTGGGAAAGATGGAATTCCAAGAATGACGATGGATATTTAGGACCTGGTATTTTCAAACACAATCATTGATGGGAGATCACAAGTACACAAACACCCAAAATAGGTTTCAGCTCAGTTACAGAAACCCCTCAATACCATCAATATTCAGAGTAATCACATTAGAATTACACAAATATGTATTTTTCGAGCTCAAGAAGTTGCATTTGCGTAGAAGCCTCTTGTAATTTCATAGTGATAAGGTATACTAGGAAGAAGATGGCTAGAGCAAGTGGAAGTCATATACAGATAAAAGCATAAAACAGATGGAGAAGGGAAATCGAGCTATCCATAATATCAGTCCACTCTTACTTTGCTATCCATAATATCATTGGCCTTCCAACAGTAATCCTGATTCAAACAGTATATCTTAGAGAAAGGCTTTGCTCGCCTATATCACTTTAGTTCCATCCACCAATGAAGTACTCCTTTGTTTGAATAATGACCATCTTCTAAATGATTACTTAGCGTTGGTGCAAATTTCATAACATTATCATGAAAACATAATGGTTGTTAGCCATGTTTCCTTGAAGAAACTTTATTCAAAATTATATGTATTCCGTTGGCCAAGCATTAGACCACAAATTGCATATCAAATTAGATATGAGATGTTGGATTAAAAAGTGTTCCTAGTATCACATATGTTACAATGTTGAACATTCAATCCAAAGAATTGAGGGCTACTGGGCTTGGAATTGAAATAAAGTTTAGATATTTATTGTTCTATTTAAATTATAAATATAATATTTTTCCCTATCCAACCTGAACGTTTAGGAGAAAGATTAAAAATATATAGCAGAATATTCTCTCTAACAATAAAGATTCTATGGTAGGAGAAATATAGATTGGTATTGATTCAACAATATTAAAGCAGACATATTTTGCATCTTGATCAGTCTAAATGAATATTGCTGACCGAGTTTTCAGAAAGGAACATACCAATTTAAGTGCTATTTTATTTCCTTTGGAGAGATAACAGAGTGTGGCAACCAGAGGTTTTCAAATTGAACTGATAGACAAAGTAATAAAAAGTTTGCCAAAGATCTTACTGTTGGAAAGTCAATCCACACTCCAGGAAAAATAGAACCTGTGAGGAGCCAGTAGCTCGGCGGTAGATGTAAACCATCAGTATATTTATTAGTCTTATAAATTATATTTTAGTAGCCAGCGTTGTTATATAGTTAATGATTGTACAACCTTTACAAAGCTATCTAATACCACTATACAATCAGTAACCATATAACATCGGCTACTATCATATAATTAATAAGACACTAATAAAAATACTGATGGTCTACAGTAGAGAGCCCCAGCATGACAATAGGAGACCCTAGGTTTGAGTCATAGCTGGTCTGCATGTTTAAGAATGTTATCAGAGCCAGGCTAGGTCAGCTCAAGCTGATGTGTGGCTTAAGGGGGGATGTTAGAAGGTCAATCCACACCCAGGAAAAATAGAACCTGTTAGGGGCTGGTAGCTGAGTTATAGAGCGCCTCAGCAAGCCGATAGGAGGTCCTAGGTTCAAGACCTAGCTGGTCCATGTGTTTCAATACTTACTTCATATTTATTTTGATTGATCCCTGAAAAATAATTCAAATTAGTATATTTCATTGACATGAACCAAATACAGGTAGTAATGGTTGAAATACAAGACAATACTTTCAAGTATATTGATATCTGCCAGCAATCCCATAAGTTCTGCAGCAAACTTGTACTGAACAAATTTTATTGGCAAGTCAAAGCAAGAACACACCATTGCCAACTGCACCTACATCCCATCCGACACCCTTCACTGGCTTTGTCTTGCTCATCGGCGTCCTTCGGTTGCCTGCACACTACAAAACTTGCAAAGTAACAAAAATCAGCATTCAAACTCTCAAAAATTGTTAACTGTGGAAAATATGCTATCCCTAGTCTTAGTCACACGAATATGAATAAACAGTTAAGAGCTATAGACTTGTTAAGATTCCTTGAGTTCTTTTGCAGCAAACCTGCAACGTGGCCATAACTGTGTATTTGGGAAGCATCCTGCATGTGCAAAATATTCAGAATTTGTTATTCTGATGAATTTATGAGTAAAAAGTGAAACACAATGGACTCATTTTATAACCTATCACCTTATGTCATCCATAGATATTTCCAAGGGCTTTGGCAATAAACCACCTACTATGACGCGGTACCTGTTAAAAGCTACTATTGATAAGTTGCAATTCTAATATTTCTTTGCAATGAGAAAAACTTATTATTAATTGTATCTTCTTCAAAGTTTTAGCAGTGATGTTCTTGATAACACAACCTCTGAGGATCATCCAATACAGGAATGGGTCCATGATTGCGCTTGTAAAACATGTCCACAGTTGTTACATAAGATTCAACTAAGGCGGTTCTTGGAGTTTCTGCATTGAAAGGTTCCTGCAGGCAAAACGTTTCAAAATTTTAAAACTGTTAAGACCTAATAATCTTCTTCTGCACAGTTCTATTAGCTTCAACTATATTCAAGGCTGAACAAACCATGTACTAAATAAAATAAAACGTGCCATCAAAACATGTTATTAAAAAGCTAATATTTAGTTTAAAGCAACTGGTGTACACTCTGGATACTACCCTTTTAAATTAGAAAAGACATTGGACAATGTTAACCATGCAAACGAATTATCATATGATCAAATAAGTTTTAGGTGCCAAACTGATTACCAGAATTGGCTGCTTGTAATTAACTGAGATCAATGCATCCCCACATATTGCAGAACCAAAAAGAAGAAGACATTATTCTATTCCATATATAAGCTCATCAAACATTTCAATCACATTCATTAAAAAGGTCCTTTGCCCCGCTTAACTAGAAGGGAGAGAATTTTCTATTCATATTCTTGAGCCAAAACATAGATTACAAGCACAGGATCAAATATTTAATAGGAAGCTTAATCATTTGCGCCAAAATGGAAATACACACAATATGTCTGTTCACAGACAGAAACCTAGTGTTTGACTACTATAGACCATCAATTTTTCACCTCACAAATATTTACTTTCCTTCTCTCACCTGTACGGTTTCCTTTTCACAAATCAAGGATGACAAAAAAGACTGAAAACATAGTAGTATTTTATGAATTTAGGTTAATTGTCGAGATGTTTCCGCAAATTTCCCATGAAATTATTTATATTTCTTTCTATTCATGAGAAAACTCTAGGCTTACGAAAAAGCAACTAAAATTGTATCAAAACCATAGCTCATTTGACCAAATTGCTAAATAAACACGAGTTTTACTTGGGCTGACAATTAGAAGCTAATTTCAAAATGGCTAAGACCAAGTTGAAAAATGCCTCTGGTGCTCACGTTCCAATATAACACATCTCAAAACCCCATCATTTTCCAGCTTAAAAGATAACCCTTAAATCGACTGAATAATCATTGCTTGAACTAAAAAAATCTTTCTTTATTTAACAGTAATGTATGGAAGCATTTCACTGGTTGATAAGAGTTGTTCAAGCTCCTGAGACTGAAATTCTAGAAAGATGTGCATCAGG
Organism: Torreya grandis; assembly: GCA_037957365.1. Classification (NCBI taxonomy): domain Eukaryota; kingdom Viridiplantae; phylum Streptophyta; class Pinopsida; order Cupressales; family Taxaceae; genus Torreya; species Torreya grandis. The sequence goes on along the minus strand of JARHVA010002662.1, from coordinate 570,908 downwards.
AAAATCATCACATCCCTAGCTTCTTCGCCAGAGTAGATTATAGAAAAATGCTTAGGTTCTACATTGCATCTACCATGCTTCAAAGCAATCTTAAAATCGAATTCTTGGAACAAAAACAACCATCTTAATACGTGCACATGCAAAATAAGTTTGTTAGTGAGATACTTCAGAGCCTCATGATTTTAACAAAAAATGAAATATGTCCCAAGAAACTAGTGTCTAATTTTTGACTGCTTACACAATTGCTAGGGCTTCTCTTTCTGTTGTCATATAGCTCTTTTCTGCATCAAACAACTTTCTACTTGCAAACAAAATGATCAATTTCTCCTCACCTAGTTTTACCAGTTCTACGCAAGTTACAAAACCTGAAGCATCTACATTTATATGAAAAGGCTTTTTATAAATTGATTGTCCACAGATCAAAGGTGCTTTGATATTTATATGACCATTAAAAAAATATCAATCTTCCAAAGCAGCTCTTCCATAGGCACAGTGATGTTTGCATGTCCTGATGATCTTTTTATGGTAACTTATATGCCCTAGAAAGGCTCTTATCCTTTTGTCATCATTGAAGGGGATAAATTCAAAACGCTGAAATATTGGCCTTATCTGCAAAAATTCCCTCCTTGCAAATGCAAACAATATGCACTAATAGAACTTGAAACAGAGTAAAGATGAACACTTCTTCATGTTGAGAGCAATTTATAAATGTCTGCATTTTTTGAACATTAACCTCAATTTTGAATGATCCAAGAGGATCTGGGAGTTTGATTATCTCGTGGTACAATCACAGTACATTAGTGGTGCTCCATGCCACATGCTGACTTTGCCATCAACTCTAAGCTCATCCCAGGCACGTGTGGTCATATCAAAAAGTCATAATGCTCAAAATAATTCTATGCTGCACAGCTCCAACAGTGTCACCACTATTCAGCGCAGTTCTTCTGCAGCATTTCCAGAAAATGACAAAATGTAGGATATAAACCACCAGAAAGAGAGTGGTTGTGTTACTTATAACTAGCAAGCCATCTCTTCATCTTCGTCACTTGTATATTAGAGTATACTAGCCATTCTTCGAATGGGCATGAAGTAGCATATGACATAGACACATTTGTTCGATACATCCCATCACTTGAATCTTTGTATAAGATTTGCATAATAAAACTTTGCATTACAGACCTAGTATGGTGTTCTATTGTTCTTGTATTCTCTATGTCTTGACACTTTGAATATTGTTGTTGTTTCTGTCACATACACAGGTAGCATGCCACATAGGATGTATTAATAAGATTATAAGTGCACATGTGGTTCGCTGAGATTATATGGGTCACTGATGTATTAATGGGATTATATGTGCACATGTGGTTAGGTAATAGTGTACTTGTACTTGTATGTACTATGATATGCATTTAATGACGGGGCATGGGTGTGTGATGTACTAATAAATGGTGGATGCCTTACTTTAGAAGCTATGTATCTAGTCATAGTGGTCGCCGAGAACATTCATTGTAAGTAGGTGGGTCATATCTCTATATAAACATGCCCCCTACACGTGAGGGATAGTGAAGAATATTGTATGTGGAATGGTTCCTTCCAATAAAGAACATTGTGGAGGGGTTCCTTCCAATAAGGGGCATTGTATGGTGTTGCCCTACCTTGAGGATTTGATCTAATATATTGAGTTATTCTATTTCTAAGTTGTGAGGTTCTTAACAATTTCTCACTCTAAAATCGTTTCCATACATAACATATTACAATTTGTTTACGTGGGTTGTCTCCCAAGTCACCCTTGGGCATCTGATAAGTGGTATCATAGCACATTGCCTATATCTAGTAGCGGTATTGGAACATGTTTCACATATGAATCCTTCTCTACATTTTGTACGCCCACTCGCACGAGGTTTAACTATAGGAAGTTTAGTCTCAAAACTTGTGACCCTTTGTATACCTTCCTAGTCATTTTCCACAATTTTAACAGATGGTAGACAAAATGACTTCAAAGACACAAAATCCGGTATTGTTTCAAAAGATAATAGAGAATGCTTTGCAATGATAGAAAGATAATTTAGGACAATACAACACAGAAAAAAGTCAGGATCATTGATCACTTCGCTCAACTTCTATAGCGTGTTCAAACCACTTCAAATCCAACGTCTTCATGAATCCTGAGGCCGTTTAGAGGCCAAACTTTGTATGAGGCAGATGTAAATCTTGATATTCTTGCATTTGAAGGCAAGATAGATGTTGATGCTCTTGATAGTTCGCTAAATCTCATATGCTCCCACTATGAGTAGCATTCATTTTTTGCATCGCAAAAAGAGAATTGACTAAAAGTTGTGCATTCTCCTGTCGCTAGGGCTTCATACCTAGGCATTGCGGCAATCGGCTAGGTAAGCACAAGGAATTTGCACCTTTCAGATTCTAAAGCCATTATTCCTATTTAAAATAACCTAGCTCAGGAATACGAGTGATTTTATCCTTATGCCCAGTTGCATAATCAAAATGCTTGCCCTCATGGTGTCATCAATTAAACCTTGATGGTACAAAGCATATCAAATCGCCAATGGAATAAATGAGATGCTACTTCTTAGTAGGAAGATATACAAGTGCCTGATCAAAATGAGACCACTCTTTTAAACTTGTAAGAATAGGATTTTTGTGGCATAAATCAAGAGGAAGCATTGACCAATGGTCACATTTCAGTGGTAATAAATGCACACTCTAAGAAAAGGGAAATATAAGGTGATCATACCCCAAAGGTTGACTAGACTAAAAATTCTAAAGTTGTACAAGAGGTTTCAAAAATCAACACAATTCAAAATCCACCAAATGTGTCGATGGGCCAGCCAAAGTAAAAATTACTGACCTCAAATATCATAAAAGAAGATGTAGCTCCGACAAAGGTACCAACAAAATTTAGTATCATTAATAACTTGAATGTTACCATTTTGGAATCATTGTATATCCCAACATAGAGGGACTTGCTTTAGGAATCTCTAAAAAACTTCCAACTAATAGAGAAAGTCTCAGTTAAGGGACCTAATTGTACAGTTAAATTGTGTCAACCTCAAATGGACACAAAAGCAAGTAAAAATGGTAAGCCTCCCACTTTTACCTTTCCCTCATAGTTGGAAAAATATTGTCCATCGACTATCATGTCTGCGGGAGAATGAGGAAAGTCACGGTAGTAGGGTTGGGCGTTTAACAAAGCCGGAAGGTGGGTGGGCAGCTAAGGCAGGCGCAGGGGTGGTTGGGGAAAAAAGGGAATCAAGGAAGGTGTATGCGGTGGCTGGCAAAGGAAAAAAGGGCAGTCGTGTTCTCCTTCTCAAGGAAAATTGCAAACAAATGGCCAATCAAATAGCCAATTGGTTTATCAAAGGCAGCAGTCAAGAACCCTAAGCGTTGTGAAAATTACGTCAATAGTTTTTTTTGAGAAGAAAGCTCTGGAGGAAATACTTGAAAATGAGGAAGGATATTCCGAGAGGGGTTTAGTTTGCAAGTTTGACAGGTTTTGGCCTTCCCTTCCTGGCCTTCATCAATGGATTTCCAATTCGTGGCGGTCGTTATTGGAAGATAGTTTGGAATTGTATCCCTGTGCCAAAGGATTCTTTATTGTGGTTTTTTCGTCCCTTGCAAATCGTAATAAGATTTTACAATCCAAATCTTGGTGTTTTGATCAGCATTTTCTTCTTCTAAAACCTTAGTTTCTATATTTTAACCCATTAACTGAAAATCTCTCTTTTAGACCCGTTTGGGTTCAACTACCATATCTTCCACTCCAAATCTGATCGGAGTCTGGATTAGTAGCTATTGGAAAATCCCTGGGGAATTTATTGGAAATTGATACATCTATGAATTTTTCTAGAACAACCTTTGCCAAAGTTCTTGTTTGTTTGGATATTTCCCAGTCCCTCCCTGATATAATTGAATTGAGAGTTAAAAACAGATGTTGGCCTCAAACCCTTGATTATGAGGGCCTCCCCTTTAGGTGTAAGAATTGCTTCAAAATCGGTCATCTTGTTGATTCCTATTTAAATTCCAAGCATAAAGTGGTTTCTTCATGGTGGCAGGAGGCAAGTGAAGAGTTTTTCCAGAAAATAATCTTGTTTTGTCCTCAGAATCTTTTGCAGAAGTACTCGAGGAGGAATCTGAAGCAGGATTGGCTAATTTGGTGTCATCACCTATGCTTTCAGAGGTTGTTGGTTCATAAATGAACAACAATAAGGTTCCAGATAGTAGAAATATGGTTGGTAGAAGCGCGTCAGAGAAAAGGGATATCTCTCCAAGTTTGGAAATAGCTTCTTTGAGTAAATCTGAAGAATGGACGATAGTAAGAAATAAGAAAAGAGGACATTTTATATCGAACCCTTCTCCCATGATACTTCTCTCTCATAGCAAAACGATAAGGGATGAAATGTAGTAAATTTAGCTTAATGTTTTAATATTTTTGTTCTTTTTGTTAAGTTGAAGTATTTTTTAATACTTAGAATAGTTGGTTTTGTAAGTAAATTGTTGGTCAGATGCCTTGATAGTTATACCATTAAGCTAGGCCCATTTGGATTTCTATGTATATTTGTTATCGGGTAAGGGTCCCTGAATCCCTGAAATGATCCCAAAAAAAAAGCATTCATTTTTTGATCAAGGAAAAATCACATTTTCCCTCCTGTGAGTTTCCATGTCTATAAAAAAATTGGTGGAATAACTATTGCATTACCCATGAGGATGATCATACCCCAAGACAACTAGAATAGTTTTTTTATCAACCTTGAAAGAAACCCATTACCCTGTTGGAAACTATGATGACCAATATATCAAGTCTCCCACCTTTGTCTAGGTCGTGACCAATTTGTTCAAGGATACTCTAATATCTTCCATAGTTTGAATTCTCAGTTGAATGTCCAAGAAACAGAGCCAAATCTCATTTTCAAGGATAGGTTATGCTTGAGACCATGAATCCAAACTAACATGGATTTCCTACATCTCTAATTTAAGAGAAGCCTACATGTCTGATTGCAAGTTTGAAGCAAAAGCCAAGTATAAGTCTAGAAATGATGATTTCAAGCCTCAAGACAAGTTGCAGAATAAGAACTCCATGTCTGGAGCAAAACCAAACTCAAAGCAACAAGAAAAAAGACTTCCGCACCATTCCGAGAAGAAGAATACACTGCCTAAAGAACAAAAGAAGCAATCCTAGACTAGAAAGCAATTCGCAATACAAAATCCCATGGATCACTCTACTAAGGAAGATCACACTCAAAAAGCCCTACTTGCATAGCTAGAAGCATTGATTTCTACTACAGTAACACAAGACAAAGGCAAACAGATCATGGACGATGGGCCCAACATCGTGGTTGCAACCGCCAACGTAGCCTCTTGTTCCATTCTCGCATGTGGGTCACCAAACAACTTGTACACTTCATTGTTGACAATAGAAGTCAAAAGAACTGATTTCCCCTGAAGGGAATCAAAGATTGAGCTTGCCATTGATTTCTCCCACAACCATACACCATTGGATGGTTCAGCTCAAGTTTTGATAAGTGTCACTTATTAATGTCACTTGGTGTGCAAAATCAAGCCCTTTCAAGGTGAGGTCCTTTGTGATGTAGCGTCATTAGAGGTATGTGTTATTTTACTTTTTTTTTTTTTGCTAGGTAATTGAGAGTTAATGGGTCCCTCACCCTTCATAAAAAATCAAACATGATTAAAACCAACCATGTCCATATCTGAAAAGTCTTCGCAATACAAGGACTACCAACCAGTACAAAGAAATAACCAACAACAAAAGGACAAACCTAGGCAAGAAACCTCAAGAAAAAACAACATAAAACCAAAACCCAAGAGCCATGAGTTAGTGGGAAATATGTCCCAAATAATCTTCAATCCTACCCTTTTTGCCTTTTTTCTTTTTAACCTCCTACCACACCCCTTGAGAGGGCTCCACTATAACTATCTGCATCTCTGAAGTCTGGTGTGCTAAAGGTGTGTTTGCACTTCAGGGATCCAAATTCATAGGAGTCACCAGCTCCTTGTCTGAATCTGAGTTCTCTGATTCATGTGCTCTCTTTAATCCCCCTGACAGGATTCCTTTTAAAGCATTCTCCAAAGGGGTATTTTGATCTTCTCCTCCCACTATATCAGGAACGTATTCCTCAATCTTAGAAGTTGGTTCTCCATTCGTACACTTCTTGGGTTCTGTTGAATGTTGACTTTCCTCTATGTGGTCGTCATCTTCATCCACTCCCTCTTTCTTTGGAAAACTCCACCATTTGGATGATGATTTCATCCCCTTTTTCCTAGTAGGATGTGCTCATGCCTCGGGACAAGTAGCATGAAGATGTCCCAAAAGATTACATGTGCGACATCGATCTATTGTATTCTCATAATCCAAAACCTGAAGGTGATGGAAATTCCCATAGTTGAGCATCACTTTGTCTGGTAAGCCCTTGTTGAGATCTATTTCTGTGCATATGCGAGCATATGTGCATAAGCCCACTATTGTTCTCTCAAAATGAGCTTTGATGAAGGTGCCCAAAGAGTTTCCCATCTCTTCGAAAGCAAAACAAAAATGTATGGGCATATTGGGGAGTCAAACCCAAATTGGCATTTTGGTAACAAAAAGAGTGAGTGTCAAATTCTAGAAACCAAGGGATGATGAAGAGCCGCGCAATACCCCAGAACCAAGGACCCTCCGAGAAAACTCTCTAATAGTCTTCATCGTTAAAGAGATGAACAATGAAAAAACCTTTGGAACAAAGAGAGGTCTCACAATGTTTAGTCCATGTAGTGTGTATCCAATGATACAAAGCCATCATGGTTGGACAAAAGCCATTAAATCTGCAAATAACTGCTCCTAATGTTGATTGGAAATGGGCCACCTCCTTCCTTGTAATCTCCACAATCAGAACTTCTTTTGCATGCTCCACAACATGACGTTGGGGATGAGGCCGACTTCAAAACACTTGGTTTAGCAGCTACATTTTTCACCCCTTCTGCAAAAGATGCAGATTTAGAGGTAGATGGACTTCCTCGACCTGCTGCTCCACATAATTGCAACACCAAAGAGGGGGTGGAATCCTTACTAATCTTGGATGTTGATACAGTAGAATGGTCCTCAAGTTGTTTGTCGTTGTATAAAAGACATTTTTGCTCCATTGGAATCCTTTGAGCATGCTCAATCTTCCGCTTAAGATCCACCACCTGATTTGTTAGATGAGCCCACAAACACATGGTTTTCCCGGAGAGAAGACACACCATAATTTGAAAGTATGTATGTTTTTCACCAAGCATTTGCCCTGCTTTATTTTCGCCCCTCATGCATGTCATCATTTCGTCAAGCACTTTGTGATGGTTCTCAACCTTTCAAGCCAACAAATCACTTTTTGGCATTTTGTCAAACACTTGACTTGCATCCTCCCTACCAACAAAATGTCCAAATAAATCCACAAGGTTGCTCCTCGTAGATTGTGAACCATCAACAGAGTGACTAAAATAGAGCCTAGTTGCTTGAGGCTTTGGCAGGTCAGTGCAGCCTTGTGAGAGCAAGTGATGTGCGGGCGATGGAAACACAATCCTACCGCGTCCACTCCTTGGATCAGCTCATTGCCGCATTGCCCACCCATCGACCACCAATTTTCGTTCATGCCCTTCGAAGATCAATGGTGGTAGAGAGGTGTCAGGGGGCAACGCGAAGCAAATGCTGATAGTTCTCTTGCCTATGATGATGGATCGTTGCTCCCACCCCTCGAACCCTAACTGGGACGTTGCCTTCCATTGCACAAGATCAAACCTTGTTTCCTCAGCTATCGCCTTAGGATTTTGAAAAGATGGTGATTGTTGACCATTTTGGTCTTGCAAGCCAAAAGTCGGTCTCCTTCTTTCCCTACTGTTCTGAACCGTCAGTCTTGGATGTATCCACCTCCTGCAAATGCTCAATTTCCCTTTGAAATAAGTCATGTTCTTATAAAGAATTGATAGATCTAAGACCTGTAGGTTTCGGTTCAATATGGAGCTTATTTCACTTTGACCAAATGCCTTAGACAAGCCTTTTGACAAGCGAATGGGCCAGCAAGAATGAAAGTCTCTTACAAAGCCCCAAAGGTCAAGTGCCCTTGAGGAGGCAGTCAAGTGCAAACAGGACCGTTCAGCAGGGTCCGAAGGGTAATTTGGCCCAAGGCGCCCTTGCGGAAGGCAGTGAACACCTTCGGGAAAGTGGACAAGGCAGAAAAGGGGCAGAGTTTTCCTTCGAAGAAAAACAAGGCAAAAGATAAAAGATTCCTCCGGACTTTTGTCTGAAGGAAATCCAAGGAGCAAACAAAGGTTGAATTCCTTCGGACAAAATGCCCGAAGGAATTCCTTCGAACATTTTGTCCGAAAAAATTCACAAGGCAAGGAGCCAAACAGAAAGTTATCCTTCGGAAAGGAATCAAAGGTCAAAGGTCCTTCGGACTTTTTGTCCGAAGGAAAAGACAAGGAAATCCAAAGGATGAATCCATTCGGACAAAATGCCCAAAGGAATTCCTTCGGACATTTTGTCCGAAGGCATTTGATGGAGGATTTTCCCGAAAGAAAGAAAGGGCCGTACATGAAGGAAACATTTCCTTCGGGCAAAATGTCCGAAGGAATTGAGAAGCCAAGGAAGCCCGAAGGAGCCCGAAGGAGCCCGAAGGGCAAGTGCCCTTGCGGGGGACTCTCGGCTGCCAAGGAGACCTTTTCAAAGCCCCGAAGGGACACTTGCCCTTCGATAGGGTTCAACGACAGAAGGCCGATGGAATTGCGAAAAAGCCAAAGGAACGACCAAAGGGGTGACGGGCCAGAAGACGTCAAATTCAGCATCACAAACTAGCCGTTGGAATTCGAACGTCCGGTGACGTCCCCGCAGACGTCAAATTCAGGACAATGGAATAGCCATTGGCTTTCAAATGGCGACAGGCGCGCGCAAACGTCAACTTTACGGCAATGAAATAACCGTTGATCTTTAAATGCTTGAGCACGAACCCAAAGGAATTCAAAGGCCTTAAGGCCAAAAGGATGAGGCCGCCGAGAAAGGAGCCCGAAGGGCCAAGAAATGACGGAAAATAGCCCCCGAGGGCCAAAGAGCCAGAAAAGGACAAAAGCCAAGCGCAAAAGTAGACGAAACAGTCCAGGTGACAAAAGAAGGTGTCGGCACAAGGAGTTATTGCTGCGGATGAAACAGTCTCCACCGAGTGGTCATCAAAGAGCACGAACATTCAAGAGGGCAGCCCGTTTTTTCTTTGTTTGGCATTAATAGGCGGACAGCTGCGCAAAATTTCATGGAAGGATGGCTTTGTCGGTTACAGAAAGGCGCGACCCATGCTTATACATGACATTTAATGTGATTTAAACGCCAAATTCAAGACTGGAATTGCCACAGCATGGTTCCTTCAGCGACTTCCTCTTCCCAATGTATTCAACGTACCATGGGCCACTTGTGAAAAGGGGCGCCATTGCTTTCTCTCCTCTATATATTGTAAACTCTCATTGTGAGAAAGATATCTCTCAGCTTGTAAGGCAGAGCTATGCCGAAATTTACCTTGAATCAAAAAAAAAACATTTTTACCTCCATTTGAGCTTGCACTTTTGCATATGTCTATGGCTTTGTCTGTGTTAAGTCATTTTCTTTCATGCTTTCACAGAATGATTCCAGCATGTCTAGTGTATTGTGAGTTCTTTTGCAGGTCACCCAGAAGTGTCCACAATAGAGTATAGGCGCATGTGAACAGGCTGCCATAGTGTCTTAGAACACCTATGGTAGTTCTTCCTCCCTGTATCTCCAGAGGACCCCTAGCTCACTGATGCAGAAGAGTTTCTCGTGTCAAATGAAGTGTATAATCAGCTTGTTCTTGATGGAAAGTGTATGTTCAAGCTAAGTAGATCAACCATTTTTGGTGCATCACCGTTTAGTTTAGGTTTTGTTTTTCAATAATCCTTCTCTCTTTTCATCCCCCCCATTGTTAGTAGTAGAAAATTCAGGACCACAGAGATGCATCAAAGGGAGCTAGCCCTTATCTAGAGATTCTCCCCCCAATTTTGCCAGACCCACAGCAAGAGGGGAGTCTCCATTGTGCCGCGTGGAAGACAGAAGCTCAACCTCCTGTCAAAGGGTGCAATCCACAGCGTCAACAGTGATGATCCTATTTGTGTACCCTTGACAAGTCGTGGGATCAAGTCTAGAGAGTCGATGTCAGCCAGTGCTACTGCAATTTCTCGCTTCATCACCACTATCATTTGCATCACCAATTCAATTCTTTCATGAAACACTATGTTTCTGATGATCAAGCTATTTTGTTCATACAACCATATGTATTGTTTTACTTGGAAACCATATATTTTCTAATGTTATGCAAACTATGAAGCAAATCCCATGAATGTTGTTATAGATGTTGGAGAGAACAGATATCGCATACCAGAAGTAGTCCCTAAGCTTTCAATTATTAGTGCCAAGCTATGTAATAAGTTGTAAGTTGTAGCACGAAATTTATGCTCGTGATGCTGAGACCTAAACGCAAGCAAGAAATCCTTGCAATGTAAACTAATGCCGCACCTCCTTCAGTAGAAAAGCATCATTCAAATCAAGTATTGGAAGAACACAAAGATATTTTCCAATTTCCCATTGGAGGGCCAAAATAATGTGTGGTGAAGCATGTTATTGTTTTACAGAAAGAGCGCACAAGTGTTCAAAACACTACACCAATAATGTAAAACCATGGCACAAGGAAAATCAAGTTAAATTCAATAATAAACATTAAATCAGACTTGGGAGAATAGAGTTTTTAATAAAATTGAAATGGCAAAGAGATAGATAGAGAGACGTGTACCTGACTTCTTATTTACCCGAGCTCTAATAGTGATTGTGAATGCAAGGAAACAAGTTCTAAAACAGTGCAGAAGAGCTCCCAGAAAAAAAACATAAATCTGTGATGATGACCAGTTTTGGACTACTCTGAAAATGACAGCGACCAGAAACAAAATCCAAAACGTGCAAGCAAGGCCGAAAGTGGTCATGCAGGTTCGAAAATGGCTTTGTAGATCCCTAGGGTCTAAAACTTTCTGGAACCCTTCCTCAACAATAGAAGTCCAAAATTCCCTCTCCAATAACAGAATTGTGTGCACAAATGTCAAAATTTCTTCTCCTTTGATGTAACCCTAGTGCAACCTCAACACCTAGCAACACATCTAAGACAAAGGGAAATGTCCAAAGTAAATTGCCCAGAGCCCCCTTGAGGTTTGCAATTACATATTAGTGATGAGAATCAGTTCTCAATGTAGTTCTAGTGCCACATGTGAGTGCCTCATCCCAATGTGAGAGAAGACTCCACCTCCTCTTCCTATGATAATCAATGATAAATCTATATGCTCCTTGATGCAACCTTCTTTTGGTACAAGTATGCAGCCACCAATAGATGACAATGGAAATAAAAGCAGATTGTGCAAGCTCTTTAACAAGTGTGCTAAAGATATGATCAATTTGTATAGTGAACAAATGACTTCAGGTACATGTGTATATACAGACTCCTTTGAATTCAAATTGAAACACATTCACACATAGGCCGCCCATGGAAAGTCATGAAAGTTGACAATCAAGGCACGGGAAAACATGGCATGGTGGCACAAAGGACCAATGAAAAACTTGACCACTTTCAAACTGCTCCAAAAAGGTTCAGCCACTTTCAGGATGCTTCGAAACAGTCAAGGCAGAAAATCCATGAAACAGAGACCAAAATGAACTACAAGATGATTGGTGGATCCCAAGGAAGACAAATGGCAAATCCAAATGTGTTCATGAGCAAATGCAGATGATACAAGACTATGAAGGGTCTAATGTGAAGGGAATGTGTACCGATAAGTGCCTAGAGTAAGCATATGATCCAAATGTACCAAATCACAACAAAAGCACTAAGATTATGTGGCTTCTACCAAAATTAGGTGTCTACAACAATTTATCTTATTCAAAGACTACCTCTTCATGACGCCTCTATAATATCATTAATTCTTAGAGAATGAGGTGATAAAACTCCATGAACTTGTGGATAAAGGACATGTCAAGCCCGACTTTGCACCTTGTGGAACCCCAATTGTGCTTTCCCCAAAGGAGGATGGCACGTGGAGGTTGTGCATCTAGTACAAAGTCTTGAATAAGACCACCGTGAAGAATTTCTATCCTCTCCCAATAATCGAGGACCTACTGGACCAGTTACGCAATGTCAAGTTCTTCACTAAGATAGATCTTAAATCGGGATGCCATCAAATTCCTATTGAACCCTCAACTGTTTGGAAGACAACCTTCAAAGATAAAGAAGGTTTGTTTGAATGGTTGTTTATGCCCTTTGGCTTGACCAATGCTCACGCGACATTCATGTAGATGATGAACGATATTATTCGGCCATTCACTACTTCATTCATGCACATGATGAATGATATTCTTCGGCCATTCACTACTTCATTCATGCACACGATGAATGATATTCTTCGGCCATTCACTACTTCATTCATGCACACGATGAATCCCCACTTCATTCATTGTTGTGTATCTTGATGACATAGTCAACTTCAGTAGAATATGGGAAGAACATCATCATATTCAACAAGCGCTCAACACTTTATGACAACACGAGTTGTGTGCAAATCTAAAGAAATGTTTTTTTGCCATGAAGGAGATACAATATCTTCGGTATATTATATACACACATGAAGTACATGTGTAACTAGCCACGATACACATCATCCAAGAATGGCCTACACCAAATACCAACACAAAACTTCTTTGTTTCTTGGGGTTGGCAAATTTCTATAGGAAGTTTGTACTCAGTTTCTCACACATCAATTGGCCCTTGAACCAAGTCACCAAGGGTGGCGCTAAAGCAACTTTCAAATGGACAACCACACAACAGGAGGCATTCAAAAAATTGACATTCAAACTTTGTTCCAAGTCAATGCTCGAACTATCATATTTTCAGCAACCATTTGAGATAGAGACTGATGCAATTAAATATGCACTTGGAGCATTCCTCACTCAATTTGGTCACTTAGTTGCTAATCACAATGAATCATTCACTATTGCAATAAGAAAATAACCCACATATGATCTAGAACTTTATGCCATTGTCCATATAAGCATAGGAAGCACTACATAGTGAGAAAGGAGACCACCATCTACATGGATCACAAATCATTGTAATTCTTGTAGATGTGGAACAAATTGCAACAATAGTGGCATCAAAAAAGGTCTTCATATCATAATCAAGTCCCACTTGAACATCAAGCATCAAATGATGCAAAAAACATCAGATCATGCATTGCTTGTACCATAGCCAAGTTGGCCAACAAGAAGCAAGGAATGCATACTCCTTTTTCAATACCAAATAGACCTTGGGAATAAGTTTCCATTGATTTCCCCTCAAATTTACCTACCACAAAGCATAACAATAATTGTATGTAGTAGTGGTTATATTCTCAAATATAGCAATTCTCGCACCATGTTAAAAGGGTATCTTAGTTCAAGAAACAGTTCACCTATTCTTGGTGAGGCACTTACAAATTTTGAATTTATTGTAGCCTCTCTCAGGGAGAGGTTTTAAGCTTGCTTACATAAAGCATGCTACTATGGGATTTGAACAAGGAATCGATTCTCTTGTAAGTGTAAATCCACACCAAACAACAAACCGGGGTCCTTGGTGAGGCACTTACAAATTTTTAATTTATTGTAATCTCTCTCAAGCAGAGGTATTAAGCTTGCTTGCCACAGAACATGCCACTGTGGGATTTGAACACAAATCAATTCTCTTATAGATGTAAATCTACACCCAAACACCAAATCGAGTTGCTCGGTGAGGCACTTCAATTTTTTGAATTATTGTAGACTCTCTCAAGTGAAGTTTTTAAGTTTTCTTGGCATGGAACAAGCCACTATGGATTTGAACATGGATCAATTCTCTGGTAAATGTAAATCCACTCCAAAACACCAAACCGGGGTGCTTGGTTACAAACTTTGATTAAGGGCAAGCCACATGATTGACTAAGAGAACTCTAGTTGTACAAATAGTTGCTACTTGGTTTTAATTCATTATTTATGGTTCATTTGATGGTCGATTTCAGAACTGCACTGACCTATTTTCCTGAATAACAGTTTAGGCTCCAAGCAATTCATAGGATATGTTTGTTGTTATCATGAATATATAGGGGCATTGTGATTGAATCCTATCAAGTTATTGATCTATATGGTCAGTGACCATTATTAGTCATATACTCCAATTATACCCTATAGGTTATAAGTATGCCAAACCCTCAACTGTTGGCCATAAGGTGGCATAAAAATGGTTGTTGTTTGCTAAAGAACATAAGTACTAAGATGCTTGTCTTTTAGATGGTAGGAGGCTCTGCTTTATGAACCATAGAGCTATTGGCATCATTTGCATCCATAACAGTGGTAATAGCCATAGGCCTTCTATGAAACTTCTTGTGGGATCATGACAGTGATGACTACAAGAACCAACCGGCTTGACAAGGAACAATTTTTAATCGTGATTGCTATTGATGCCTTGCATTTTAACCTTTGTTTTAAAAAACACATGTACCTGGTACTTACTCACGGAAAATTGCAATTTTTTCAAACCAAGTACTCGCAAATCTTACTACAAGTTGAGTAGCAGGCTCAGACTTGCAGTATTTGGCAAGTAATTAATGTGATTACTCACCAAAAACCACGAGTCCAAACCTACTACTCAGCTCGTGGTTTTTTATAACCTTTGCAAAAAAAGTCATTTCATTCTTTCGATCGCGATTTTTTGCTTTATTTAGCTTTGATTCTGTGATTTGTGATTATTACTGCATGATGTGAGTTTCAGAAGACCACATTTACCATATATCAATATGAATCACGATTTGTGCTTGTTGCCACATGGTATCCAATATTTTTAAAACAAAGCTTTGATCTGCTGTAACAATTCTCTACAAACAATTCCGAGATAGATCTCCATTTGATACTCTAGAACCAGGTATTGAAAGGGAAGATCCATTAATTTGTAGCTGATTTTGGAACCAATCAAGTTTTCAACAACTCGCATCCATTCCACCTACTTCCCAAGCAATAGAAAACGTGCATTTGGACAATGGACTCATGACTCATTCAAGTTCATACTTCATAGTTCACCTTTAGTCTTCATTCAACGATACTTTCCCAGTTGCCACGGCCAGGGAAAAACAGCAAACCTTTTTAGAAATTTTACCCTAATTTGTCCCATTTAGACCAGATTCAACTGATTACCATCAGATTCGAAGTATTGTCAGCAAAATTTGAGAGGCATTTTTCTGATTTCATTTTGTTTTAATTTTTTTTTTTTTTAATAGTTAACTAGTAGCTAGTTTCTAGGGTTTGAAAAAAATACATTTTTTCTATTTTCCCATGTTCTACTTCTTCAAGCAACTAGGGTTTTAAACTATTTTTTTTTTGTTTTATATGGTTCATACTTTCAACTCGAAGAATGACATCTGATTCAAGTAGCCGCCCCCGTAGGTCTAGGAAATCTAATGACCTTGTATGGAAGCATGGCGAAGACGGTCTAGAGGACAGCTCTGTCATATGCAATGATTGTGGGAAAAAGATGAGTGAAAGCATCAATCGCCTCAAAAACCACCCCACACAAATTCCAAGTAATGATGTGCGATCGTGCAAGAAAGTGCAGCCTAAGATTCAAAGAGAGACAGTTGTTGTCTCAGCGCTTTATGAGGAGAAAAAAATGGAAAAAAATGAATGCCTAAAGCACTTGCATCCTTGCTTAATAGGGGGAAGTAAGGGCTGATTCTGATGAATTGTCTCTTCTATTGCACTAAGGGTTCGGGGACGGGGCTTATCTACTAGAGACAGTATGGGTTCACCTAGACAACGTTTTTTGTTCCTTGAAATACTCCTAGAGCACAACCTTCACTCGAACATACGGCTTGGAACCAAGAACTACATAATGAAGCAAGGGTAGTTGCAGCAAACTTTTGATATTACAACAATCCATTCCATGTGGTGAAAATCCCATACTGGGAGAATTCAATAATTGCATTGACCGTTGTTGGGGAGAGTTTCAAGGCACATTTATCTTATGATTTGAGTGGCCCATTGTTGGATGCCATCAAAAATACGCAAGTTATTGTAAATGAGCATAAATGAATACGACACAAAAAGGATTGCAACATTTTGTCTGATGGGTGGACAGATGGAAGAACCGCAACTTGATTAACTTTCTAGTGGCTTCAAGTGGAAAATTGGTGTTCTTCAAGTCAACTGATGCTTCCCACCAAGTGAAAAATATAAACACTTAGTGTGATATGTTGGACAGGCTGGTCATGGAAGTGGATGTGGAAAATGTTGTCCAAGTTGTGACAGACAATGCAACAACATATGTAGCAACAAGGAGATTTTTGAGAGAGGCATCTTACACTTTTTCGGATCCCTTGTGCAACTTGTTGTATTGACCTCCTACATAAAGACATAGGAAAACTTGCATGGATGAAAATTGTGGTTGAAGAAGCGAGAAATATCACAAAATACATCTACAATCATCCTTGGGTGCTAAGCTTGACGAGAGAGCACACCAAAGGAAAGGAGCTTGTGTGAGCAAGAGTCACACAATTCACCACAACCTTCTTCACATTGCAAAGCATCACAACCTTGCTAACATATCTTAAACAGATGTTTGTGGGCTCACAGTCATTGGGGTCTCCCAATAGTAAAAAGGCCGAAGGGGAAAGGGTCGTGAAGACCATTTTTGATAATGTGTTTACGAAGAAGACAAATTAGATCCTCAAGGTAGCTTTACACTTAACTATTTTTTATTTATCATTTATTTTTTATAAAAAAATTGGCTCAATTTTTTCTTAATTTTAATTTTAAAATTGCACGTTATTTTTTTTAGGTGTGTAGCCTTTGATTAGAGTTCTATGCTTGGTGGATGGGGAAAAAACGCAATGGGTTATTTGTATAAAGCCATGGATAGGGCCAAAAGGGCCATAGCAAATTATTATGGGCAAAATAAAAGAAAATATGAGCTCATTTGGCACATAATTGATGGGAGATGGAACAAGTAGCTCCGCCGACATATACGTGTAGTTGAACCCTGAGTTTTTCTTTTCCAATTCATTTAAGACCGATGAAGAGGTTATGGTTGCCTTGCACATATGCATAAAGAGGATGATCCCTAACGAAGCCACCAGAGACATAATTCTTGATGAGCAACAAATTGACAAGACGGCAGAGAGGAGGCTCTTTTCTTCACCTCTATGCATTAGAAGGAGAATGTCCCAATAGCTAGGGAAAAATAAAATACAAATTGAGTTATTTAACCATAGCTTCTTCACTTGTTTAATAAATGCAAGCCTAGTTGACTTAAAAAGTTATCTTATTTGCAGATTTGAGGTGGAAAGATTATGGTGCAAAAACACCAAATCTTCAAAAGCTAGCTATCCACATTTTGTGCTAGCCAGGTAGTGCTTTTGGGTGTGAACATAATTGGAGCATGTTTGAGGCCATTCACACAAAGAACACAACACATATTGACAACACAACACCTCAATGAACTTGTTTTTGTGTGATACAATCTTCGTCTTCGTGTGAGACAAGTGGAGAGGCAAGATATTTGTGAGGAAAATGACTTGGATGATATCGATCTATATGCAAACTAGATTGTTGCGCCTGAGGATGTGGATGGGAAGCAACAGCGCATGTTTACCAAGGAGGAGGATGCACATTTGGAGAGGGAAGCAGATGGATCTGTAGCCAAAGGAAAAGTCTCTGCATCAGGAGGGGTTGGTGAGGATATAGATTCTATGTTTGTGAATGATGTTCGAGAGGAGGAATCTTTACCTTCGACTTCTAGAATGCAATAGAGTTGGAGATGATATTATGGTGCATTAATGACTATAGTCTATGAGCATTGTACTCTTTTTTGATATAAAACTAAACAATGTACTCTTTTTTGGTCAACATAACTAATAGAAAATATGCTTGTGTTCTTTACATTCATTTACCATGCTTTTTAATAGTGATTTAAATGTTATTTAAGTTTATTTTATGAAGTTATATTTATATTAAGCAATGATAAAGTTGTCGGGTAATTGTTGAGTAACTTCCAAGTCCTAGGGCCAAGTCAAAATTTTGGGCTGTCGAGCAATTACCGAGTAAATTTTTGAACTGTGATTCTAACCATGGTTGGATTGATAGGTGTAGTCTAGTTAAAGTTAATACCATGTAATAACACTTCAAACATATCTTGGAAAAAGTCCTACCAAAGTAACAATAAATAAACTTGACAGTGTGTTCCGAATTGGGATCAATTCAATTGGATCCAATTCTTGGCAGAATTTCTTTATGGTGTAGGAATAGATGAATACCAATAAAAATGATATTGTACTTGACCAAGTATTTTAAATGTGCTATAAGATTGAGCAAGTGTATTCCTCCAACTCCACAAAATGCTTTTTGGCAAGCATTGGGCCAAAATTTATAAACTAAAAGGCATTTTGATCCAAACTGAATCATTAAGAAAACAATCCCAAGTGCCACAGGTGACTTTTGTATGAAAGGATGTTGTTATGGTAATGTAGTATTGTGGACAAGAGACCATGCGCAAGTCAATCCAAAATGGAGTGGAAATAAATTATATCATGAATGACACAAGGAACTTCGCATCAAATCACTTTGAAAATCCATAAATTTTCATACATGCTCAGATTTGAGTGTCTTTTTTTGGATCTCACATGATTTTTGAGAGCAACACAGTGGTGACATGAGATCCAGGTGATTTTTTGGTCTAACACCAGCAATACCATGTTCAAGATCCATTTCAAAATCTCAGTCTCAAGACCACATGTAAAGAATATAACTTTTTTATTTGGATGCCAATTTTTATTTTTTTTAAATTCCCAAGCTTTTTCAAGAGAAACACAATGGTGCCATAATATCTAAGTGGTTTGTTGTCTAGTAGCCACTATACCATATCAAATTCACGTTTTGCGTTCTAGTAGGCCCAAGATGATAACTTTGGCATACAGACTCGGTTTAGAGTGTCCTTTCTTTTAAATTCGTGTGAATTTTCAAGAGGAATGTAATGGTGGCATGAGATGAACGTGATTTGTGGTCTAGCCACAACAATACCATGTTGAAGACCTATTTTGCAGTGCTGTGAGCCCATGGCCATGTAAAGCAAGGATATTTCCTCCCATAGTGGATACAATATAATGAGAGTAAAGTCATGCCCCAATAGGAGACACAATACAATGTAGAGCAAAGACATTTTCTCCTATGGTGGAGCAAAATCATCCTCCTATAGCAAATGCAATACCATGAAAGCAGAATCATTCCCCCTTTTGCAGAGGCAATACCATGAAAGCAGAATCATCCCCCTCTTGTAGACGCAAGACCTAACAAATGTGAACCATGAGAAAATGGGCCATGTTCTCCTAATGTTGGTGCAATACCATAAGAAACTAAGCTACGTTCTCCTATCGCATCCACTATTTTTATTGTGATAATGCGGGAACGGAGCCATGTAGCTTTTGGTCCAACGGTTGCTAGAGCATTAACACGTGTAAGGATGTCAGCATGTATCTCAGCACTACTTACTACATCTCCCTAATACCTGTTTCAACTAATTGCCAACTTTCTTGTAAGAGTCAGCTGAGCGTGTCATGATGCCAACTATGATACATATCTTATCACTACCAACAACATTTCTAAACATTTGTTTTTTTTTTTAAATAGTGATATGGGGAAATGTATATAATTATATGAACATAGAATAGACCATCAACAACAATGATTGTTCAAGAACATATAAGAGAGAATAACTGTCAACATTTAAACAAACAAAACTATTTTTTCACATAACCAATCAAAGTCTAAAATTTATCTTTAAAGACTATTCAAACTTAAAAAAAAAAAACAGCTGAACACAACCAGCACAAAATCAGTTCATATAACATTTTAGCAGTTATTTTTTCTAATAAAAATTCTCAATGGATCTAAACCTAATAACCATCTTTGGAGTTTTTGCTCCAAGAATTCAGCAGAAGGAGGAGTTTCAGTAAACACGAACTGAATTAATCTTCTCAGCAGAAGGAAGCTTACCAGCAAGGCTAACAACAACCAAGATGGGAAGAGAAGCACCATCTCTGACAGCCTCATGAGTTGGATTTCCAACCATGTGTTTTAGCTCAGCATCAAAAATCTTGTAACAGTCGGGAGATAAACTGTTTCATATTTCCCTAACATTTTCTCCTCTCTCGGCAATGTCTATCGTCATAGACAAAAATAATAGAAACAAGAAGAAAAGAGAGTTCATACGAAAGACGAGTAGTTCATCACCAAATTGAGAGAAGCTCATTTTGGAGACAAAGTAGCATTGTAGTGTCCTGGGCATATGGGAATTGCAATGAGAGAATATTCCAAACCAGGGGGGGTAGAGGGGGTCGGGGTGGGCAGTTCAGGTTAGAAGTATATCAATGAGTTTGAGATAAAAGATGTTACTCTAGTATACTTCCAAGGGGAACACTATGCAATATGCTCCGCAGGGATCACTTCCATGTACCGCACATGCAATAATTTTTCTATGAGTCTCGTAGTAGTATTTATACATCACAAAATTGTTGTGGCACTTCAGTATCACAAATGTAAGTTCCAAATTGAAAAAAAATCGGACCTATGTTGTATTTTGCTGCAGAGTGAATAAAACAACAAGATCTTTTGTTGCGTAAAGTTTTATTCCCTAGAGTATTTCCCTGTGTAAAATCTGGTTGCATACTTTGTGGATAATGTTATTAATTGTTACTACATTCATATTTTTCCATTCCTTTTGTAGTCATGAAAGATACCCATGGAAATTATTTCCTTTATGTATTCCTTAATGATACACGTTGAAGATATCCATGCAACATGTATGAATTATGTAAAGAAGGAAGATAATCAAGAGTATAGAATCTATAGCAAAGAACCATGCTAGTTCATAACATTGTCGGAGTACAGTTCAAAATTTCAAATCCCATATCGGCAAAGATTTTCCAAACCTTGTGAAGGGATTAGCACAACCATGGTAAAGGAAGACAGAAAGGAGTAGCTCCACATGTGCAATTGAAATATTCAAGAGCTCGAGGAGAAGAATCAAAATGCTTGAAGGAGAGGAACCAATAATTGCACATGGAACTCATCGTTCAAAAAGGAATTTCCTGCCATATTTTGAAGATGGAAGCTCTAATGTCCCAATATAAATATTTGGGTGACACCATATTTCAAGGACTAGTCCAGGAGAATGAGAGTACCCAATCCATGGAGGGACTGTAACAAGAATTGGTTGTAAAAGAGAAATTGTTGGTCAATATCAATCTGAAATAGATCCTGAAAATCTTTGTAATTCAATTGAGTGAGTTGATCGGTAGTACTTCTTAGTTCATGAGACTAAAGAAGAGCTTAATAAATGTTTTTAACCTCAATATGACAGAAATGGGCAAGGCAAAGATGCAAAGTCAGAAGTAAAACAGGGGAAACAGGTGCATTGGGGCTCACAAATGATTAATGAACAGGTCCCAAGTGATAATTTTGGCTCAAGACAAAACCGTACAGGCAGTTTCAGGTCATGACAGAGCCATCCAGCAGTTTCAGCTTGCGACAGAACAGTACATGGAACAGGACAAGACATTTTCAGCTTGATACAAAACCGTACCATATCGGACAAAACAGCATAACCCAGCATCCAGAGGTCAGTTGAATTGGTTCTTTATGTGGGAGGCATTTAGAATCCTCTGTACAATTCATTTGCTCATCCCTTAGCATAAATATACCACCCTAGGGTTCTAGTAAATTCATTCAAGTGGATTCAAGTGCATGGAAGCATAACCAAGAGTGAACTACGTGAGTTCTTGAGGCAGGAGAAGACTGAAACACCTGAGAGCAGCAGTCAAGCATGTTGAAAAAGCAAGTGATCCACAGCAAGGAAAGCTAGGAGAGCATTGTAGATATGCTAAAAAAATCTACAATGCCTCTGAAAGCTCAAACTGAGCAATTAGCTTGAAAAACTGGCACAATGACAATGGAGAGGAGGAACTTATGGAGTTTTTGTACATTGTGTTTCTCTAGGATAAATCTTTATGTTTCTCTCTCTTTCATGTGTGTTGTGAATCATTTGCTTGCTTACTTTCATTTCATGCAGCTACTTGACTATCTCAAGCACTTAAGAAAGCATCTAACTGATATGTTCCACAGATTACAAGCATAGTGCTTGTTTATAACAGCAAATATAAATTGAATTCTTACATAAGTTAAAAAATCAACATCCTCTTTGTTGCACTATGGAATAAAGAAGAGTCACATGTTGGCAGTAGCATAGGAGTATGAAATCTGATATATAGGAATTGTAGGCATGTATGTAAGCATGTACACAATTGCATAATGCATCTATGATGTAGATGGGAGCCATAAACCTGTAATAAGTTAGTAACATCATTTTGCAGAATAGATTGTTGTTTTCAGTAGTATAGAACATTAGAACAGCAAATACGGAAATGTAAATCTGTGTTGGTGAATTGTTCATTGAAATATCCAAGTTGGTTGTGGATCAAATCTCCAAGTAAATTGTGAAGAGACTTGCAGGAAACAGTAGTCTTCTACTCAGGGAAAGTAGACGTCGACACAAGATGCCCGCACAATGACTAAAGAGATTATAATAAGCACCTCAAACTCTACTCCTTAAAATGATTAGTTACCCAAGCTTCTAGAGAAAATGGCCAAGGATTTTTCAAGGAAGGCCAAGGAATTAAGGAACCTATTGAGGTTGAGGGAAAACACAAGCATGCCAGTCTTTGCTACACTAGTGCCACCATGGAGCTTGGAAAATCCTCCAAAGCAATTGAAGGACAATCCACTAGAATGAAGGAATCCAAACTACCATCGTGTCAAGTGTTGTCAACTTGGAGTTGCACCTTGATCGAAGATGTGCTGAAACGGCCAATCCTCGCTCCAGTTGAAATAATGGGATCTTCTCACGAGGCGGGTGCCTCAATGGTGAGAAGAACCTCCAAAGAAAGTTCATTCCTGTAAGATGTATCTATGAAGATCTCAACTTCTATGCTACAAACTACCTGGGAAAAAGGGAAAAGGAACTTGGGAGGAAATCCTAGCTAAAATGGTGATACACCTAATTTGCTTGATCCACTCAAATCGAGCTTCTACGAACACTGATTGAGACAAGGAAGAAGCAGGACTTCAACTCCAATTGATCAATACACAAGTATTTCACGAAAAGATTTTGTCTAATGGTCTAAGCTTGAGGGAAACATAGACATAGCCCTCATGAAAAGCACTAAACAGCCACTAATATCCACTATAAACTCAGCAAAAGACGCTTTTAACACAGAATGTGACCTGCATATGACCAACTAGTAACTAGGTACAAATCCAAATTTGACAAGGAAGAAATAAAATCTATCACTTAGACAAATCTATAACAATAGTACACTATACCAGCTGCTAGAAATTGCAAAAACATAGTCCTCTTTTCATTGATTCTGAAAAAGGTTTTAGCACAATCTATTTGAAAGAAAAAAAATTTGCCAAAAGAGGGATGATTTAATACAAGGCTGAAAGCCATTAATATAGAAAATTGCAACAGCCAAGATTAACGTTGGAAAAAAGGAGAGGCTAAATCCGTCCAACTCAACCTTTACAAAAAGTCTATTTTGTCTTCTTCCTCTTTGCATGGAAGCTCTTTGGGGCTAGAATTGGATGGTGGAAACATACGTTTGACTTTGTTTGTGCATGTTCAGCTGAGCCATGTCTAAAAATAGAGACCAGCTCTTTGGCGTTGAAATGGACGGTGGCTAATTTTGGGATGTTAAACTCTTTATCATGCAAAAATGGTACGCCCAACTCCAAATTTGGAACCCTTCATGCGCTGTTGGAACGTTTGAAGCGCTGAGTTGACCTCGGAGATAAACTTGACTTCAACAACCAGTCAACTGAAGCCTTGACCAGTTAATCATAATTAGCCCTTGCTTGCATGGAATTCCACGTTAAGAGTCAATAGATGAGCTCTACTCGGACTGTTGGAATGTTTGGAGAAGCGTGACCTTGACTAGTCAAACTGTGGGTCAACTGAAACTTAGCAAACCACCAAAAATAGCCCTTGTTCGCATGTATTTTCTCCTATTTTGGTCTGCCTGTTCGTGTCTATTTTCCGCGGACTTCTATTTTTTGTCCCTTTTGCACAATTCTTTCGGATATTCTACTATCATCTCTTTTACTTAATTCTTTCCTTTAGATTTTATGCTATATCCTTTCATTTCCTTCGGCGTTTTTGGTCTTACCTTGGTCTTGGATTCTCTGCAGACTTTATGTTTATCCCCTTAGCCTTTATTATTTCCCTCGGACTTTTCTGTTGACTCCCTTGGTTTGTTTTCCTGCTATGCTTTTTGTTTTCAAATTTCCTGAAGGAATCCTTTGGACAAAAAGTCCAAAGGAATTCCTTCGAACTTTTTGTCCGAATGATATCTTCCTTCTAAATTTCTTCCCTTGCTTATTTTAATCTCTCGGGTTTTTGGTTTCAAATTTCCCGCAAACAAAAAGTCTGTGGGATTTGTTCCTTTGCTTTCAAAAAAAACAGCCCTTCGGGCTTTTCGTCATGATCCTTTCCCGAAGGACACGTGCCCTTCGGGCTTTTTGTAAAGCCTTTGAAATTCACAAGATGGACTTTCCCAAAGGGCACCTGCCCTTCGGGTTTTTTGCAAATGACTTTCTCGATGTTGACGTGTACCTTCCCGAAGGGTACCCTACTCTTCAGGTTTTTTGTCAATGACCCTTCCGAAGGGTACCTTGCCCTTCGGGTTTTGCAACTTCCCGAACTTTGGTCCTTTAAACTTTCCCAAAGGATACATACCCTCCGAAAATTTTGATTTTGTCCCTTCAACCTTTGAAATGTACCTTCCTGAAGGGCACCTACCCTTCGGGATTTTTCTTTTTGTCCCTTGTGCTGTCCTTCGAAGGAATCCTTCGGACTTTTTGTAGTCATGTTACTTTTCCGCGGACATTTGTATTCTTCCTTTTCTCGGACTTCCTCTTGCCTACAACTACCTTGAACAATCTAGGGGCCTTAACTTCGGACTTTCCATGACTTGGGACTTCTAAAAGAGAGTTGTGCACCTCCCAAAACCCGATTTGATCTTAAAGAGTAAGTCGGGTTCAGAAAACCCACTTGCTCTTACTTGTAAAACACTTGGAAGTAAAGCACAACTGAAAACCTGATAAGTACCAGGAAGAGCAATTCGGACTTGGGAAATTCAACTGTTGTTACTACTGAAACTTTTGGGAAGTAAAGAACCTTGCAAAAACTTGATTTGCACTATCAAGAGTAATTCGGGTTTTCCAACCTGGATTACTTTTGCTAATAAAACTTTCATAAGCAAAGCACTTCTCAAAACCCGATTTGCACTGTCAAGAGTAATTTGGGTTTTCCAACCCGGATTACTTCTGCTAATAAAACTTTCATAAGCAAAGCACTTCTCAAAACCCAATTTGCACTATCAAGAGTAATTTGGGTTTTCCAACCCAGATTAGTTCTGCTGAGGGGTTTCAACTGTTGATTACTCATAAAGTGACATAACTTGTCTCTTGTAAAACCCGAAGACTTCTCCTTCCAAAAAATCCGAAATCTTCTACTGTGTAAAACCTGAAGTCTTGCTTGAATGCACACCCCCTCACACAGGCAAAAATTTTCGTATGTAGGCCAAAAAATGGCCAACATTTCTAGCAACTTGCAGGGAAGCATGCCTGCTATGCTTGAGAACTCAGACCATATAGATGTTATTTGAACTCCCAAAATAATGATAAACCTGGTTTCTGACTGAAAATCTCCTCTGATCATCGCTGAAGTAACCTTTCTCCTTCAAAATAAAAAGGGAAACACACGAAAGCAAGAAAATTAACTAAGAAACAAATGTGCAAACAAACACTTATTGGAACAAAACTGAAAGAAACTACTGTGCTTGAATAGCACTTGGAGGAAAGCAAAACAAATTAACTATGTACATGGAGCTTTGCTCTTCAATAGCAATGTTTCAGATGTATCCCATTGACTAGGATTGGAAGCTCCTGGCCATCCATCTTTGCAAGTTGGAAGGCATTGTGGGATTTGCAGCTAGAGATCGTATATGGGCCACTCTAAAAAGAATCAAATTTTGTGTGCCTCCCTAGTTTGGCTCGATCCTTGTTCCACTTGAGGGCCAAATCTCCTCCATTGAAGCTTCGTGAGGAAGCTCCTCTGTCAAACATTCTTTTCCCCTGTGCCTGATGACTTTTCATGGTTAGCATGGATTGATTTCTTGTCTCTTCCAACTCCATAAGCTCTGCATACCTGATTTCCATAGGCTCATTCTCCAAAAATTCAAGCTGATGCATTAGTTCCAAGCTGGAAATTCAAGAGAAATAGGTAACCTTGCTTCCTTACCATATAACAGCTTGTATGGCGAGTTGGCTATTGATTTCTTGTAAGTGATCCGATCAGCCCATAGAGCTGACTTCAGCTTGAGATGCCATGACCTCTGATTGTCTTCAATAGTCCTTCGTATGATCCTTAAGAGGTTCTTATTTGTAGATTCAGCAAGGCCATTGGCTTGTGGATAGTAGTTCGATGAAGTGCTGAGATAAACTCTATGTTGGACAGCCCATTGGCTGATCCTAGATCCTACAAAAGCCATTGCATTATTAGAAATAATCATTGAAGGGACTCCAAATCTAGTAAGCAAACCTTCGTAGAGATCAAGAACATTGGTTTCGTTTGCTTCTTTCAATACTATTGCCTCTGTCCAACGTGTGAAGTATTATGTGGCTGTTAGAATCCATTTGTGCCCTGAACTTGAAGGAGGATTTATGAGACCAATAAAATCCAATCCCCATTGGACAAAAGGCTGATCCACCGCAATTGCTGAAGGGGCAAGGCTGCAAGCTTGACTTTTCCTACAAACATAGCACACTGTTTGCACTTTCTAACCCATGCATGACAATCACCAAATATAGTAGGCCAATAATACCCACCTCTCATGATTTTAAGTGTTGTAGTTCTTGCGGAAAAGTGTCATCCACCATGTCCATCATGGAATTCTTCAAGTAATCTTTGCGTTTGGCTTGGCTCTATACATCTTAGCAACATTCCATTGATATCCTTCTTAAACAAGACGCCATCAACAAGCAAAAATGAAATTGATTGCAATCTGAAATACCTTTTTTTTGAAGCACTTAGATGAGAGGGGTAAATACCATCTTGCAGATAGCTTACCAAATCACGAAACTAGCTGGAAGGTGAGGTGTGAACAACAGCAATCTCTTCATCATTTGACACTAAAACAGCTTCATTAGTTTCTTGCAAGTCCTGAGCTAGATGCTCACAAAGTCCTTTGCCTCTAACCAGCTTTATAACCTTAATTTCCACGTCATATTCCATTACCTTGGTTATCCAACCAGCGCTCTTCTCGTTAATATCCTTATTCAAAAGAAATTATTTGATGCTTGGATGGGGAACCATTAGATGTATCTTGTTATTAGACAACAAGTGTCTAAACTTCTTAAGAGATCTTATAACTGAAAGGACATGCTTTTCAACAAAAGAATACCTTGTTTAGTATTCTTCCAAGCCTTGGCTGTAAAAAGCTATTCGTTGCTCTAAATCTTCATGATTCTGCTACATAAGAATGCATGAAATGGTGTCCACGTTAGTATACGTATACAGAATGAAATCTTTTGTAAAATCTGGATTTAAAAGTGTAGGAGCACTTGCTATGGCTTTTTTAACATCTTCAAACCCTTTTACTCGCTCTTTGGAATAGCTAAAGATCTGACTTTTCTTTAGCATGGCTATAAGTGGTTTAGCTATAGTAGTGAACTTTGAAATGTATCTCCTTATAAAGTTGATTTTCCCAAAAAAACTTTGCATAGCCTTTTTGTGCTTAGGCAAAGAGAGTGCAATGATTGAATCTACTCTTTCAGGGTCAATGTTTAAACCATGCTTTGAAACAATATGTCCAAGAAGCTTACCTTCATGAACCGAAAAGATGCACTTCTTTGGATTTAGAGATATCCCAAATTGTCTACACCTTTCGAACACTTGCCTAAGATGAGCTATGTGATCATGTGCATTTTTTGAGAACACGATTATATCATCTAAATAAACAAGTATGAATTTATTCAGAAGGCCTTGGAACGCCATATCCATGGCTCTTTGAAAAGTCGCTCCAGCATTAGACAAACTGAATGGCATCTTTCTGTATGCAAATGTCCCCCACTTAGTTGTGAAGGTTGTCTTGAATTGGTCCTCTTCTTTGACCAAAATCTGATTATAGCCACTATATGCATCCAACAAAGAAAACCTCTCTGAACCTGCAACAAGCTGTAAAATTTGTTCCATTGATGACAATGGATAGTGGTCTTTAAGCGAAGCCCTGTTTAAATCATGAAAATCCACACACAAACGAATCTTACCATTCTTTTTTCATATCGGAACAAGGTTCGCCACCCATGTTGAGTGCTTGATTGGAAATAGGATAGTTGACTCAATGAGCTTGTGAAGCTTAGCTCCTATTAAAGGCTCAGGTTTAGGATCGATGGGCCTTTGTCTTTGCCTCACTGGTTTAGTTTCAGCTTCCAACTCTATGGTATGTTGAGTCAAACATAGATCAAATCCCTTGAGATCACTATATTTCCAAGCAAATACATCATCAAAACTTGTACTTAACTCAATGAAGGTTTCTTTTTGTGAAGGAGTACATACCTTTCCCAATTTCAAAACCTTACCTGCTGCAATCTCTACGTTGGCATAGTGTTCTTTTGTTAACAAGGATGCCTTCTCTCTTCTTAACTCAACATCACCACTGAAAATATTCTCGAGAGTGACCAATCCTTTGGGCAGCTTATTCGTTTTTAATTGCACAATCTGATCGCCATACTATTGTAAGTATTTTGACTAATTTTTTAAGGAAAACTCAGCCTCCTCTTGCAAGAATCTCACAATTTGTTTATCATCTTTGAACACCTGCCTATTCTCATGATTATCTAGAATAGAAGGCCTTACAACTACCTTTATATGTGACTGAAAATTGTCACTTTTTACATTAGCTGGAATACTAAATTGTGCCCCAACAACAGCCAACCTATCAGGGTGTTTATTCTTATCCCTTAGTATTGCCTGAATGTTAAAACCCTGAAAATCTTCAAGTAAATCCCAAATTCTATGCTTGTAAGATTTAAGTAACAAATTTTTGCATACATTCAAAACTCTTACTTGATGAACCTCCAAAGACTTGCAAACAATTGACTTTCATCTTTCTAGCCCACTGCAAGCCGTGAACCAGCGCTTCATACTCAGCAACATTGTTTGAACAGCCAAGCTGAAATTTAATGAAAGAGAAATACCTTTGCTCTGTTGGAGAAACCAACATCATCCCAGCTCCGGTTCCATGCTTATTTCTCGATCCATCAAAATATAATTACCACAAACCTTCATTAGATTTGTCTTCTTTGACCATGGCTGGAATTGATGCATCATTCTCATGAAGACAATACACACCAAGACCCTCCTCTTCAATCAGTTTGTAGGTATCATGCTCATGCAAGGTAGAAGCCCACTCATCAAGAAACAAAACTGGAACTCCATCCAAAGGTGAGTCCTTTTCTACATCACCAGTTTGTAATATTGCATCTGAGATGATACAATTAGCATTGACAACACTTGGCGTATATGGCTCCATGTGAAAATGTGCAATAGGCTCTAAATGAATTGTTAGCTTTGTACCATACCTGGTTCTGAACAGCAAATAGGTTCAATCAGCTGATAAACATCTCCAAATATTTGAGGTGAAATCCCTTGAGAGGCACATAGCAAAGTAGGGAGGCAAATCTACCGCAACAACATCATACTGAATAGTAACATTAGGACATGCATGTAATGTCAATTTCAAATCCTTGATGATGCCTACCGTCTTTGTTGGTGACCCATCCAATTGCAATACTCCTTTAGTATTTGGTTCATAAACAAGTCCAAGCTTATCTGCAATCTGCTTAGGCATGACTGTACTACTAGCTCCACTATCTACCATACAATTATGAACCAAAGTATCACCTACTATTAAAGAAAGGTAAAAAAGAAGAGTTTTCTTTGACTTTACCTTGGTTTTGTCTACCTTTGTCACCTTAATTGCTCGTTGTACCTATTGCTTTGCTGGTTGATCGGAATTAGCCAAGACAACACCTTCTTTCTCAACTGGTTTTGGAAACAATTCAAGAGTTGAAAGCTTTTGGATAAGCTTATCCTTTGACCCTGGGATTATAAGAGAATCCCACATGCTAATGCTAATATTAGATTTCTTCATTTGATCAACTATACTGAAATGAGATCCACTAACCTTTGGTTGTACCTTTTAATGCACTGATTGTTCATGAATTTGAGGTAATTGATTAACCTTACCAACCTCTGTATTCTGATTTTTTTGAGTTGTAGGGGCAGCAAGCTGTTCTTTTATACTTTTAGAGACAACATGAGTACTTGAAGCTCTTGATACCGCTTGAGCCTCATCAATAGCTCTTCTTTTAGCTCTCTGATAGGTCATAGCTGCAACTTGACCACTTGGATTGTTAGTTTCAAAATTTTGAATAAAAGCAATATGATCATCTACCTGTCAATTTACATTAATAGCATCAAGTTGCCCTTGAATTTGATAAGTCTCCCCCTATGATGCCAAACTTGTATCATGATATTGACTTCCTTGAAAAGAAAACTCTTCTTGTATCATCTGTGGCATGATGATGTTCTATGATATCAAGGCTTGGTTTTGAGCATCAATGAGATTTGAGGGTTGCCAACCTGAATCCTGCATCAAATTGTTTTGAGATGGGGTAGGAACAATGGCCTTTGAAGTGGAAGGAGCATTAGGATCAAGAGCAGCATATGGCTTAGCTGGAGTTATGACTCCTTGTGCTTGATAAGGTGGTTTATTTTCTAAAGGCTTTTGATCTTTGAAAGGCTGATAGGTATTCTTATTTTACTGTTGATAAGATCTATTACCTTGAAATTGTTGTTTTTTACATTGTACTAATTCATTTCCAAAAGATTGTAGCAAACCTTTTAACTCTCTTATCTCACTAGATTGACTAGTAGGGGCTGTAATTTGAGCTTGAGGTGTTGGAATAGAAACTAAGGATGGAATTTGAGGAGCTTGAGGGGCTGCTATGGAACTTATATTTGGATATATAGGTATTGAAGGTCTTGGAGAAAGCTTACCTACTTGTATCAAACTATTTTTTGCCCTTATTGCAACTTCATAAGCATATGGCAAAGTAGTACCACCCATTGACTGTATCATCACACCAATGTCAGAATTAAGAGCTTTCAAAAAATACAAAAATGCATATTTAGGGGATGCCGTAATCAAAACCGGTATCCTGGTCCATGTCTTCTAGAATCTGAGATTAAAATAGGACTTGAACTCATGAGGAGCTCTCTGTATAGCAATTAATTGCTCAACTAAAGATAAGTGATCCGATTTGTCTTCAAATTGCTTGACTAAAGCTGCACCCAATTCATCTCAGGTGGAAATGGATCTGAGTGGGAGGGTTCTATACCACTGTAATGCTTTTCTTTTGAAAGAAGCAGCAAGCAATCTAATAACAACATTATCCTCAATAACATTATGAACTGAATAATGATTAGCCACATCCTGGATATGCTCAATAGGGGTTTTTTAATTTTCTCTTGAAAAAAATGGAATACTTTTGAGAGCAAATACAGGATTGTCATCAAACTGTGTTAGATTCAATGGGCTACCTCCATTAAATGGAGCAAACACTTGGTTTATTATGGCCATTTGAATATTAGAGATTGCAGTGTTTAGAACAATAGGATGAGGAGGTAAATATTCTCTTTGAGGATATGGATTTGCCCTCCTAGATCTTGCTCTCTTATAAGTTACAAATTCAAAAGGAATACCTTTACTTGTTGATCTTGTAGTAACCTTTGGCATGAACGAATTGCCTAAATGATGCTATGAACTATGCAACTGGATGTAGACGAATATCCTTTGCTGCTGCGAAAACTCTTTAGATATGCAAAAAACTTTTTCGTGGTCCCATCGAGCGTGCCAAAAACTTTGTCAAATCTGGATTTGTACCTAGTTACTCGCTAGTCATATGCAGGTCACGTTCTGTGTTAAAAGCGTCTTTTGTTGAGTTTATAGTGGATATTAGTCGTTGTTTAGTGCCTTTCATCAGGCCTATTTCTATGTTTCCCTCAAGCTTAGACCATTAGACAAAACCTTTTCGTGAAATACTTTGTATTGATCAATTGGAGTTGAAGTTTTGCCTCTTCCTTGTCTGAATCAGTGTTCTTAGAAGCTCGATTTGAGTGGATCAAGCAAATTAGGTGTATCACCATTTTATCTAGGATTTCATCCCAAGTTCTTTTTCCCTTTTTCCTAGGTAGTCTGTAGCGTAGAAGTTGAGATCCTCATAGATACATCTTACAGGAACCAACCTTCTTTGGAGATTCTTCTCACCATTGAGGCACCCACCCTCGTGAGAAGATCCCATTGTTTCAACTGGAGTGAGGATTGGCCGTTTCAGCACATCTTCGATCAGGGTGCAACTCCAAGTTGACAACATCAAGAAACACAAAAAAGAGGTAGAGGCACCAGAGAACCATCAAGGGAAGTATTTAAACCAACTCCATTAAGGAGTCAGTTGTTTAGCAACAGAATAAATCTGAAGCATCCACCCACAATCCACTAGTGAGTTCAACAAAGGGTTCAAAGAAGCATAACAGTGGTCGTTCACAAAAGTATGTAAACAATTATTTCAAGTTCAAAGTTGTTTACAACTATTGTTGAAGAAGGTGTCTTAAATCTCACCATTGTTTGGATGTACATCCTTTTGCGTGTTGTGGAAAAATTAGGCCACCAATAAATATTAGAAACCCGCAGCCCTCCAAGGAGAAGGAATGTTTTGAGAGTCATCCTTAAAATCAATCTCCCAAGCTTAAGCAAATTGATTATGGTTAGATCACTCTATAAAGATGTAGTGAAGTTTCCATCCCAACTAAGGTCTATATGATCACAAGTTTACCGTTGCTGTAAGTAATAGATCAATAGTGTCATTTCAGTACAAAAGAAGTATGACCTCTTTCATACATGCACTAGGAAATTCGGCTGAGCCATCTTCTACTAAATTTATTTGTGACAATAAATCATTTAAACATGAGTTCAAAACCAAGAGACTATCCAGTTGTTCAACTGAAGGGATCATGTTATTTGAATAAATGAAGTTGAATTATGGGTATCTTCCAATAGCCAAGTCAATGATAGTAGAAAGTAGCTCCCAAATAACAATCGTAACAACACACCCAAAAGACTGGTATGAAAATAATCTTGAGTTATGAGAAATGCATTACAAATTACAATGAACGGAAATCAAGAACCCTAAACAAAAGATAGAGTGCTCTTTGAAAAGAGATTGTTATACAAGATGCACAGACAATCTACACCTTCAAGGTAGTTGGTCATAAAGCCTACACCTTCAAGGTAGATGGTCATCAAGTCCACACCTAAAAAGCTTCTAATCATGAAGCCACACATTTAAGGAAACTAATAGTGAAGCCCACATCTTTAAGGTAGATGTTCATGAAGCTTACACCTTCAAGGTAGTTAGTCTTGAAGTCCACATCTCTAAGGTAAAAAGTTGTGAAATCCCTACATTTAAGATAGCTTGTTATGAAGCTCACACTTTTGAGGCAGCTTGTTATGAAACTCAAGCCTCTAAGGTATCTTGTAATGAAGCCTGCACATCCAAGATGATTGGTCATGCAGTCCACACCTCTAAAATAATTTGCCACAAACCCCACATTTTCAAAGTACTTGGTCATGAAGTCCACATCTTTAGGGTGTTTGGGCATGAAGCCCAAACCTTAACAGCAGTTGGTCAAGAAGTACACACCTCTAAGGTGGTTGGTCAAGAAGCAACACAAAAAATCTTTGCTACAACTAGGCAAATTTTGCCATAGTTAAAAGACAGCTCCTATTTCTTAGTAAAATATTTCACATATGAGAGAATCAATAATCCGCTATATTCATTATTCAGAGAGGCTTCATATATATAAGCCTATAACAAATCCTATAAACAAGGTAGGTCAAACAACAAAGAAATAGGAAGCTACAAATAGACTTGCCCTCTACAACAAGAATAACAAGGAACAATAGTTTGTTGATAATCAAACAAACTATTTACAATAATATGCATAATTATTCTAATACCCTCCCTTAATGATTGAACTGGAAACAATTCCAAACTTATCTCCAAATTTTACAAACTTGTCTTTACACAAAGGTTTAGTCATTATATCAATTGGTTGTTCAAAGGTATGACAATAATAAAGACATGTCTTCATTATTAACCAACTGTCAAATATAGCGGTGATGACCCTCAATGTGCTTAGTCCTGGCATGGAAAATTGGATTCTTCACCAACTTAAGTACACTCTAGTTGTCACAGAATATACGTGTGGGTGCTAACGAATCAAGTTTGTTGTACCCAGCATCCCCTCTTTCTTTATGAAAATGGGGACCCACTTTTTTCAGCCTTAGGTCTTGACTTTGAGCCCCTCTTCTATATGTTTATGCAAAGTCTGGAAGGGGATTGATTATTGGCCTTTTCGTACTTTAGCAAAATGGCATTGGTATTGTGTTCAAAGTATAATTCTTTCTATTGGGCTTATGTTTTCGGGCTTATCTTTATCAAACTTATGCATTTTGTCTTTGTTAGGTATTTTGTCCATTCTCTGAATTCCTTTAGACTTTGCGTTTCAGACTTATTGTTGCGGGGGTTTTTTTTTTTTTTTGGGCCGCGGACTTACCTTTGTCGACGACATTGTTGCAAGCATTTTATCCGAAGCAATTCCCCCGACGAAATTGGGTTTATCGTGGCCATTTTGTTGGAGATATCATGCCCTTCGGCTTTTTTGAGACCATTCCTTCGGACATTTTGTCCAATGGAAATGACCCTTTGGACTTTTTGTTGTCGGACATTTTGTCCGACCCAAAAAGCCTGCAACAATTGCCCCCGCACAAAAAAGCCTGCAACTGCCTCGACCAAAATGACCGAAACAATAGACCACAATCCCCATGGAATTGCCAAGTGTCAGCCCTACAGTCAAGCACTTTATTTTATATATATATATATATATATATACTAAGTCACTTTTGCGTTTGTGTTTTGCAGGAGCGAATCTGGAAAAGACAAGTGTCAAACTCACGGAGAGTCAAAAGTCAAGCACCAAGATCTACGGTGCGCGTTAACTCGCATACTGGAGATCGATAGTGCATAATCAAGCACGACAACAAAGGGCTATCTAGGGCTAGCACGGCAGTGACAAGTGTCACCCTCACAGGAACGTTTGAACAAAGGCTTTTTCAAAAGGCTCTGCAAGAGTGTCAAGTGGCAACATTGTGGGAGCCCAATACCCAGAGATCCAACAGTGTGCGGTAGCCTAGTACATGAAAATCAACAGTGCGAGATCGACAGAGACTTTTCAAAGGTCCCTGGACAAGCGAGAAGTTGCCACATGGTGCAAAGGCGCTAAGCGATGAAGTGTGTTTTGTGAAAAGCCCAAGAAGCCTGGAAAGCTGCCAAATGGCATGCTCGCGTTCCATCATGCATAGAGCTCTGATAGTGCAAGTCCCAGGTGGACTTTTCAAAAATCCAGACTCAATAAAGGCACGGACGAGCATGCAATGCACGTGTCCCTGGTTCTAAAAAGCATTAGTAAAGCGATACTTGTCTTCTACGCATGTTTGAGTTCCATTTGAAGGTGTCTAATCTAAAAATATTTAACAGGTTGTTCTCACAACCTATAAATGGCTAAGATTTTGTGCATGAATAATTCTGTAAAATGACGCATATATTTTGAAGTTTTGCATGCAGTTCAAGTTATAATTGTAAAAAATGGCCTTCATCTTCATACACATGCACATGTTGCAGGACTCTTATATGGTTTTAGACCGCAGTTAGAACTCAAGTTTTGACTATCACATGTAATGACCTTGCATGAACTTAGAGGATGAGGCGACCACTTCCCCAAGCCTACATAAACAATTATAATCCAACTTGAATTTTGGTCAGAGAATTTTTGAATACAGGAGCAGCATCAATTTTGATCGTCAGCAAATGTGTTTGTGTATTTTCTTTCCAAATTCTGTGTAATTAGTTGTTACTTTCTTTGGTTGAATGTTTCAATAATATTTAGTGTGCAAAAGCTGCAAATAGATTCTTGATTATTTTTTATTGATGTACTAATCTATAGATGTGCAACAACTGTTGAAAGATTGGTAAAATATATTGGTTGAAAAAGTTAAGTTGATTGATTCATAATTATGATTGTGCATGAGTGCTTTCTTGAATGTAGTTTTTTGCGTATGTGCAACAATTGTCTTAGATACTTCACTAGCTCGAGCCATAATCCCCTGATTAAGGGTGTGCAACAGCAGTCGTAAAAGGAGCAACATTTGTCTGAGGCTTGTGAATTTCCTACATCGTTATTTTCTTAGACTTCTTAGCCGTGTCTATGTGTGTGCAATTACTGCTAGCAACAAACATAGGTTCTGAGAGCACTTGTCCATTTAGAAACCAACCAAGGGAGCAATTCTTAAAAACCCCACAGCGTTCTTTTCTGCCTTACCCTTCCCTCCTTTTTGAGTTTGTTTTGAGACCTACCCACTCTAGATTAGCAACCAGCCATCCATCCAACTCACATAGAGTTCACTACCCCTATTAGGAACCACACCTCCATCCAAAAACCTTGTCAACAACCTGCATGCCCTACCATCTATTCCATCAACAGGGTGTAATAGACCGCATACATGCAACTCGTGCCCTGAAGTGGAGTTTACCTCCATTGAGATCCTAAAACGTTAAAGGCTACCTCGTTAAGGCTGTGGTGTGCATAAAGCCCGCATCAACAAAGTTGAAGATCTTCCAATACGGATTGAATCCACATCAACCCCTGACCTACACTAACAACTATTTTATACTTTGTTTCAGTAAAAGACAATGCAACTATATTGTAAAGCTTACTCTACCATAAAAATGTCCCTGAACCAAGAGTGAAAATGTAACCTGTTGTAGATTTTCTAGAATCAAGTGATCCTGCCCAATCTAAATCCATATACCCTGTTAGCTCAAAATTAACAAATTGCTTATATAAAATAGCAAAGTCAAAAGTGCCTTTGACATATCTAAGAACCCGTTTTGCAGCTTGCCAATGTTCTTCATTTGGTTTAGCCATGAAGCAAGAGATAACTCACTGCAAAACAAAAATCTGGTCTAGTAGTAGTAAGATAAATCAAACTACCTATTAATTGTCGATACACTGTTTCATTGACCAGTGGTGAATTAATGTAGATTCAAAGTTTTGTCCCAACTTCCATAGGTGTAGTTGTTGGATTACAATCATGCATTCTAAATTTTTCTAACAAGGATTCAGCGTATTTTATTTGGGATACAAAAATTGTATAACCAAAATTGTAACATTGCCAAAACTCTACGCCTAGGCAATATTGAAGCAAGCCTAGATCAGTCATTTCAAACACAGAACAGATGTCGGCTTTCACCTGTTTAATCAAATCAGTGTTCCTTCTAGTGATGGCAAGATCATCAACATTTACAACTAGAATCACTCTGTCATCACCAACCAATTTCAAATAGAGAGTAGATTTTGCATCACATCTTTTAAAACCAGACTCTCTAAGACATTTATTAATTTTGAAATATCAAGCTCGCAGACCCTGCTTAAGTCCATACAAGGACTTCACTAACCTACAAACCCGAAGCTCTTTTCCAAGAAACTGAAATCCTTGTGGTTGTATCGCGTACACCACTTCCTCTAAGTATTCGTTCAGGTAACATTATTTACATCCATTTGATATCCCTGCCAAACAAATTGAGAAGCAACAGAAATAATCATCCTGAGTGTTACCATTTTTGTTGTAGGAGCAGTTGTTCCTTCATAATCTAATCCTTCCTGTGCATATCCCTTAGCAACAAGATGAGCTTTATACTTATCTAAAGAACCATCTGACTTACATTTTATTTTATAAATCCATTTGCAACCAATGGATTTCTTATATTGTGTAGATTAGTCAAAACCCAAGTACCATTTTTTATTGATGCATCATACTCCACCTTCGTGGAAGACTCCATTCAAGCTTTCTTTTAGCATCTGCACAAGTATTAGGATAAAAAAATTATGAAACCACTAAATTGAGACCATAATTTACCTGCTTAGGAATTTGTACTGCTTGTTTCCCAGATCTAGTGGATCTACCTTCCAACGATTTTGGAAGCTTATCTTGCCAAACATTTTAAAATGTGGTATAAAACCACTTTGGTCTCTTATGTTGACTAGTTGAATCACTGTGTGTTTCACTAGATCCTTCAATGGAGTTAGACTTCTCTGGTGTTTGCCTTTTTAAGTCATGTTCCACTTTAGTACTAGAACTTGATTCACATTCATCATTTGGAATCCAAATATTACTAGTATTCCTAGATTTACCATCCTTTAAGAAATATGAAATTTTTGCATCTATTTTGACATCTCTATTTACAATTACTTTATTTGTAGAGATATCTAGTAACCTATATGCTTTGGAATTCTCACTGTAGCCAACAAACATGTACTTCTTACTCTTTGCATCTAAACTACCCATTTTCTCTGTAGGAATTAATGCAAAAGCAATACAACCAAAAATATGGAAATCACTTACATCAGGTTTTCTTCATAACCATGCTTCTTTTGGAGTAATATTTTGCACAACTTTACATGGATTCCTGTTTAAGATGAACACTGCAATATTGACAACTTTTGCTTAGTACCGAAAAGGTACACTTCTGCTTTGCACCATACAACGTGCCATCTCCATGATAGTCTTGTTTCTCCTTTCCACTACTCCATTTTGTTGTGGAGTGTAAGGAGTTATATCGTGTCTGTGTATACCTTCTTTTTGTGAAATTTGCATTGAAATGTTTGGAGACAAATTCTCTACCATTATTAGATCTAAAGGCTTTGACTTTTTTACCTGTTTGATTCTCAACCAGTATTTTCCGTGCAAAAAATTTAGCAAAACATTCTGATTTTTTATTTAGAAGATATAACCACATTTTCTAAGAACAATCATCTACTATCAACAAAAAATAAAAAGCTCCAAATATAGTGTTAGTTTTCATAGGACCATGATGATCTGCGTGCACCAAATCTAACACATTTTCTACTCTCTATGCTTTACCAATAAGAAAAGGTTGTCTTATATGTTTACCCAACTGACATCCTACACAAACATCTTGATTGTCTTGAATGGATGGAAGTCCATTCACCATTTGATTTTTACTCAAGACATTAAAATATCAGTAACTAAGATGACCATATGTTTCATGCCAAAGAGTACTAGTCTGCTCAACTATTGCTAAAGCATATTGCTCTACTGTTTTAAGATTTACAAGTTTATACAAACCCCTTTCCCTTATACCAATAGCAACTATTTCATCATTGAGTGTAGTTACTTTACATTTGTTTCCTTCAAACTTTACTACCAGTTGTTTGTTTTTGGTGATTTCATTGATGGATAAAAGATTCTTGTTCATATCAAGTACATATCTAACATTAACAAATGTGTATTTGTACTCATTATTCAATATGATTTGCACATCCCCACATCCTTTAATCATGTGTCCATCCATCACCTACGAAAACAGTTTCATTATTACTAGTATCCTCAATTAAGTTTACATACCAGTCTTGATAACACATATAGTGTCGTGATACTCCTAAGTCAAAGTACCAAGTGCGAGATTCACTGGATTGGTCATGTGATATTGCAAAGGCAAATTCAGTAGATGCCTTTCCCCTTCTACTTCTTCTACAACATTAACATGTCTATATTTTTTGTTTGCATTAGTCATATCATCTTGTTGCTTGCGACAATCTTTCTTAAAATGTCCCGGTTGCTTACAATAAAAGCATTTCCATTTTGTTTTCTTTGATGCACTTACATTGGTTTTATAAGAGCCTTATTTGCCGACCATTGTTTCCCCTTGACTTTTGACTTGGGCAGGAATGCATTTTTTGTAAATGATGTTGAAACAATTGAAGGTCTCTGTCATCTTTCCTATTGCATGAGAAGTGTGCACAACTATTCATAATCTAGTGTTTGTGTCTTTGCAATCATATGCAATGACTCCACAAAAGAATCATATGACAATAGCAAATTTTGCATGACAAGAACAATTAAGTCTTGAGGCTTTTCCACAGCTTTTAATTGATCACAAAAGTCTTTCAACTGGAATAAAAACTCATAAATGGACCCACCTTCATGCATCTTAGTGAAAAATAACAAATTCTTTAAATATAATACCCTGCCAGCTTCAGAACCTTGATATTTTGTTCTAAGATGTTTCCATAATTATGATGCAATAGTCGCATTTCTAACTTCTGGTATCAAATTATCAACTACTAAATTTTTTAACATTAAAGCTTCTCGATGACATTTATCATAGTCATTAGGTTGAACATCTGGTCTAGTCTCTTACCAAGTACAATTTGATCTATATTTCAAAACTCATATATTGTAGGTATCTTATGACTCCAAAAACTAAGAAATTTATCTGTCAGTTTTTGTGAAACTAACAATAAAAAGTGTTGTAAACTAGCTATTTTGACCTAGTTTTGCATTAAAACAATTAAATAGAAAAAACTATAATGACCTTTAAAAAATTCTTTTTACACACTAATTTTATCCTAAAACTGCACAATGTTGCCAATTTTCAGCAAAAAAATCCTTATAATTTATAAGAAATTTGATTAACCAGTTTCTGTAAAATTCCCTCAAAAACACAGAAACAATTAAATTTCAAGTTTTACACATCTCTATGCAAAAATTATTTTTGCGTGCGGACAAGGACTGAAAAATGAACAATGTGGCAATATTTCAACTATTTTGGAGTTACGATTTTTGGCAATGGAATTAACCATGTAGCTTTTCAAGGAAATTTCAAGTTACCAAGGCAAAATAAAAAAAGTTTAATTTAAATAAACTTTTAATATATGTATGTTTTGCCCTAATATTTGCATGAAAACTTAAAAACTTTGGATAAAAGTAATATATTTGTCTTATCCAAGCAAAAAAGACCTGTGTATGCAGTAATGTAGCAACAACTTCTACAAATAGCAATATGGCGCTTCTGCAAAACTCCAACACCTTCCTTCACCAGGTTTGTCTTCTTTCAGCGAGTCTCAATGCTTATTCACCAATTTTCAACATCAAATCATGGCGTTTCGCTAGTTTTCAACCTCCTTCACTAGGTTTGGTACCTTCCTTTAGCAACAAAATGCTACAAAGCACTTGCATGATGCATAACTGCAACTAAAATGCTTTGCCACATATTTTGGACGCAGATCAGAGACTAAATGCCTCTTCAGTCACTCCTACACACTATCACACCTCTCCACCTCTGCAGGTTATCTCTTTCCTTGGGCTGATTTTTGGTGCCTTTCTGAAACGCCACACACTTGGGAGCCACACACACCTGCCATGCCACTCTTACAAAGACAAAAACTCCTTTTAAAATTGCCATGCCTCAATCAAGTTATGCAGGATAGAGTTTCTCTTGCCTAGTGAAAAAACAATGTATGCAAGCCTTCCGGGTGCATTGGCTCTCCTCACGCTTCCTCATCACACACAATCACCTCAGACAATTTCTCTACCTCACAA
Source organism: Torreya grandis (assembly GCA_037957365.1). Taxonomy (NCBI): domain Eukaryota; kingdom Viridiplantae; phylum Streptophyta; class Pinopsida; order Cupressales; family Taxaceae; genus Torreya; species Torreya grandis. The sequence goes on along the minus strand of JARHVA010002662.1, from coordinate 529,076 downwards.
CCTTCCTCATGGATCAAAACCTTAGGCTCTGATTACCATAAAGATTTCACGTATGAGAGAATCAATAATCCACCATATTCATTATTCAAAGAGGCTTCATATATATAAGCCTATAACAACTCCTAGAAACAAGGTAGGTCAAACAACAATGAAATAGGAAGCTACATATAGACTTGCCCTCTACAACAAGAATAACAAGGAACAATAGTTTGTTGAAAATCAAACAAACTATTTACAATAATATGCATAATTATTCTAATACTTAGGAGTAACTAGGGATACAATAATGCAAAGGAAAGTTCAGCCTATTTGGGGAAGTGATCAAGAATACTTGCAAATCTTTTAAAGAGGCAGTTCCCAAGCAAACTAAAACAGTTTCTAGTGAACAAGTGCACAAGAAATCCCCTATCCTACTTAAGATGAATCCAAAAGTGAGATCCGAAATGTCATAAAAAAACTATTTTACACAGTTGACTCCAGAAGAACCCTACTCAAAATCTCTCATCTATTATAGTACTTCTCCATTAGGGAGATACAATCTAAAATGTATTGGTAAGAAAAGAAACCTAATTGCCCACATTGGACTCTAGTTGGATGGATATAATCAAATCTCATTTTTTAGAGTTAACCATGTGGAATAGTTAATACTTGAATTATACACAATGGCCCATCTATCAAGGCCAATGGTTCTCAATAGCCCATCTATCATGAGCTTAAATGGCCCACTTGGCACTTATTGTTTTCAACATTTTTTGGATTATTTTTTAAAGTTAAAGAAATTGCTAATATTTACCTTAAATTATAGAACAATGACCTAGGTGGCTTAAAATTGAATGGTTCATAAGGTATGCTAGTTGTTTAGAGGTTTTGCAAATGAGGTAGCAAACTAAGCAGGTTTGACCATGAAAAATACTCCATGCTTAAGCTTGCTTGAGATAGAGTAGTGATGGGACGGAGAGACTCCCAATATTGGGTGCAAGTTTCAGCAGTGACAATCAACTCCATGTGATGGTTCATTTTGCTATTTTTTCAATCCTGCCTCTTTGCCCCTGTGAGCATCACCTAATGAAATGCAATGTCAATTGGACCATTCAAGCTCTTGAGAGATGGCTTGTTGTGAATCACCACCTATGAGTCATGACAGATGGGTCATTGTGAATGACTCCATTTTCAAATACTCTGTGCAATTAATCCCGGAAAATGTTATTGATAATGTTGGCCTATGTAAACCCCGCATGTTTGAAAAGGGGAAAGATGTTGTTATGGTATTGCAAACATGAAATCATGTGAAAGATTCAGCTAATGAGAGATCATAGTGTGGTGTCACATATGAGAGAACATGTTAAAGTGATTCAAAATGGATCAAACAAACAATATTATCTTATGAATGTTGCTGGGAACCTCTCTTAGTGAAATTGGAGAGTCCATAACTTTGTCATAGATTCAGATTTGAGTGCTGTCTTTAATTTTGCACACTTTTCCAAGAGCAACACAATGATGACACGAGATCCATGTGACTTGTAGTTAAGTGGCCACACTATCGTGTTCAAGATAAATTTTGTAATCTCGCTAGATCAAGACCATGTAAAAACAACAACTTTGTCATACGGACTCAAATTTGACGTCCATTTTTTTATTCACATGCTCCCTCAAGAGGAATGCAATGCTGCCATGAGATGTGCTTTGTGGTCAAACAGCCGCAATGTCGTGTTGAGGACCCATTCGATACAAATGGGGATTTGGGTATTGGCTATATCTAATTTGGAAGAGTATCAAATCTGTGATTCAACTATTTTAAAAGCAGAAAGCGCAATCACAATACAAGCACAACAAGAACCATTGAATACAAATTAGGATTAACATCAACAACTGAATACAAATGAGGATTGACATCAACCACTGAATTCAAATGAGAACATGGGTCTTGGATGTAAATAATTTGGAAGAGTATTGTAGCTATTATTCAACTATTTTGAAAGGAGAGGGTGAAATCACAACACAAGCATGACATGAACCACTGGATGCAAATGAGGATTTTGGCATTGGGTGTATGTGACAACACTGGCATGACACGTACCACTCAAAATAAAGGAGAATTTTAATATGGGTGTATGTAATTTCAAAGAGTAAAGTAACTATGACTATTAATTTGAAAGCAGAGTGCAATCACAACGTAAATATGACATGGGCCACTAGATACAAATGAGGAGATACATGAACCATTGAAAACAAAAGAGAACTTGGGTATTGGCTGTAAGTAATTTGGAAAAGTGCTGCAGCTATGACAACAATTTTGAAAGCAGAAAGTGCAATCACAACAAAAGCATGAATGAATCCCTGGGTACAAACGAGGAGTTGGGTATTGAATGTTTATGACAAAACAGGCATGACATGCACCGCTCAATACAGATGAGGACTTGGGTATTGAGTGTATTTAATTCTTCTCGTTTGACAAAAAACACAAACACTTTCCAATGTAAATTGAGTTTTAGATCAGAACAATTCTCAATCACACAAGTTCAATCCCATGCGGTAAAAAAATTGAAATAACAACAAAGAATTTGCAGCTATCCAAACCATTTGATACTGGAGCTATCCAATTTGATATCGATCCTCTCATTTCTTCAACTACTGGTTGTTATCTGTAAGAATACAAATTGAACATTAAAAAAATACATTGAATAAAACGGAAGTGTACCTTGGCATTGATTTTGAGAGATGGATGACGACGAGGTTCCTCATCATAATTGGTAGGACCTCTGAGGGTTTGCATGTTGTCTCTGTGAATCACTGGCTACTATGTAATTGATTAAGCACAACACAGTGCAATAATAAATCCTAACACCTTGGTTTGGATCGAGGTTTAGCGCTCCCTGGCTTTCAATGCAAAACAAATAATAAAACTAAATTTATCGATGTTTTTTGGCATCTAACTTGGCTTCCAGCTGTTATTTTGTGCGTAAATTTTGTCGTCGATGAAGCCCCGAGCCATCGTGTCTCCAGGTTTCGCCCATAGCTTTAGGTTGTGAAGATTCCATTGGTGTTAAGTTTCATGGTTCGTCATTCAAAAATTGAAATAGTGCTTGTCCAAATTGGCATCCACTATCTTTAGAATGAACGATATTTTCTTTTGCAATGGCATGAAAGCGTTGCCGAATGCATAGAATATTATTTGTAAACTTTATAATGGTCAAAGCGTGGTAGATTATATTATTTGTTCATAGAGTTTTATTTTGAAATTGATGAAATTTGAAATTGGACATTGTCTTATCAGATAAAATTAGATTATAATCTAGTATATGCAGAATTCAATATACACATAAATCATCAACATGGAGGATAAGACCACCACAAACAAAGAAAGAAACCTCTTCAAAGTAAAATCTTTGTGCCTCAAGAATCGAGAACTCTTTAAAGTAGCTCTTGAATAACAGTTCAACAATATTTCTAGGAAACAAAAAATAGTACTTCATTTATGGACACTTGTCTAGCAAAAAACAATGTGTTGATTTTCTTAATTCAAAAGGCTCTAAATGCATGTAAACGAAATAGACCTAAGAGTGGAAGTGCAAGTACTTTTCCAGCAAATTATTGGTATGATAAAGAGTGTAACGCAGCAAAAAGAACTTTGAGAAGATTTGGAATGACCAAAAAAAATAAAAAGGCTAATAAAAGAATCATTCAGTCCAAAAAATAAAGCTACATGAAGACAAGGAGAAAAGAATTAATTTCCCTTAGAAAGCATAATAACAAAAGTTTTTTAAGGAACTATAATAAAAAAGAAAACAAACAAAGAACAATAATACAAATACCCAAAGGTTGGAGTACACAAAGCTACTTTATGAAAGAGTTCAAGATAAAGATAACCCTCATGTAATCAACACAACAACAAAGATTTTTTCTATGAAGGACATCACTCAAGGTATAAAGAGACTAGCAGGGGGTAAGGCACAAGACATAGATGGGTTGCAAGTTGAATATCGAAAGTGGGGCTTAGAAACCCTCACACTACATATCAAAATCACATTCAATGGCATCATTCAGGAAGACTTTCCAACAGATTGGATGACTAGTGTCATTATCCCTCTCTATAAAAGTGGGGATATCAATAATCCGTCAATTACTGAACTATCATGGTCAATCCCCTCGAAAAGTTTTTTGGTAGCATGATATAGCATAATTAGTAGTTGGGAAAAAAAGAAGGTAAAAGAGAAAAAGGTCAAGTAGGGTTTACGCCGATACATTCCGCTATTGACAACCGCATCATTCTTAGACACTTGAATGAAAAAGTATGGGATACTCAGGGAAAAGAAGCTTTATGTTGGTTTTTTTACTTCAAGAAAATATTTGACATGGTTCCTAGAAGTAAACTTTGGAGTATAATAGAGCTTGGAGTTCCAGTTGAATATAGAGTGGCAGTGCATGGACTCTACAAGGAATTCAGGGCCAAAATCAAAATAAGTAAAGGTATGTTAGAATGCTTTAGAAGCAACATTGGAATCAAACAAAGATGTCATCTATCTACCACCTTTTTTGGGCTATACATCAATAAACTAGAGGAGTAAATAGATAACATTGGTTGAAGGGGGCATCCACCTAGTTAATTATGTTGTAAAGTTACTTTTATATGCAGATGATCTTATTCTAATTGCAAAAACAACCCATAGTTTGAGAGAACATTTGAAAGCTTTAGAGATCTTATGCCAAGAAGTGGGAATGCAAGCAAATACTAGCAAGACAAAAGTCATGATCTTTTTTCTAAGGAGAAAAAATAAATAATTTGAGTTCATTTTCGAAGGAAGCCCGCTAGAAGTAGTGGGCGAATATAAATATGTATGGCTTGAATTTCACAACAAGCTTAATTGGGAGACATACAGAGCAAAAATAATTTAAGGGGAGTGGAAGGCCTTATACTCACTACAAAATAGATGTAGTAATGTAGATTTATGGGATTGGAAAACTAAGAGAACTTTGTTCAACGTACTTGTCATACTAATGGTCCTATATGGATGTGAAGTTTGGGGTAGCAATGTGTCTAACCTAAATTGGATACAAACAAAGAGAGTCTAAAAATATTTAATCACAAGCAACTTCAAAATCAAAGCCTCAGTTCCATACGAGATTCTATTAACCAAAATAAGTACTTTTTCATTGGAAACACTGGTAATGTCTCAAGCAATAAGTTATTTTAAAACAATGCAAATTATAGAGAACCATTGATGGACTAAAATGGTAATAGAAGCAGAGTTAAGCAGAAAAAATATACGGACGAAACAAAACAACAAATGGATGAGTAAATGGGACATCGACATGCAATAATACCCAAACATCAACGAGGAAATAAAAAAGTATGCGAGAGAGAAATTTAGAACAACCATGTGGACAAAAGCAGTTGAGATGTAAAAAACCATACTACATCAAAGAATTTAATCCCACATGGAAGCACAAATAAAAGACATAAATGTAAAATAGGGATCCAAGAGAGGTTAGTCAATTGTTAGTGAATCAAAATCCAAAACAACTTGAAAACATAACTTCTCAATCATAATCCCTAGGTTGAGATATGGGGAAAACAAACAAGAAATGCAATTAGAAGATAAAGAACCATAGTTTTTACCTTCCTTAAAGATTCATTTGAAGACCAATCTAAAGAGTTTCAGCTCAGTTTTTAGATGTAAAAGTCTTCGTCAATGTTTGAATTTTTGCGTGTGTAGCATCTCTCCTTGTTTACACATGATTTGGCTTTAGCTTGGCATGAGAGTGAGGAAGCTCCTTGTGTAATTTGACAACATAAGTTTGCATGAAAAAGCTTCTTGAAATGAGAGGTATGAGACTCTTATTTATAGATTTCTTCAATCATTGTGAACCATTGATCTCATCTCAAGATGGAGGGTTGAAGATCAATCCTCAAATCTACGATTACACACATGGAGTGTGTAAAAGAGGCCATTTAAGGCCTTTTGGAGTATGGAAGACACATTGGAAGAAAAGTGCAGTCATTGGTCTTCTTGGAGTGTGAAAGAAGGGTGTATGAGGAGGAGCGTGTAAGAGGAGTGTAAGAACTTGTCTTGAGTGTGTAATTAAAATGTAAGACATGTCATAACCTTCCCTTTCTTGCACACTTTTTCTAATGATGTCGTCCATTTGTGAGGCAATATTCCAATTTTGAATTAAGAAAATAGGATAATTTCAAATCCATGGATTTTCCTATTAAAGGAATGATTATGCTTGATTAAGTGGGATTAATCAATAATTAGAAGAATGGTGGTTTTTGCAATGTTTCTATTTGTCAATCAAGTATTCACTTAATTGCCTTATGAAGACACTTGCAAAGGGTTACATTAATTCAAGATACACTCGATAAGATAAATGATTCAATATAATCCATTACCCCAATCAAGGATGTATCGTTATGATTATGTTAAATTGGTAGTTGTGTAGGTAAATTGAGTCCAGTGGTGATTTATAGTTAAACCTAGTTACGACTACAAAAAGTCACTCTTGATGCAGTTTACACACATAAGTGGTTAAAATGAAGTGTTTACATTTTACCCTTATTTGAGAAGGCATTGCGAGATAGTAGGTGCAACAACATCTTTTCAAAGAGTTTTAAAAAGTCATCAAGAAAAAAATTTATAATGCTTAAAGAATGATGTCTTCACTCTTTTCTTTTTCTCTTTAAATTTTCAGTCGATAAACTCATATTGATGCCCTAAAGGGTGCTTGATTAGCCCTAGATGCCCCCTTGAGGGGATAGTTGGGGAAGAAATCAAAATAGATGGACCCTTAAAAAGAGAGGAAGAAGCAAGAATGGGATAAATCTGGGGATTTAAAATTAGAAAAAATACTAAATGACGTACCTAGCCCAAAAAAGGGTGGTCTTGGTTGATCATAATAATGTAACCCAGTAATACAGATTTGATCACTAATCCAAAGAGTTACCCAAGTAGGGCGAATTTGATCATTGCTCAATCTCAATGGTTTGCCCCAGTAGGATGGATTTTCACTTTGAGAAATTATGATTATGGCATAGATTAATTGGTTAGAGGATATTAGATAAATAGAGCTCTTGCTATAGTATTACCGATTAGACTTTCAGATATTGATTTTTGATATAGTAATAAACAATATACACCATGATATAAAACATCATGATGGCCAAATCATAGCATGCATGAGGACTGACCCCTAATCCAATAGATAATTGAAAATAATGCACTGATGATAAAAACCATGATGACAATGTTGACATATGCCAATGGATGGGCTCAAGTATAACTATATAATAAAAATCACAAATGACGATGACCCCATTGACATAATGGACTGAGTCAAGATGATAATAAAATAGGGAAACAAACATGTAAATAAGCAAACAAACACAAACTAGAAGAAAAGCAACAAAAATCATCCAGTTGTCTAAGACAACAAGCAAAGAAACACACCAAGAACAATAAAAAATAATCATTATTGACAAATACACAAACACATCATAAAATAATCAATTAGTGAACCATTTGTACATGTGTGAAAGTAAGATGTTACTCTTGGGTTTTTAGCCCCTAATTCTTAGAGGGTAATTGATAAGATAAGATAATAACCTATACGAAAAGGGGGAATAGAAGAAAAAATAAGGGGTGGTCGAGCTGACTCTAAATGCTCCATGCAAGTGTACATTGCCTACATAGTCCTATGGACTTTGGGCCAAATGTAGTTCTCCCAAAGATATGGGATAGAAGAAAAATGATGACAAGTAAGAGATTTGATTATAAAAGAAAAATAGGAAAAGGTGGACTCATAAAATGATAAGATTATTGAGGTAAATCGAGGAAAATACATGATAATAAGATTGATCGAGCTGACCTAAGATGTTTCATGCATCCAAGCATTACTTACATAGTCTGTGTGGACCTCAAACTAATGTAGTTTTCCCAAACATGTGGGAGGGTAAATGGAGAAATGGCAGTGGTAAATAGAAATGATCATGTTTGGATAAGGGGTTCCCAATAGACAAATACGATAAACCACACTATCTAGAATAAAGCCAAAGGCTACATGTGAATAGGATGATAAAGTAAGCTAGCTTTAACTCATAAAATGGTGAGAATGTGGCATAAATTACTCACAAAATGGTGAGAGCATGTCTTATGTTGCTCATAAAATGGTGATAGCATGGCTTAGGTTTCTCTCAAAATGATGAGAACATAGAAAGGGGTGACCACACTAACCTCAAAAACTAAGCACTACCTACATAGTCCAAATGGACCTCAGGTTAATGTAGTTCAACTATAGCAGAAGTTACTACGAATCAACAATAGGGTTGAAAATAGAAATGGCATATGAACAAAAAAAATGGTACATGATTTAACAAGAGCTAAAAGATTCATTTCAAAGACCATTATATAGGTAAATCATGCATAAGATACTATGAGATACTACCTTTCCTGGATGTGTTGATGGTGACCAAATCTAGATAATTTGCTTGAAACTTTCTTTGAATTTTAGCATTTGGGATCATCTGCTATACTGATAAATAAGAATCAAGATCAGGAATGATAATAGGATGAGGTAATAAGATCAAGATGGATTGACTCAATGGAAAATGGGATAAACAAATGGTGCATTCAGGTCATGCCCCAAAGCAAGGGTTCAAGCAAATAAAGTGTAAAAATACTTGAGATGCATAATATTCATGAGTTCATCCAGTTCTTCTCCATCTGGTGTAGGTAATTTGTATGCTCCATATATATAATTTATTGTGATGATGAATGGGCCTAATTAGTTAGGCTCAAATTTGCCCTTTTTTTCACGGGTGACATTGGTAATTTTTTAATTTTCTTTCAGGACTAGATCACCAAGTTCAAAGTCTCTATGTTTTATGCGGTTATTGTAATTATGGTGAAACTTGTTCTAATATGTCTGGAGGTTGTTCAAAGTAGCTACCCATTTTTTATCAAGTAGTTCTAATTCTTGCAAGCGAGAAACTCTATATTCTTCTTCATCAATGATATTGTACAATGAAATGCAGAAAGAAGGTAACTTGATCTCGATAAGGCAAATAACTTATGTTCCATAAATAATGGAGTATGGTGTGGCTCCTATTGGGATTCAGGTATCGATACAGTAAGTCTAGAGGGAAGAAAATAATTGTATATGCTAATCACATCCAAAAAAATTAACAATCTTTTTAAGGATTTGGATCAGGGTTTTGTTAGATGTTTTGGTTGGCCCTTGCTTTGAGGAAAATAGGTAGTGGAAAAGTGTTGCTTAATCTGGTATTTGGCATAGGGGGATTTGACTTCCTTATTATTAAAGGAGATGTCATTATAAAAAACAAGATTAGAGGGAATGCTAAAGTGGTAAATGAGATATTTGAGGAGGAATTTTTAAATCTAATTTTCGGTTACATAAGTGAGTGGAATTGCTTCAAGCCAATGTATAAAATATCCATTTGCAATAAGGATATGTTTATGATCATCTGATGAAGCAATATTGATTTTCCCTACAAGATCAAGCCCCCATGTGGAAATTGGTCGTCTCATAGTGATGGACTAAAGTAGTTGAGCTAGCACATGAATGAGATTGGCATGCATTTGACAACGCACACACTTTTATACATAAGCACGTGCATGGGCCTCTATAGTGGACCATCAATACCCTGTACATAGGATTTTCTTAGCAAGGACCACTCTACTAGTGTGGGCCCCACAAATCCATTCATTTACTTCTTTAAGCATTGATCTAGACTCTGTCAAAGTTAAACATTGAAGTAGAGTTCCATCATATCCTCTATGATAGAGTGTGGTAGTGAGAATGGTATAATAAGAAGTGGTATGAATGAAGGATTTTCGTTTGTTACAGGAAAGGTTGGAAGGGATAATATTGTCATGAAGTAGGCATATATATTGGGGCCAACAATATCACATAACATTTCAAATTTAGAATATTCATGAGCCAGCCTTAAGAGATGTTTAATAAGGAACTAGTAATATATAACATGCTCTACAATTATTATTAGTGAACCAATGGTTGCCATTGCCTCGGTAGTTTTGTTGCTAGATCTTAGAATCTCTTCAAAGCTCTACTTAAGATGGTCCACCATATTCTTGCAAGGAATAAACTTGTCATCTTTGGTCTGGTATTGGTTTGTTACCTGATTAATAATCAACTAAGAGGCTCCATGAACATGTAATTTCTTGAGGTTTCATTGTACTACTAGATGAATCCCTACAATGAGTGCTTCATTCTCTATTATATTATTGGTACAAGAAAAACCAATGTGAAATGCTTTGGGAATGAGATCTCCTTGTGGCATTATGAATAGAATACTAGCTCCTAATCTATAAGAAGTGTAAGAACCATCAAAATAAAGGGTCTGATGTTGAAGCTAAGAAGAAATGTCATCAAGAGTCATAATTGACTCATCAAAAAAATATAAAATGAACAACTTAGTATCTAACAAGGGTGCTTTAGCAAGATGATATACAAGTGTCTACCCCTTAATGGCCTTTTGATGAACATGTTCAATCTTAAATTCATTCAATAGAATGATCCACTTGGCCATACGACCAGTCAAAGTTACCTTAGAAAGTAGGTATTTGAGTGGGTCCACTTTGGCATTGACAATAGTCTTGTTGTTTAGCATATAATCTCATAACTTTTGGGTTGAAAACACCATGGCTAAGCAAGCCTTCTCAACCGATCTATAATTATTTTCGTAGGCAAACAATGTGTGGTTCAAATAGTATATGACTCATTCTTTTTCCTAACCATTATGTTGTGTCAAAAGTGCCCCCAAAGCACATATAGTTACTATGATATATAGAAGCAATGACTTTCCAAGTGTAGGTGGAGCTAGAACGTGTGGATTTGATAGATATTCTTTTAATTGTTTAAACAATAGGTATTCCATGAGAAAATGGTACCTTTCTTCAGAATATGAGTGAAGGATGGAATCTATCTACCAACTGAGAAATAAATCACCTGATAGATTAGATCATACCCTATAGGTTATGTAGTTGTTTTAGATTAGAAGGTGGAGGCATTTCTGTAATGGCCTTAACCTTGGTTGGATCAACTTTAATGCCCCTATGAGAGATAATGAAACTTAGTAATTTGCCTAAAGTGATGCCAAAGACACACTTTTTAGGATTGAACCTTACCTTGTATTCATGAAACCTTTCAAAGATTCTTCATAATACATTTGGATGCCCTGCTCTAGTCTTGGATTTTTCCAAAATGTCCTCCACATATTCTTCAACAATAACATGCATCATGTCATGGAAAATGGTATTCATGGCATGTTGGTATGTGGCACTAGCATTCTTGAGGCCAAATGACATCACTTGATAACAAAATGTTCCCCATGGAGTGGTGAATTTTGCATTGTGTTGGTCTTTAGGTGCAATTTTAATCTAATTATATCCTGAAAAACCATCCATAAAAGATAGCATCTCATAACCTGTTGTAGAATCCACAATCATAGCAATGTTGGGCAAAGGAAAGTCATCCTTTGGGAATGCTTTATTGATATATTTGAAGTCTGTACATAATCAGATTCCTCATGGATTTTTGTTAACTAGGACTAAGTTGAATATCCACTCTGAATAATCAATAAGATGAATACACCTCACCTCTAATATTTTTTCTAATTCTTTCTTAACAATAACGAATATGTGAGGGTGCATTTTTATCAACTTCTACTTCATAATATTAACATCAGGGTGTACAATAAGGCAATGTATAACTAAAGTGGGGTCCAAGCTAGGCATATTTGAATAACACCATGTAAAAATATCAACAAACTCTCAAAGGAGAGTAGTAAAAAGCTCACATTTTTCTTCAATGAGTAACACTCCAAGTTTGATCCATCTGGGATCAACTGGTGTTCCAATGTTGACTTCGACGGTATCTTCCACAAGTAGCATGGAACTATCTTCTAAAATAGTTGATAAAGTGGTATATTGGTCTACGTCTTCATCTGGTGGCTCAACTAGTTTGTTGAGTTCTCCCATGTAGGAAGAATTTAAATTGCCAAGGTATAACAAAGGCCATTTGGCAAAAGCTTGTGGTAAATCCTGAGATAATTGATTAAAGACTTTCTGATCCTCCAAACTAATTCTTGAATGTCATGAAGTTTTGGAACTAGAGGCAACCAGGGATTCATTTGAAAGAGGGTGAACTTCCCCATCCAATGGCACTTGAAATAGGTTTTCACCATGGGACGTATATTTTTCTTTACTTTCACCTTGGTCCAAAAGTGCCTCAAATAGGTTTTCACTTTGGGACCTCAATGTTTGACTTCATTTTTCTTTTTGTTTATAAGCAAGGAAGTCACCTGCTCTCCAAATAGTTAGTAGGGTCAAATTTAAGAGTAAATCCCTGACTTTGATCACCAAGTGGCAAATTATTTCTGAGGCCTAAGAATTCAAATATTGCCTCATCATTCTAAAAATCGTCTAATGGTATGGAGTAGGGATGGTGGAGGAAAAGAGGGGAATAAGATGGCACAATAATAATGGTATAGATGGTGTTTGGGTCAAATAAATTGGTATCAACCAACTCATCCTAGATGCTATAATAATATTCTACATTGTTATCACCATTATCCATGTTAGAAGAAAAATTATAATCACTCTCGAGATCTAAGGGGTCAACCCCAAGTGGCTTATATCTAATACCTCGAGTTCCTTTGTCTTTGGCAATTGATACTGGCTTAATAAGTCCTTGTTATATTACCCCCAGGCCTTTACCCTTATAGGCTTGATTATCCATTATCATGTTTGGAATAAGATACTTTATATTTTAGTAGTAGGTGGTGAAATCATCATTGTATAACCATGAATCATCATCAACCTTGATTTGTTCTTGCTCCTGGGAAGTGGTTTTGATAAAAATCATGGGTCCTTTCTGATGAGAATTATCCTCCTTATGCCATTCCATTTTAGGGATTTGCACTTTAGACCTACCATATGCTTTAGGTTCTTTAGGCAGCTTAGCTATATGAAGCACATTACCAATTTTTTATTCCCCAAGGCCATTGTCTTGAACAGTAAAATGATTAGTTATTATAGTAGGTGGTGTAGATGAAGTAAAGCCAAGTGTACTTAGATCCACATAATTGGACTCAAACGGTTGATTAACTATCTCCTTGTCCTTTTTGGGAACATGCTCTATACCAAAGTGGTAGTTGTAACTTTCATATTATGCTTCCAAATGTTTACAGAATTGGTACTACTAGGAATAGTAACTTCTGGCCTTGAATGGGAAACTTGATACACTGATGAAGAGTTAAGGTACAACATGTAATTCATGAATCTAGGGTCACCCAAGAAATAAATAATAAGATAGTTCCAAATCAAGAACATGGCATAGAGTAACATGGGTTATAGGCCCAATAATAAAAAGCAAGCAAATGGTGCCCTAAGATTCTTGATCCTCATTATCATAAGCTTAAATAGTGATGGTATTTGGTTGAAGATATGTTGTTGTGTAGCCCAAGTGTTTGACTATCTTCAAAGTTACAATATTTTGCCTTTAACCATTGTCTATGAGGACTCTTTTAACTTTATGCTGTGAAATGGTTGTTTCTATGTAAAGTGGGTTATTATGCAAAGATACAAGGATGACATATCTATTTGTTCAAAGGTGAGTTATTGGTGTGGAGCCAAATGACTCACAAGTGTTTGAAATTTATTAGGTGTAATACCACTTGGAACCTTAGACTAACTTAGAAGCTCATTCAATGTGTTCTTGTGGACATCTGGCATACACAAAAGATTTAAAATATAAATTTACACCAGTGTCTTTTGTAGTTATTCTATAATATCATAAGGATTTAATAGGAGCAATGGGATTAGTATTTTGAGGTAGAGGACCTTAAATGGGATTTTTGGAGGAAGAAGGTATAGGACCATGAATGGTAACCTTAGATCATTGAGTTGTGATTGTGCAACCTCGAGTCAACAGAGGCTTACTATAATTAGAAGGGGTATGAAGGCCTAAAATGGCAACTCTTGGTTGTTGATTAACATTTTACCTATTACAAGACAAAAGAGGATTATCTATAAATGGAGGTGGAGGTCTTAGAATGGATAGCGAAGGTCATAAGATATTGTTGGAAATTGGCTTAGGATTGATCTTAATGGTAGCAATGTGTTCACTAGTGATGCAACCTATAACATTGTAGTCATGAAGGACACTTTTATAATTAACTTGATTGGAATGGGTATCTTGACTTTGATTTTGGCTTTGTTGCTATGAGGTGTGTCTCTGATCTGATTGTGAGGAGGTCTATTCTAATTCTAATTATTATTGGCATTATGCTATAGAAAAGGGTTTTGATAGATACTCAAATCTTGATTAGATGTTGTGGCCACATTATCCAATGCTATTTCACTATTTTAAATCAAATCTTAAATAAGATGGTGAACTTGCACACATTTGTGAATAAAATGGCCTTTAACTTGATGATAATCATAGAAGGCATTCTCATTATACTAATAAGGTTTAGGCTAGTTTTATAGAAATGGTTTTGGTATTGGCCAAACAATCATGTTGGTAGCAACTAGATGTTGGAAAAACATCTCAATATGCTTGCTGAGATTACTAAAAAATTGTTCTAATAATGACCTCTTCTTGGAGGCAATCTTTACAAAGCAAGAGGTCAAGTGAGCAGGTTCGCTTGAATAAGTAGTGGTTACACTATTTGCACATGGTGTGATTCAATTACCTCATCTCTTATGACATTTATATTAATGTTGAATGGTTTAGACTTTTTTGACGTACTTACTTGCACTTGCACATGATCTTGTGCTTGAGCCTTATTTTGAGCTTGGTTCTGAGAGTAAAGCTTGACTATCCCTTTGTTTATGAGGGCTTGTTCAATCTATAGTCCCTTAGCAATAACTTATTCAAATGTATTGATGCAAATAAGATAGAGGTTATGAGCAACATCAAACTATAGATTGGTAGTGGACATCACAACTAATTGTTTATCAGAGAGATTATTGTTAGGAAAATAACGAAAGCACACAATTGATTACCAAGCAACTTAACATGCGAAAATTAACCAGAATACACAAGTAACTAGAATTCAGAAATAACACAGAATATGAGAGACAATACACAACTTGTATTAAAACTCTTTCAGAAGGAAATACAACAAAGAAGGCTACCACAGTTCTTCTTCCTTACACACCTCTAGGGCTCCCACACCTTTAGGGCATAAACAATAAATCTTCCCTCACAGCTCTCTCTCTTAGGTCCCAACACACAACTCAAACACAGAGTTGGTGTTCACCTCCAACCAGCCAATATCCACTATTGCCAGTACACCTGTGATCCACGCACACCACAAGTGCTCCACGCACTCCACAAGTACACAAACATACTTCAATTAGATCTCCCCTAAACCTGCAACAACCTGCAACTCAATTTGATCTTACTTATGGAAGGATCTTCCTTGCCTTCCTCTTTGCTCTCTTTCTGAGTACACACTGACTCCAAGTAGATCCCACCTAATTTTGCTCCCTGTTGTGTTGCTGTCCTATCTGATTTTGCACACCTGTGAATCAATCTGGTTCTGCACACCTGTGAACCTTGACCTTGCACACACATACACTTGCAGATCAATGATCTTACTTACCATGTAGATCTCCTAAAGTAGCCATGCTCACCTGATGACCAAGATCATACATACATGAAGAACCCTGCTGATTCTCCAATCCATCACCCACACTTGGTACTGTGGCACTAGGAGGAACACACCATTTCTCTCCTCTCTCTGAAGGAGCTTATTTTGCTCTCTTACTCTCTAACACAACTTTACAATACAACTAATGAGTCTCTTAAATAGATCTCATACAAACAATAATTAGACACCTAATTACAATAATTAGATCCATAACTTCTAGTCTAAATTTGGCTCTTGACATGCAAACACTTGGTTCGTTAGCTAACTGCCCGTAACACACGCAGCTCGAACCACACAGGTGACCGACATTGGTCCCTGTCTGCCTGGGGGGTGCCGATGTCGGTTGACTTCTGACCGACGTCAGTTGCCTTCTGTCTCTTCCCTGTTGACGTCGGTTGGCCTGATCGATGCTGGCGATAGTAACACTCAGCAACCTTCCTGAAACCTCCTCCTCTATTTGCATCAGTGAAGCTTTTAGCTCCACAACCTAACAATTATATGGGATTTGATTGGCCAAAGAGCACCATCATTATAAATAATTAACAAAGCTTTATCCTCTACATTTTGTATTCTAACATAGATCAACCATGGTCAGATCGTGTTCCACATTGAAAGAGAAGTGGTTCTTGAATATCTCATACAAGTCATCAAAGTTATCAACAAGAATTCATGGGTAGACCAAGGAACCATTATAAAGCATGCCTAGTCAAACTGTGGGGAAACAAGCAAAGTAGGTATATAGGGCTATACACAACTTCTTGGCATATGATGAAAAAATCTTTTGGATTCTCATTGGGATCACCTTTCCCTTTGTATTTTTCAAATTTGGGCATCTCAAAATAATGCAAAAAAGGTATCTGAAGATGACTCATATCAAAAGGATAGGATCATATGTCATTTAATTTAAAATTCTTACTTTGATTTCCTACCTAAATAGCTGAAACTGCATCTTTGACCTCTTATAAATCTTGAAAGGGAGGACCAAAGTGAGGGTATTCAAATGTACAATACCTTGATCTAGATAAATAGGTGGTACATAAAATTAGGGAATTTGAAAATGATTTTTTTTACCAGAAATATTCACCCTTTGAGTAGAGTTATATTGCTAACAGGGGACTTGTTGTTCGTAAAACACTTATTGTTAAGTAAAACATTGATTTGGAAGGAATTGAGGCCTAAATGAAGGAATGTTATGTTGGGAATTCAACAAAACTTGTTGGGATTATAGGGGAATCTATTGTTTATTCCTAGGAATTTGTCACATAGGGGGACCTTATCATTAGTTAATTAGCACATGATGTTGGCTTTAAGAGGCTCCTTATTGAATAGAAGTGGTAATTAGTTGACTTGTAGAAACACGATGTTGGTTAGACAACATTGGTTAGGAATTACTCAATATTTATTACAATGGAATGTTGGTTTCTACTTGTTGAGGTGTGGGATTAGTTGCCACTTATTGAAGTGGGGTATTTATAATGTGTTGTTGCAAATCATGTGGGTTTGTAACTTGTTGTTGCAAGGTACTTGGAATGTTAGAAGGAGGAGGTCATGGAGAAGATGGAATAATGTTTTTTTGCATGTTGGATGGTATTTGATGTGGGTTAAAATAGGTTACTCGAGAGCTATTCACCGCATGTTGGGTAGAATCTACAAGGAGATCTGAATCTATATTAGTCACTAGATTGGTTTTAACTATGGGTGTGCTAAACATATCCACAACTAATGTTTTATTGGAAAATGGATTTAGATTATACATGGGATAGGTAGACAAGTCTAATGGTTGTTTTGTTGGAGGATTGCACTCCAATAATGTAGATTTTGAACATTCAATGCGGCCAAGGAGTCAATTAAAGTAGTTATATAACCAAATTAACTTGTTTTCTTTACAAAGCAATAAGTTGAATTTATGTGGGAGGGTCAACTAGTTGACCCTTTCCTTTGTTCGACACTACTAGGGCCTAATTTTAAATTTGATCTTGGCTTGAGGCAACTCGATTTTCTAATAATGTAAGAGGTGTTTCTTTGGGTGTTCTAACCAAATATCATAAATCCTCCATGATACAACTAGGGGGAAATTTACACCCATCTCCATCAATCTAACAAGATGTTCATCTTTGTTGTCAAATAGTTATTGATTGAATTGATCTTGTTGATGTTCATCACTCAGTGGTACATTAACAGGGTACATTAGATTAGGTTTATGCTCGATATCAAAAGGCACATGTGAAAGGTATGGTTGGTATTGGCCTTGTTCAACATTAGGTGATATGATTGGAAGGTATTGGTTATGTTTTTCAATTTTGGTATTAGATGGCACATTAGAAAGGTATTGTTGATTTTATTCATCCTCTACATAGTGATCATACCCATAAGGATTGTAAACTAACTCATCATCAAATGAGGGGTTGTAAATGGACCCACTACGTGTGTACTTAGGCATGTTTAGGTTTATAATATTTGTCTTGAAAAGGTCTTAAATGCCTAAAATAATGTTTTGACTTGGTATGTGACTGCACTTAGAATATCACTTGGCAATTACTTTGAGGTAAGATCTTTGGCCTTAATTTAACAATTTTGGGAATATTAGTGTATTATTCCTAATTTAGTTAAAGGGTCTGAGTAGTAAAATAAATAAATAAATAGACAATAATTAAGCTAGTGATTTGTGTAAAATTAATTACAATTCAAACTTTTCTAAAAATAGTAATAAGGAGAAAAAAACAAAACTTAGCTAGAAACTGATTGATCTGACTGAGATATAAGCTAGAATTCATTGTGCAAGACTGAGACATTATTTTAAAATGAGATATAAAATTAATTCTATGATTGGAAAGGAGCACTAGAACTAGATAATAGTGGCATTGGCACTATAGTCCAACTCTACGGCTATTGTCCTAAGGATCTGAGCTTTCTAGGTTTTGTTCATTATGTTTGTGTGACCATGTTTGTGAAGTTTTGGCAACTGAAAGTCTATATAGCTCCTTGTAGAGTATATTATTTCTTCAAACCCTATCTTCCATTATGTCTTGACTAATTTTGATCAAAAGGGGGAGGGGTTAGTGTGTGTAAGATGCACAGGATGTGTTTCACACCTTGTGTGTGGGCACGCTACCTACATACCAATACTCTGAAGAGGGATCAAGCCATATGTAGTTCTCCCCACTAGATGTGCTTTATGTAATTGTGTATATGAAGATGCAAAATGCTAAACTGGATATGCTTGAGGTGGCTAAGAACTGGTGTAAAGACTTGAATGAGCTTTTAAGTGTGTTGGTTGGTTGTATGTAGAGAATAGGGAAGATTGCTTGAGTAATCTTACGTGTATTCTTGATTGCTTAGTGATATTTGCCAACCCTTTCCAAATGATCTTTGAATGGGATTTTATAGGGATCTATTGGTCAGGGGTTGAATGTACACGCACTAGGCCAATAAGGATAAGGATGGGGAACTAGAGGAAATTGATCATTAGGTCTAAAAATGGGCTTAGACAATAGCATCAAAAGTAGATAGTAGTGGCACTGGTGCTATATTCCAAGTGTGGCACTATTGTCCTAAGTAGACAGGACCTAGGGGGATTGATTTGTCATGGAAAGAGGGGTCTAGCTAAGCTAGGATCAAGTTTAGAAGGCTATTAATGATTGGGAATTAGTAAAAAGATGCCTATAAGGGTCATGAAAACAAGCACGAGGGACCTAAGGGTTGGGTGTCATTAACCACACTCAAGTTACCAATTTTCACATTTGATATGACTACATTTGCCCCCCCTTTATTCTAATGATGCAACAAAGTGAAATACTAGAATAAAGGAAAAATAGAAAGCATACTTGAACTTACCTGCAAGGGTGAAGCTCATGAAGCTGTGTGATGCTGGGTGTGTATAGAGAGAGCACGTCGTGGAGTGTGAATCTACAAGAGAAAATAGAGAGTAAATTAGCTCTTACTAGATATGCTATATCTAAAATAAGAATGTACAAACCTAGGTAAGAGAGAGAGGAAGATAAAGGAATGAATACACCTCACTGGATATGCAGACCAATATAAAACCTATTGTAATGTTGAGCAATGTTGGATGTGTATTGAACCAAGAGTAATATTATGAATAGAGCTGAGTGTTCAGTTTCTTAAAAGTGGCTCAAGAATACAAAGGCTGGCCCTTTGGCTCCATTGTCACCCACTAAGTGAAGCTAGGTGGTCTTGTATGTATTGATCAATGTTTGGACTGTGTGTCTAATCCCTTTGAATAGGTGGCTCAAGAATGCA
This sequence comes from Torreya grandis, assembly GCA_037957365.1. Taxonomy (NCBI): domain Eukaryota; kingdom Viridiplantae; phylum Streptophyta; class Pinopsida; order Cupressales; family Taxaceae; genus Torreya; species Torreya grandis. The sequence continues at coordinate 509,122 of JARHVA010002662.1, read as the reverse complement.
AAGGCTAGCTAGTTGTTTGGCTCCATCATTGCTACATGAAGTGAATCTATGAACTGATACCAGTATGAAATATGTGTCGTATGAGATGGCTCTTGAATCCCTTGATGTACTATGATTTCACAATGTTGGCATGGATAGTTGAATGTTTTCTAGAAACTAGGCCACTCTGAAAGATGGAGATTAAGCTTGTATGAAAGCCACTCCGAATTGGTACACTAAGCTTGTATGAAAGCCACTTGGGAACTCAAGAACTTGAGAAGTTTGGCTTGTATGAAAGCCATTCCAAAATGATGCCAACCATCTGTGATGGAATAAGGCATGCAACTGCTGAGAATGCTTGGGTAATGTTGAACTCAGAAAAGAAAACAAATGTGTTGTGCACATTGCCCCCAATCACTAGTGTCTGAAACATGGATTCTAATCTAAAAGTTGTACCAACAACCCTATCTAAAACTAGAATTGAGAGTCATAATTTCATGCATGATGCCATCTATATCTGGATTCTCTAAGAAAAATAGACTAAAACTATTGAGTCTAGTCTGAACTGTAACTAAAAAAATTGTAACTGAGCTTACCTTTCTATCTGTTTCTAGAAAATCTAGTTTTTTTGCTATTTAGATAGGAGTGCCAAAAGTGGACACTAGTGGAATTGGCACTATTGTCCAAGTTGGGTGCTATTATCCAAGGCCAAATTTGATGAATGTTCTGGATTATTGACTATTTTCCTGGTCTATTTTGACTGTTTTGATGTCTAGTTGTTGTTTTGACTGTTAGGAGCTATGATCTCTGAGACAAAACCCTTATTTGTCACCCCCTCTTCTAAGGGTAGGAATGAATACCCTATAAGGACTACCCTCAGAAGAAATATCCCTACAAGTGTGTTATGCTGCAAAGATACATGATATAGCAATAATAATAGACAAGATATCTCAAGATATAACATGATTTGTATTGAGAGATTGTTAGATCAACATGGGTATACCTAGATGGATATAACAATGTAAGAACATATGCAATGTACTAAATTGGAAATGAAAGTCTTGTTAGTTATTAATTGTTAGTTGGAGGGATGGAGCATGATGTCCATCATGAGATCCAAGAAAGTAAGATAAATGCATGATGTGAATCATGGCATTGCAAACAATGAGAAGCAAACAAGCAATAAACACACAAGGCAAGAAGCATACACGTATGGCCAAGGGGCCAAGAAAATAAAGGACATGGGCACATGTAACTCAAACTAGAAAGCAAACATATAAGGCATGTTAAAATGCCACATACACATATAATTTAAAACAAGCAAAATTGGCATGGAAGCCATAATCATATAGAGGATTACAGGCAAAGGACATTGGCAAATGTCCTAAGGCACATACATGAATAGAAGCAAAGGACATTTGAAAATTTTCTAAAGCACATACAAGAGACAAACAAGAACTGAGAAATGCAAACAATCTAGCTATGCTAAGCAAGAAAAGAAAGCATGTAAGGAACTAGAAGTACAATCATAGCTAACTAATCAAAGTAAGAGGGAAAGTATGCAAGACATGTGAGTACAAAACTAGGTATATAATAAGAAATACACCAGTTCTATATACTAGTGAGTGTTGATAGAGTAATATGTGTAAGCATGCAAGTAATGTACATCAACATGATAACTAGAATGTGTGGTGTAGGAATGATATAACCTGGATGGTGTAGTCATGTAGAAGATGCCCCTAGTGGGTGTGTATATCGATGTGTGTCTCGATGTATAAGTAGGATGCCTCCTCAATGGGTAGAGTGAAGTAATCAAAGAGCTAGATGTCACTACACACACTCAAAAAAAGATCAAGTGAAACATGGTAATGTAGATAAATTGACAAATAATAAACATAAAACAACAAATGTAATTCTAGCATGGTAGTAGAAATGTAAATCATGGATGATGCATACAATCTAAATGTTTTTGGTGTTTTTGAATTATTTGCATGTTTTTGTATTTTGAAATTTTATATTGTTTTTGGATTTGTGAAAGTTTTGAATATTTTTGATATATTTGAGCTATGTACAATCAAGCAATAAAAACTATGTACATGTATTTGAAAAAGAACTATGTACAATCAAGCATAAGAAACTATGTACAGGTAAGCTGGGAAAGGATGATACTAACTGATGACTCTCATTAGAGACTCCTTATCATGGCATTCTATATCAAGGAGAGGAATCATGCATGATCATGAGGCAAGATGAAAATGATGATACCGTGGCTTTAAAATTTGTATATGCTATACATGCTCTTAAATATCTAAAGTATAAATTGAGTGTGGGGTCCCTTGGTAACTCTTATAAGTGAATGTAACTATAGGATTCTTAGGGACCCATCTGGTAGTAGGAGAATCTCTCTGAACCCATGCTCTATGAGTAGATGCATGAGATCTCAATGATATTGTCCTAAGTGTGAACACTATAGCTAGAAGTTGTCTAGAATCCTAAAGCTATAGAGGTGTATGAACTCTCTATGTTGGCGATGGATGCCTCAACTATGTTTGAATCAGAACTAGAGGAGGAACTATAACTAGTGGAGAGATTGGAACTAGAGGCTGAACTGAAATTGGTGACTTTATTGTAGAAGATGGCTTTGAAGTGGGAAGTGATAACTCATGGAACTCTACCAATGATAATAACCTTATTAGCGTGAATGAATTTCATGCATCTGTGAACTATAGAAGGTACTACTCAATGTTTTTGAATCCAAGGTCGACCAAGTAGCATATCAAAAACTCCTACACTAGGAACTATAGTGAATGGTGTGGCCACGTGCGTTAGACCAATCTATAAAGGAGGTATGATCTCACACAATGAAATTTGTATGTGCCCACTGAATCCACTGATAACTGTGTCTATCAGTGTAATATCCTACTCTAAATATCCTAAATGTTGTGATAATGTCATAGTGCACATGTTCACGCTGGATCCATTATCTATGAGGACACTATGAATAGGATGACTATGAATGTAAGCTCCAATAAAGAGTGCATGATAATATATATCATCCTCAATGATCTCCTACTCTGAGAAAGAGATGTAAGGTCTAGCTAAAACTTTGAAATCATATACACTGATCATGTTGCTTAAAGGATGTGTCTCAACTAAAGGTGCCATGTATGTATCTGGTGGGGGATGTGCATGATATGTTAGGGTGTGGAGCTAAAAGCTTCACCTTGTTGTAAACATGGAGGATGCTGAGTATGCAGTCGCTGGCATCGGCAGGATCACCGACGTCAGTCAGTGGATAGTGTAGAAGGAAACTGACCTCGGCAGCAGTCGACTGACATCGGTCACCTCTAGTCAGACAGGGATCGACGTCAGTCGCCTATGGCGGTTTTAAAACTTCTGTTGACGAATATTCAGTTAAGTGAACGGAGAGTTTGCATGATAAAGACTACTTCGAGTCTTGAGCCGCTTGTCTAAATTAGTGTATGCATGAGATCTATATAATAGACTCATGGGCTGTATTGTTAAGTGTAGAACTTGGAGAGTTCTTCCCATGGTAGAATCAAGTAGGATTCTTCATGTATGTAAGATTAGGTTTGATATGCAGGGTGTTGCAAGATCATGGTGGAGATCTACATGTGATAAGTAAGATCAGGTTGGTCTGTAGGGGTGTGTGTATGCGAGGGTCAAAAGGAGATCGGCGGGGGAGCAAGATCCAAGGTGACAGCAATACATCAAGGAGCAAGATCATGGTGAGATCTACTTGGAGTACCGGTTCGTACTCGATTGTACTGGCAGTACAATGAGGTGAACAATAGCTTGTGTTAGCTATGTGTTGTGACCTATTGAGAGAAGATTACTCTAGAGGGAAGATTACTGGGAGCCCTTGAGGAGGAAGCCTCACAGAGGTGGAAGAAGAGTGTGATCTCTTTATTGTAAGTTCCTTTGTAATGAGTTGAATACAATTATGTGTTGCCTCTCATATTCTGTGTTATTTCTCATTGATATTTATTTGTTCTTTTGGTTATTTCCGCATGTTTAAGTTGCTTATACAAAGGTAATCATGTGTGCTCTTAATTCTGACAATTTGTGTCTCAACTAAAGGTGCCATGTATGTATTTGGTGGGGGATGTGCATGATATGCATGGTGAACCCTTGATGTATCCCCTATTTCCTATTTGAAATGCTATGAAAAAGGATCTAAAAATATTTTCAAACTTTATCCTATGTTTGCTTTGCCTGAGGAGGCTCAACTAAAGTGCCAAGATCGATATGATTTCCATCTATCAAATCTTATATCTTGTGTCTGAAACTGATGGATCTATTTGTTATATGGCTTGATGCCTTGTGAAACTCAAAAAATGTATGCTGATCATATCCTCATGGAAGAGGATTTGTTGGGTCAACTTGCCAAATAAGAGGTAGAGCTATGATGTTACATTCCAATAGTTGCTATAAAACTCTGGCTGGAGAAATTGGTAGATTGGTGAAGGTTCATCGAGGAGGTGCTGATAAAACTACTTATTGAGGGGCCTTTGAAGCTGCATTAATTGTAGGTTGATTCTAACTCTTGTTATCATTGACCTTTATTTTGTATGGGAATTTGATGTTACTCTTGTTTGTTGTGTCTAAGATACTTGTGTATTTGAGTTTCCCCATTGAAATTAACTTGACTTCTCTTTACTTTAGTGTGTGATATAATTTAGTGAAGGAAGAGAATCTATTGAACATAATTGATTCATGAAAAGTTGGTAGAAGACTCTATTTGAAGAGATCCTATGACTCTTGATCGACCATAGGGCTAGTCATCTTAGATAAATAGTCTTATATCAGAGAACATAATTTGAAAGATGCTCATTTGACCTTTGTTTCTATTGTGCAACTTGAGCATATATAACATTATCACTAATGTTAATGCTAAAATGAGCCAGGAACATGTCTGCTAAAGGATTGAATGCATTGACTGATTAATTTGGTAGACTATAGAACCATTGTAAAGCATAATCCTTTAGGCTTTGTGGAAATAGCTTGGTAAGTAGTCAGTCATTGGGTACTTAATCCAAGCATGCTACATGAAAAGCTCTCAAATGTGTCTCTAGATCACCCTTGCCATCATATAGAGTAAGCTTGGGTTAAACAAAACCTTGTGGCAAGGGTGTAGAAGCAATGTGATGTGATAATGGTGTATGCAATAGAGCAAAATAATCCAAAGCCTACGTAGGTCTAGAGGTACCTTGCTTAGGATGTAGCACCTTGGATTGAAGAGATTTTATATCTTACACAAGGGCTGCCACATTAAGAGACAAAGATGTACTAGCTATAGCTGGTGGAATAAAGGTAGGTTGGGTTGCTATAAGTGGTTGTTGAGACATAGTTTCCCTCGTAGTGTCATTTTCAACTGGTTGCTTTGAAGGAACAAAAGATTCAACTTGCTTAGCCTTTTTAATTACCATGATATATTGTAAGATAAGAGGATGATCTTGGGTTTGGTCCCAGAGTCTTTCTCAAAAACTTTGTAGGATCAAATCTTTGTTGATGACAACTTCATTATCAATAATTGGTGGAAGTGGATCAATAGTCCAATGTGTTGGAGCATGAGCATCAATGTGTATGTTGTCATTATTATTTTCATAGTGCTCATTATTAGAGTTATCTTTATTGAAATTAGTGTAATTTGGATGTGTAGAATCTATAACAGGAACCTAAGTTGGTTATTTATCCATGGTATATGTTCAAATTATAAGAATTTGGATGAATTCAGGAGGATTGCCACTAAGTCTTGCACTTCATCTTGAAGGAAGAGATGAAAGGAACTTAGTGGGATAAGGAAAACAACTTGGATGATAGTAAAAAAAATTAAACAAATATAATCTAAACAAGGAACTAAAATATGCATAAAAAGGATATGAGGTTTGCACACATGTAAGGTGATACGTTAATAAGCAAATAGGAACTAGTACATGCAACTAGGGTTTGAAAGATAATTATTTGAGCAATTTACTATGAAAATTTGAAATTGAAAGTGGATTTTTGAGTTAGATATGCAAGTAAAAAATTTAAAAAATATTAGAAAATTAATGATTTAATAGGACCTAGTAGATGCAATTAGGGTTTTGAAAATTACTATTGAATTTTGAATGGATTTTTTGATTTAAATATGCTAGAAAAAAATCAAAAAATTATCAAAAAATTACTAGAAAAATATTGGGACCTAGTGTGGGCAACTAGGGTTTGAAAGAAAAATATTTTAAAATTACTATAAAATTTAATGATAATTTATAATTTTATTATGCAGGTAAAAGGAATAAAAAAATATAGGAAAAACTAGTAGAAAATTTACACTAGTATTGCTAGGGTTTTTGTGCACAAACAAAGTAAGTTGGGTTCACCAAATGATTTAACAATTTTGGGAATATTAGTGTATTATTCCTAATTTAGTTAAAGGGTATGAGTAGTAAAATCAATAAATAAATAGACAATAATTAAGCTACTGATTTGTGTAAAATTAATTGCAATTCAAACTTTTCTAAAAATAATAATAAGGAGAAGAAAATAAAACTTAGCTGGAAACTGATTGATCCAACTGAGACAAAAGTTGTAATTCAGTATGCAGGACTAAGACGCTATCACAAAATGAGATATAAACTTCATTTTGTGATTGGAAAAGAGTGTTAGAACTAGACAATAGTGGTATTGGTGCTATAGTCCACCTTTAACACTATTGTCTTGAGGATCTAATCTATTTGGGTTTTGTTCGCTATGTCTGTGTGATCTTATCTGCAAAGTTTTTGTAGTTGGAAGGCGATATAACTCCTTATAGAGTAGATTCTTTCTTCAAACCCTATCTTCCATTATGATTTGACCAATTTTGAGCAAGAAGTGGGGGTTAGTGTGTGTGATATTCACTATACATGCTTCACACCTTATGTGTGGGCACGCTGGCTACATACCAGTACTCTGAAGAGGGATTAAGCCATATGCAATTCTCCCCATTTGATGTACTTTATAAAATTATGTATATGAAGATGAAAAATGCTAAACTGGATGTCCTTGAGGTGGTTAAGGACTAGTGTAAGGAGTTGAATGAGCTTGTAAGTGTGTTGGATAGCTATATATGGAGAATAGGGAAGATTGCTTGAGTAGTCTTGCTTGCTTAGTGATATTTGCCAACCCTTTCCAAATGATCTTTGAATGGGATTTTATAAGGATCTATTGGTCATGGGTTAAATGTACTCATGCTAGGATAAAAGGGATAAGGATGGGGAACTAGAGGAAATTGACCATTAGGGCCAGAAATAGGCTTGGACAATAGCGTTGAAAGTGAATAGTAGTGGCACCAATGCTGTAGTCCAAGTGTGGTGCTACTGTTTTGAATAGATAAGACCTAGGGGGATTTATTTATCATGAAAAGAGGGGTCTGGCTCAACTGGGATCAGGTTTGGAAGGCTACAAATGACTAGGAATTAGTGAAAATATGCCTATGAGGGTCATGAAAGCAAGCATGAGGGACCTAAGGGTTGGGTGTCATTAGCCACACTCAAGTTAACAATTTTCACATTTTATATGACTACATGCCTATGTTAAGGTAAACCTCAATTTGGAATACATCAATCAAAGGTATATCAATGTGAATTTTTCAAAGGTGTTTCTCAAAGGGTAAATCCACAAGTTTTGGGCACAAAAGTTTCAAGCATAAATGTTTAATGTTTGGACTTAGGAAATGTTTTGTATTTGGTCTTGAATTGAAAGGTTTTTATCTTGGAAACTTGACTTTGTGAACAAAGAAAAGACACTTGACTTATTTGAGACCCCTTAGAAACTTTGGGATGTATAAAGGTTGATACAATAATTGGTCTTGGTTGACAATGGGGAATCACGATTTGAACTACGCTTTAAATTTTTGACTTTCCAAAGGGAATTTAGTCTTGGCACAATTTGACTAGAATTGGGACTTGGTCTTGGAATTTAGAATCAATTTTGAAATTAGAATTAGTTTTACCTTGCACAAAAGGTTATTTAGAATTGGCTCTTGGATTTGAACTTAGGTTTGGACTAAATTAATAGCATAATGACACAAAATGGACAAGAAATCATAATTTGGTTTAACTTTGTTTGTAATGGCAGTTTGGTTTAGGACAAGATTATTGGTTCAAATTGGGTAGCTTAATGACATGATTTGGACAAGCAAGATAGGTATTGGGACCAAGTTTTAACATGTCACTTTTGTTTAACCCAAAATTTTGGCAAAGTCACGCCTCATTGGGTGTGTATAAATATGTTTTGGACTTGGTCTTAGTTTGTTTATTTTGGTCTCAAGTATAAACAAGGTTTTGACACAACAATCAAGCAATAACACACAAACATTACAAGGCAATTTAATAATTGATGCAGGTTTACATCACATCCATTGAACCTTGTGAAATACTCACCTTGAGAAAGGACTATAAAGTTTAAATGTTCATTAAAAAAATTATTGTAACTATTAGGGGTATTTTAACCCCACCCTTCTCTCAAAAGGTTTGTGAAAGAAAAGGCAATATTTGAGGTTGTTACCTTTATACCCCTACATCAATGAATCATCCTCAGTAAAAGAGGCACTAAGAAGTAATCTAAGATTAGGCCATTCATGATAAGGTCTTATCCATTCACAACCACTTCATTTGTAAGGGTCTTAGTGAAGTGTTACCATATTTGGGGTTTGCTTTTAATTTTACTTGGGCTTTATATATGTTCCCTTTATACAACACATAATAGGTAGTACATGGGCAAAAATACATTAGTGAAGAATTTAAATCTTGTTTCCAAGATCACTCATTTCAAGGGTACCACACCTTTGCCTTGGATATTGGAAAGAACTCCCTGGGGTTACTTTCCTGACACAAAAATGTGCAAACATAAAGCCAAGGCTTCATGATGGTAATGTTCCTCAATTTATATACCTCTTTAGATAAGTAGGGTTTGATACGATGCTAGGATGTCACTTTCTAGGTCAACACACCCTTAAAAACTTGTAAGAAGGTGATGAAATCCACCCCACATAGTTAAATGAAAAATAGGGTAAAAAGAAAATAAGAACTTTTGCATTTTGAGTCACCCAAAAAAGGGAGAGTGTAGTCGTCTAAAATGTCATTTTATGCAATGAGTGTCATTTGAGACCACTCTATCCTTAGCTTAGCCTTAGACTTATCTTAGGGTCTCTTTTGATCCCTTTCCAATTTATTAGGCACATCTATCCCATGCCCAAATATACCAAGATCCACATCTTGTTTGACATGTTCAAACCACTTGGATAATAATGCAGCCCCATTAGTCTATAACATGATGCACTATTGGAAAATGGGGTAACACTATTGAACCTTAGCTTCTTTTTCCCCTAATATATATTTTCCCACTCCCTAAAGCATCTTAGGGTTACCTTATACTCATTTCATGTCTCAACAAGCACTATAAAACTATATAAAGACCACTCTCATTCATTTATCCCTTGAATGTCAATTATCATGAACAAGCTCAAAAATACTATACAAATTAAGGTTATTGATCCCTATTTGTTCCTATTTCTACATACATCCATCTATAGTATCCCAGAGCTTAGTTTTAATCAGTTTTCCAATTTAAATTCACACTAAAAGCATTCAAATTAGAATTCATACTCAGGCATAATAACATCAATCTCACTTACACCATCACTTATATTGGGAGAATTACATTGGGTTTGACCCCCTTTCAAGGTATTGGTATGTAGGCAACACTCAACACATGGGGTGTTGAGTTTATGCCCAACTACCCTAATAATGCCACTCTTATTCCACTTGTGTTCATAAAAACCCCTATCAAACGTAGAGGCTTAGGGTTTCATAGTGAAATCAATCAAAGCACAAAACATAAGAAGATCCAGGTCTCGGTCATACAAGCACATGCTTCCCAAAATAGAGCAAAGATCTACCTAGAATTTCACTATTTCACCTACACATGGTTAACACAACATAAAAGGTCAATAACACATTGCACTATTGGCAGAGAAGGCCAAATTATTGTCTGAAGAGGGTTATGACACCTATTATCTACTGATGACACTCTGCTCTATGCCTGCATTGCTTCCCAACTTGCCACTTGTCTATCTCAGTTATATTTCCAACTAAGTACACCTTTTCTAATTCATTGCTATTTATAGAATATTTAAATAAATCAATTATTATAAAAATAAATATTGTTGATATTTTAGTATTTTATTTCTTGATTTATTACTTAGCCCTTTATCAACGCTAGGGTTATATTCCATAATCCTAAAAAAATATAAATCATTTAGTGAACCCGACTTACTTTGAATAGTGCCCAAACTCTAGCCCTAGATGATCTTTGGGTTTATATCCTTCTATTTTCTATGCTCAGTAATTAATTTCAAACTCTCAAATATGATTTATTATTTTATTTCTACAATATTTCATAAATTTAATTTTTTTAAAGGTTCAAGATATACAGCTTTATATTTTCTTACTTTCCAACCTATACTGATAGGATTCGATAACCGATTTGATTAGACTTATAAGAGATAATTAAAAAATTTCATTACTAAGCATTCAAATATGCAAGATGATCTTATTTGTATTGTTAAAGAAGAACTTATGAAGTTCACTATGGGTCAATCCTCTAACCCCATAAATGCTAATATTGTTACACCTACTATGTGGGAACTCAGATTTTGCAACAACTAACTATAACTAGCCAACTCTCACTAATGGAAACACCTCCTATAGCTAGTACACATCCCTAATCTCGAGATGTATAATCCCTTAGGTAGGACATCCATTATCTTCAAGCCAAGGTGTTACATCTTGAGTAGGGTGCCACTAAACCATCTCATACTTTGGACTCTCATGTTCTCCTACATACACCATTGGCACAACATATAGTGATAACTCAATTGCCATCCAGATTTTTGGCACCCAAGTTTACTCAATATGATGGTAAGGGTGACCTATATACATGCTTTTCATGTAGCATGTTTGGACATGTAGTCTAATGATTGTCTCCTGACTAAGTTGTTCCCCTATAGTTTAAAGGACTATGCATTACAATGGTTCTATAATATCCCTAATTAATCCATTACAACATTTAATCCACTCATAGATATGTTTTTGGCACATTTTTTTATCAACATCAGTGATAAATTTTTGTATGCTAAAGCTACTCTACTAAAGTAAAAATCTAATGAGATAATAGCTAAACATGTATTGTGATATAAAACCATATTAGCAAAGATGACTAGCCCCATCGTAGATAGAGGACTCCTAGACATATTCAAGAAAATTTTATTATCGGTATTACATGAATCTATATATATTTTTAGATTGATATTTGATTTTGATCAAAGCTAAAAACCAATTTTGGGGCACAAACTGGGGGCCCAGTCCCAGAGAAATATTAAACCAATATAAACAATTACCACTTGATCACTTGAAACCACTAAGTAAACTCAAACAACCACATCCGACCTATAAACGCCATATTAGATTCGAACTTGGGTGGGTATGGGCACAACCAACCCACTTTACCAACCCTTCTACATCTCATTGGCTACATAAATCTATATCATTCAAAAGGTTTCCATCATTTATAGATTTATGCCATACAGTGAAGGAATGGGAAGTCAAGCTTCTCTCTATGGGTAAGTTAAAGTACACAATCAGATCATATTCCACTAATAATATTTCAAATAAGCTCCTATATAAGGTGAAGTCTAATGAAGACAAGAATGAGTAAAATAAAATATTTAATGCAACCTTGGAGCTATCTCCTCATGTGGTTTTATCAACTCCTCCAAAGAGACATTTTACGAATGTTCCTAAAGTGTTAACTCACGTTCTCCAACAAATTTTAGAATGCAATGTCATATCTCCCCCACCCATCAAATAGGTTGATACGACTAAGCCTCTTATAAGTAATTATGATTCCAATGCATTTTATGATTATCATAGGGCCTCCAAACATACTACAAATAAATGCATCAGTTTATGATCTAAGATTTGATAGATGTTAATATCATTGTTATGAGCACCCCTATAGAAACACCCAAACCACAACCAACTAAAACAAAAATAATGAAAATATTTTCTAATCCATTTCCAAAACATATGGCTAATGAGATACTGGACACTTCAGATGTTCATTATACTTATCAGGTACATCCACCACCAACATCCTATCATACTCATACAATGGACACACACCCTCTACATAATATCATTGGTGTGTATCATACTACAGTGCCAGTTATGCATCTTATCACTTTCTCAGAACATGAGATCATTGATGATGACTCAAATTTATACACACTCTTTGTATGAGCTTACATTGATCATCATCCAATTTAGAGTGTCATGGTTGAAAATGGGTCAAACATCAATATGTGTATTATTACAATTATACATAACTTGGGATATTCAAATCAAGATATTTATTTGATAGATACAATTATTCATGGCATTAATGGCTATGTTAAGAGCTCCATTAGGGAACTTCTATTATAGGTTGGTCCCATACATGTGGCCATTATATTCTTAGTTGTACCTAGTGTTGTCACTTAGGTTTACACCCTTTGAGGAGATGAAAATATCTCCTCATCCAAGTGGCACAATGGAATCACCTATAGGCTTGTTGGTAGCCTAAAGAATGAGGTGAATCTCTAGATAGGGCTAGCTCCCTTGATGTACCACTTTGAATTGTAACTACAACTAAACTTGGGGGATGAAAAGGGAGAAGGATAACTAGAATAAAACTAACCTATGAGAGGTGATACACAAAATAACATGATGACATACAACCATATGAATTTTACACTTGAAATCAAAGGACAAACTGACCATACACTTCTCCAATCTACATCTTCTCACATAAATGTTACATTATGAGGTTATGGATGAATGTGCAAAGCTAGGAGGACTAGACAAGAGGCCTATGAGGGCACTAATGAATAGACTAACTCAATTAAACCATGAACATATCCTAGAACACTTCACATCCCTTGCAAGAAGAAGCTTTCCAACTGTAAATAGGATGAAAGGATGACAAAACATGCTAAGGAATCCATAGTCTTCACTTATGCAAAATCAAACATTACAAATGAACATACTAATAATAGCCATGGAAGAGGTAAAAATCAATTTTATTATTTATAAAAAGGTATATAAATGAGCAAGGATTTTCCATACTCAGGTGGAGCCTGCCATACAATAGAAAAAATGGCTAGTTCTTATAGAACTTGAGAGAGGGAGGAGAAGAGAGAAGTCCAAGGGTCATAAGGACACTTTTCAAGATGATAAAATCAATTAATTTTGCATGATAAGATGATGTGGGATGAACCATGTAAGGCTAGGAGCTACAAGTGTCAATCCAAGTCATAAACTTCATGAAAAATAGCAAGAAATTCCTCATTTTGGCTCAAAAAAATTACTTGCATGATTAACTCTATTTGAATGATTTATAACTAATTTAGACCAGGCCTAATGATTATATTGAAGTGTAAGGACATTATAAATGCCTCTATATTCTTTGGTTTTAGGCTTGGTCATCTAGAATCACTTGGATAAGAGTAATCATCATCTATTATCAAGAAAACTGCTCTTCCATGCACCCTACATACTTGTCATCAAATTTGGCTTCAATTTATCACTAAAATCCATGGGAGTAAGTGAATGGTATATATAAATACCATACATGGAATTATAAGCATTTGGGGCATCTTGAAATGAGCTCACTTGAAGTTCTCCATCCTTCTCACTAGCTTGTCAAATAGGCCAGTTTTGACTGGCTAAAATAAGAGCTATTTTTTGAACCCTTAAGAGTTTTTTTTAATAATTAAATGAATATGGGGAGTTATTAAAATTATATATATTCCCCAAAAAGTTGGTTTCATCTTCAAACTCCTTTTGTATCCTACACAACATAAAAAATGGTAAAAAATAGCCTATTTTCACCCCATCTGTACAATTCCATATAGATAGTTGGCATGTGAGGGATATTGAGTGAGTCCTATATAAGGTAAAATAGGTTTTATGATAAAAATATGCCATTATATTATCTTTCTATCTCCATTTCCATCATCAGGTCTGTGTAAGGGTTTAATGAGGGTTTTAGGCCTATTTTCCCTCTTAAGCTTCATTCATAAAAGTCTAACATCCAAGTTGACAACCAATTATAAAAAATCATTTTTCAAGGCAATAATTAACATACCTAAACTTCTCATATTCCCTTACAAGGCATCATGAAAGATATGAGCGTTGAAATTTGACCTATCGAGGTCTTTTTCCTCTTTCTCGAAGGTCTGAGTGGGTTTTGAACCAAAAATGGCTTTCTTAGGGCTTCTCCTATATGGTAAAAATTTGAAAAAACCTGTAGTGACCTCATTAAATTGTTCCAATATGTTTAAAATCATTTATAATTCCAAAAATATGAATGACCTCCTCTTTGGGCATTAGGCCTAATCCTTGCCTAGTAGGCTTACTTGCACTCTTGAGCTCAAAATTACTTATGATTGCTTTCTTTGCCTCATATTATCTCAAAAATACCTATAATAATCCAATACACATGTTACAATGGTCTATAAATCTCTCCAATAGTTATAAATGAGGATGACCTACTGTTTGGGCCCTAGGCCAAAACCTTGCCTTTAAGCCCGCTTGCAAACCTAACAACCTAGACCCTCTTTCTTGGTCACCTTCTTTAATGAGATGTTCATCATGTCATTTTATCTCATTTCAACCATATCAAACCTTAAAATAAGCTCCTCCTAGCTTTTATATCATCCTTTACACCCCACTCACCAAACCTACCAGTCTTGCATAAGGGGAAAGTACCCCCTATCTGAGACAAAATAGGGGGCACTTCACCTATTTGTCTAGGAAAACAAAGAATTTTATGAGTTTATATAGATTTGAATGACCATAATTATAAAATTTAATTTCCTTGTCATCTTATATGACCCTCTTAACTTTCTAAAAACCAAAACAGGCTGTTAGGGAAAAGACTGTGCAAGGTTTTGTCCCTATGGACTGTGTTTTGCACTTGGAAGTGCCTTATTTTTACCTTTTACTCCTTTATGAGGGTGTTTTTAGGTTTATAATATCATTATTAAATAATTATTATCTCCTATTTTTTCTCCAACCTCTCACACACTCTTCCACCTTGACTAGGACAAGACTGAGTCTCCCTTTCTTGACTTTATTTCCTTATTTCAATAGTGACTTGTAGGTCATTATGCTTGTTGGAGTCTGGAAAAACCTTGAATGAGTTTTCCCCTTAAATACTCAAATCATTTTTCATTGGTTTGAACTTGTTCCTTTACCCTGTATAGGCTCAAACACTACTTAGACATCATATTTGCTCACTATTTTTATCATGACTGCACACACTTATAAGTGTATACAAGGGTTTAAGAAGCATGTGTAGGTTTATTCATAAATTAAAAGGTTTATGGATGTCATAATGGTCTTGAAAAATGTGTCTTTAGGTTTATTCTATAATCTCAGCCTCCTTTTCACTCTTCATATGTAACCTTGAGCTCATAAACTGGGTCCTCTGCCTGATGACTGAGATACCATGCTCTTTGACCTTGTTATAGGTGAATTTGCTTCTTGAAAATTGAGAATTATGTTTTGAAACCTAATTTAAACCCCCATATAGTAATTTACTACATATATGGTCTATAATTTACCTTTCAAATTCTTAAAGCACCAATTAGGCATCAATTTTAGGGTCACTAATTTGACTAGATACCCTGCCCTTAAGACCCTACTTATAGGTAATCTTGCACTACTTGGACTTTGAGAACATGATTTAGATTATATTTGAGGTTTCCCATGATGATATAGTAATGGCCTAGGTACACTTTCTCACTTTTATTACTTAGCTCTTCTCCATCATTTTGAACCCCAAACCTGCTCACTATCTACCCAGCTGTAAGTGTTAATTCAAGCCTATGAGGGGACCCCTGTAGGTGTCCATGGAGTTTAGAAAACTATCATCAACATCATACTCATGATTTTTATGCCATTTTGTTCACCATTCAGTCAATAGAACCATTCTAACTACAAGGGGATGCATGAAACAAGTTAAGACACCAATAATCACTCAAACCTCCAAATCATGTAGAGATAAATGTAGGAATTTAGTGCTTTTTAGGGTGACTTTAAGGCCTCAAACAACCCCTTTCCACTTATTCCCTTGCTATCATATTTGGCATGTATCTTGCATATATTAGAGGAAACATGATCCACCTCATTAGATGCTTTTTAAAATCTTTGAAACATGTTTTAAAAGTGTTTATGAAAACCAGTTAGACCTCTATTTTGGTCTTTTGGGGACTGTGGGCCTGAAATCAATCTTAGACTCCTTGAACATGATTTACAACATGTTTTGCAATTTAGCCTTCTTAGCATGGATATTATGATTTATTTAACATGTTATTACCTCAAAAAGGATTTCATTGTTGACTTTGATACCTATACACAAGTACCCGTGTTCTTTGCCAATGGACCCTGTAGGTGAACATTCTCAAGTCTGCAAACATTATATGCAAGTGTGAACAATGCACAATACTTTTAGCCTCTCATGAATGTTGATCCACTTTCAAAACTTCAAATTTATTCTTCATGTTTCAAAAATATTTAAACCTCTTGGGTAAGGTCTCCAACCTCAGCATGATGTCAACAATGGCTCATATAGATGGTTATTAGCTGTGTGTGGATAATGGGTATGAAAATAGAGCAACCAGGTGGACAAAAGGCCTCATGGGTAGACAAAATCATTGTGAACTTATTAAAATGAAT
Source organism: Torreya grandis (assembly GCA_037957365.1). Taxonomy (NCBI): domain Eukaryota; kingdom Viridiplantae; phylum Streptophyta; class Pinopsida; order Cupressales; family Taxaceae; genus Torreya; species Torreya grandis. The sequence goes on along the minus strand of JARHVA010002662.1, from coordinate 492,320 downwards.
TAAATTCACTAATAAAACCTTGAAAAAGATCAAACACATCCTTTCCAATGTGAAAACCTCTTGACAACATCTAGAATGGAACAGGCAAGGTGTTTAATGGTGGTTTGATATGATGAAGGCATGGGTTCTTGATCAAACCATGGGGTTGTGAGACCAAAAAATATAAGGAGGTGATCCCAATGGAATTGAAACATTTAATACACCATTTAACATTCATATGAATCCTTTGTATGTTATTTGAGCTCCTACAAGTGGAAACCTCACTGAAACTACTCATGTTGGCACCCTCTTACAAAGTGAGTTATATTTCTCATTCAAACACCATAAAACATGAAACCAAGAATGGGGAGCATTGGAGGAAGAATTAAAAATAATATATAAGCAACATAAATATCTATATTGTATGGAATCTCCCAAACCAAGGCAAAACCTATAGGGTGCATAGATTAGCAGGCATATTTTCATAGTCAACTTGTTAGTAATGGTTCATAAAGCATAATTGATAAATATTAAAAATAATTATATGAAAATTATTGTATATAAGTTTATTAAAACCTACCCAAAGTATTTGATCTGAAACATCATGAGCTGTATGTACCAAGTAGAAACCTGTAAGTCACTCTTGCTCGCCAAGAAGGGCTGAAAAAGAATATAATGGTTTTAAGTAAGAAATGACACTTAAAAATAAAACCAAGCATGTAATTGAGCATGGAGAATTTGAGGAGGCACTACCTATCCATTTACCACATGACACACTTCCCAAGGGGTTGTACAAGTGCCAAACTCCTCTTTTCCTTTAAGAAAACTACTTTTTTTTTTGTATAACCTACCTTATTTCAATTTTTTCAGTTACTTAAGACTTTTATGGACACATGGGGCATGAAATCATCTTTTTTAACCTTAAAATTTCCCAAGAAACTTGTATAAAACATTAAATGCACCTTTTTGACCCTTAAAATAACCCAAAATGTTAAATATATAAAAAATAACTGACCAAGGCAAATATAACATCATTGGAGATTAATTAACATGTAATATACCCCATGACACTTATATTACATCCCATATAGACCTATAAAGTCAAGTTTTTACTATAGGTGCCCCAATTTGACTAAAAAGTCAAATTTGGTCAACACCTAATGCCAAAACATTTGATATGTTATTGGGTAGGCCTTGGATACATCAACTTCAAGCCATTCCCTCCATAGTACACATGTCTTAAGTTTATACACACTAATCAGGTTGTTATACTTAAGGGCCTTCCCTATGAGTATCCTTTACCTACTCCACAACTAGTTACAAACTAGTCACCATTAACAGCTCCAAACATATGTTCTATTATCACACCTCAAATACTAGCTGAGCTTTTAGTGCAGGCAAGGTATACTTGTACAACATTACCATGTATACACATTCTCCCATGGAGACCTTTATTAGAGAGACCCCTACATTAGAGACATGTTGTGGATTCTTTAGAGCCTCTCTCTACCCCATTTCCACCCAGGTCAGTGTTACTGAGTCCCCGAATCACTCCACATAGAGAATCCATGCTAGTTATAGCTTCTTATACCATGTAGGTCCCCAAGAGCCCCACAATCTAGAGGACAATTTAGTCATCTCCATAGATTCTTAGCCACATTCCATAATCAATTTTAGCTACATATTATTTAGTACATCCAGTTCTTGATTCCTCTCACATAACGTGTGGTCACTCTTCTTTTACTTGATACATGTCACCTTGATAGTGAGTCTCTTGTAAGACTTATCGATTAGTATGTTCCCCTATTCCTTATATATAGTTTCATTTTCATGTTGTTTGTACATATATTATACTCAAAAAATACAAAAATAATATAATATGTTCAAAAATATAAAAAACATTCAAATATTACTCATAAAATACAAATTTAGGATTGTATGCATTTCCATGTTTACATTCCTTCTATTTGATAAGTACTACATATGTTATCTATGTTAGCGTAGTCAGTTTTATCATACACATATGCTTCACTTATTCCCTTTGAGTGTTCACATATTATTATACTACTCTAATCCTCTACATAGATCCAGATTTGCTACTATCTACCATTGGGGACATACACACACACACGTATACACCGATTCAACATTCCTATATTATCCCATTAGGGGAATCACACACAAAACTTCCAATTTATCAGGTTATATATTTCTATACACCATATCATAGATTTATCATTGATTATATTTTGATATTGATCATCCTATACTACACTAATTTTTAACCGACTACTAATACTATAGACACAACTTATGTACATCTTTGCTCTTATATAGATTTGTACCACATGATTATTGCATACTTTCATTTCTAGCTTTACTAGTTTAAATTTTATTGTGTCTCTTTGCTTCTACATTTACTTAAGAGCATTTGAATATGCCATTATCCTTTCATTGATTTCATGATTTGAACATGTGCCCATGTCCTTGTGTATGTTTGTTGATTATGTATGTGTACATTTGAACATGTCCTTCCATGTGGCTCTAAGCCAAACTTGCATGCTCTTTTATGTATGTAGACATTTGAACATGCCCTTATATGTGTGAATTTTCTTAGACTTAGTAACATGTGCCCATTTCCCTTGTATTATGGCCCCTTTACTTACTTTGCATGCCTCATGTGTTTGTATGTATGCTTTCATGTATGCATCATGGCTGTGACACTTATCTCTTGCTTGTTGATTTCACATCCAATTTTTGTAGCCATGAGGGACCTCTTGCATCTCCCCTTTCTGCTTGTGTGCCTTGATGGACATTATGCCTCATCCCTTCAAGTAGTTTACTTAAACTATATTCAGATTTATTATTCATATACATACTTACATTATTATATCTATCTTCACAACCTTGTGAATGTTAGATCTAATATACATCATACATTGTCAACTTATGCTCAATCTCTTTTACATTCTGATGTTATTTATACACATTATATTGGTTTATCATGTAGATATCATATATTTTTAGTCTAACACACATGATGCATAACTTTTATTTTGAGGACAATTATTATAGAGGTTCAACAACTCCCCTCAAATGAGGGGACATTCATAAGGGTTTGTCATAGAAATATGGCTGTCCTAGTGCACTCAAAATATAGTTTTCAGCATGTAGACACAAATTATAGATCCCAAACTCAAGAAAATATAGTAAAATACAATCATACATAGACTAGTCTCAATTTTTCTCAGAAATAACACTTTTGGACAATAGCACAGAGTACTGCTAGGAGCGTAGTGCCCTATAGTCCACCTACCATGCTATTATCTAATAGCCTCAAAAATAGTATTTTTTAGAATTATCAAAAATGTAAAATCGGTACATTTTAGATTTGTACAATCTTAGTCATAAACTATCAAATATGCTCAGTACATACTCAATTTTTACACATACTTACACAAGTTTGCTCAGATTAGGGGCATCATGCACAACATGATCACTACCATTTTAGTTTTAGATATGCATAAACACAAATTACTATGACTTAGTCTAGAATCTATATACATAGATATTAGAATTGGGGGCATGTGTATGACACATTGTTTCCATATGCTCAATTTTATACCACTTCTCTCAAATGGAATGATAACTCGGTGTCATTCTCCACATTGTATAATCTAGACACACTATGCACCAATTTTGCATCAAGATTACACTAGATTGATGCCTCATTCTATCTACAATAGTTAGAATTCCCAAGTGGCCTAGAACTATTTTATAATCTTGAGTTTGTGAGTGAACCCTGAGCCATTTTACATTTCAAAATTCCCAAGTGCCCATATTCATCTTTTACAATTTCATAACACCAAATAGTTTTAGTTTCAACTTCTTTTGCTACACATGGGTAGGTAATTATGGATTCATAGCTCATTTGAGTTCTTGAGCCACACAAATTAGAGGGTTAGAAAAATCATCAATCCAATCCAAGTTATTCATAGATTATGATCCACTAAATAGGAGTGGGAACTTGACCAGTTGAGTTCTTAATCCACCCACACATGAGGATTGGGAAAGCCATTAGTTCAGTCCAAGCTATTGACCATGTGATCACCATCTACACACACAAGATTTCACCAGGTTTTTGCATTAGTTCATGTACCTAGTGAGGTCTATTCATTCCTTTCCTCTCTCACACATCTCTTTACTCTATTTTTTCTTTGATTTTTATATTTCCTAAGGATTGATTCATATATGTTTCATTTATAGGACACATAATAGAGCACAACTCATAGATTCAAACCCACATGTATGGGCTTCGACTCATTAGTAAGTCCAGGTATGTTTCTCTTTCCTTTATCCTAGTCATTTCACTTTGTTGCATTTCTATAATAAAAGTTGGGGGGGAATATAGTCATATAAAATGTCAATTTATGCAATGAGTGTCACTTGAGACCACCCTATCCTTAGCTTAGCCCTAGACCCATCTTAGAGCCTCTTTTGTTCTTTTTCTAGCTTTTTAGTTAATCTAGCCCATGCCCAAATATACCAATGTCCACATTGAGCCATCATTTAGGCATCCTAGATCATCTTTGACACATCCTAGCCACCTAGACAATAACATGATCCCATTAGTCCATAACGTAGTGTGTCATTGGCAAATGGGGAAACACTATTGACCATTAGATTCCTTTGCCCCCAACATATATCTTTCCACTCCCCAAATCATCTTAGGGTCAGCCTAGAATCATTTCATGTCTCAACAATCATCAAAACACTATATAAAGGCCACTCTCATTCATTTATCCCCTAGATGGTAATTCTCATGAACAAGCTTAGAAAAAGTTATGAAAATTAAGGTTATTGATCCCTATTTGTTCCTATTTCTACATACATCCATATATAATAGCACAGAGCTTAGTTTTACTCAGGTTTCCAATCTCAATTCATACTCAAATTAGTAAAATTGGCATTCATACTGAAGCATACTAACATCACTCGTACTTGCACCCACACTTAGATTAAGAGAACTACATTGGGTTTGATCCCGTTTCAAGGTATTAGTATATAGGTAATGCTCAACACATGGGGTGTTGAGGTCACGTCCAACCTACCCTACTAATGCCACTCTTCTTCCTCTTGTGTTCATCAAAAAACCTAGAAATCATGGAGGTTTAGGGTTTCATAGTGAAATTAGTCGATGCATAGAATAGATAATGATCTAGGTCTCTGTCATACAAGCATAAATTTTCTGAAACAGAGTGAAGATCTACCTAGAATTTTATTGCTACACCTACATAGTGTCATTAGTGCAACAAAAAAGGTCAATAACATAGTGCGTTATTGGTAAAGAGGGTCATGTTATTGTCCAAAGAGGGTTTTGAAACCTATTTTTTGCTGATGACACTCTACTCCTACATTACTTCTCAGCCTGTCACTTGTTTGTCTCAGTCATATTTTGTAGTTATGTACACCTTTTCTAATTCATTATTGTTTATATAATATTAAAATAAATCAATTATTGTAAAAATTAGTAGATGTTGATACTATGGTATTTTATTCCTTGATTTATTACTCAACCCTTTATGAACCTTAGGGTTATATTCCATAATCCTAAAAAAAGTTAAATCAGAGAGCATACACACCAAAAAAACCCCACAAGATAATCAAACAACAAGAAAACTTGCAAGAAAGTAAATAACTTTGAAAATGTATGAGTTTTCTTATAACCTAGTTGAAATATGAATTCATTTTAATGCCCAAATGAAAATGTGATGTAGAATTGATTTGTTTGACTCAAAATACCACTTCTTTAGCCAAGGCCCTATAGTACAAATAACTAGAAGTTTAATAAAAGTGTTTTTGAGTCAATAAGGAGCTATAAAGAAGGTTTGTTTAAGCCTCAACCTTGATAAAAAATGATTTCATAATAACGCATGCTGATTTCTCTACTAAATCCACTATTTTACCACTACAACCTGTAAACAAAAGACATAATAGTCAAAAAATGATTTTGCTACTATATAAATCGATTTCTCTACCAGAGAGGATGATTTCATTATAGAATTCAATGATTTCACTTATGAATTTGACAATTTCATTGCTATGAACTGCATAAAAAATAGACAAAAACACCATGAAATAATTTTGCTACTGAGATTCACAATTTCACTACTAAATGCTACAATTTCACAATTATGGCATCCAAATAGGAAAAATAGACAAAAAGGATGTATAATGATTTCATTACTTAGTGTCTTTATTTCGCTAAAGTTATGTTCAATTTCACAAATACTATTAAAATAGAAAAAATGGTACAAAGATAATTTTGCAAATACCCAGAGCGTTTTCATTGATAAGATCTCTGATTTCATGAATCTATGGAAAACAAGTCAAAACAAAATATACAAAAATAATTTTATAGTTTACAAAGGAATTCGTTGATACTTAGCATAATTTTGCCAATATGTAGAATGATTTGTCTGTAATTATTTTTGATTTCACTATTCTACAGGAAAATAGTTATAATAGAAGAAAATGCACATAAACATTTTCACAATTTATAAATGATTTTTTTGTAGTTAAATTGATTTCACTACAAACCTTGCAATTTCACAATTTATTAGAAAAGAGTAAAAAAATAGAGGCAAAATGATTTCATTACTACCAATAATTATTTCACTACAAAAGGCATTGAAATTATAGTTTTCTCCTATGCAAAACAAATTTAAGGCACAAAGAATGGTTTTGTTGCTGCCAACAATGATATTGTTGATTATTTCTCTAGATTTGTAGTTATGTAGTAATGAATTTACTATTTGGTCTGGAACAAATTTGAATAGCATTTTAAAGAAAAAAAAAGAATTAGCTTTTTTAGAAGGCTAATTTTGGTAATTAGAAAAAGGTAAATGGTCTAGAAGAGCTTGTGGGAGGCATCCAATCCTTCAGGTCTTACCAAATGTGCTATTATGTAGACTAGGAGTCCAAAAAAGGTTAGTCAATTGTTTGTGAATCAAAATCAAAAATAATTTGAAGACATAACTTCTCGAGTCTAATCCCTAGGTTGAGCTATGGGGATAACAAATAAGAAATGCAATTGGAAGTTAAAGAACCATGCTTTTTACCTCTCTTGAAGATTCATTTGAAGAACGATCTAAAGAGGCTAAGCTCAACTTTTAGATGTAAAAGTCTTTGCCAATGCTTGAATTCTTGTATGGTAGCATATCTCCTTATCTACACATGATTTGGCTTTGGCTTGGCATGAGCGTGAGGAAGCTCTTTGTGTAATTCAAAAACATAAGTTTGCATGGATAAGCTTCTTGAAATGAGAGGTATGAGGCTCATATTTATAGATTTCTTGAATTATTGTGAACTATTCATCTCATCTTAAGATGGAGGGTTGAGAATCAATCCTCAAATTTATGATTACACATAAGGAGTGTGTAAGAGAGGCCAATTAAGGCCTTTTAGAGTATGGAAGGCACATTGGAATAAAATTGCATTCATTGGTCCCCTTAAAGTGTGTACGAGGGGTGGAAGAGGAGTGTGTAAGAGGGGTGTAATAACTTATCTTGAGTGTGTAAGTAAAATGTAAGACATGTCATAAATTTCCCTTCCTTTCACACTTTGCTTGATGATATCATCCATTTGTGAGTCAATATTCCAATTTTGAATTTAGTAAAATAGGATAATTCCAAATCCATGGATTTTCCTATTAGAAGAATGATTAAGCTTGATTAAGTGGGATCAATCAATAATTATAAGGATGGTGTATTTTGCAATGTTTTTATTTGTCAATCAAGTATTCACTTAATTGCCTTGTGAAGACACTTGCAAAGAGTTGATTTAATTCAAGATGCACTAGATAAGATAAATTATGAAATATGATCCATTATTGGATCATAAATGGAGGAATAATATATTTTTATTCAGTGTAAAATATATTGTTTTTGTATGCCAAGTAATCTTTAAAAAGCTTATGGAGGTTGGTTAAAAAAAACCAACTAATGGGTATAACCAACCCATACAAACAATCTAAAATAAAATTAAATAAAATATTACATATCTACCTTTGGATAAATAATCCAAAAAAATCCCCCTTGATCTAAAGGGGTATATAAGAAAAACACTGGAGTAATGACTTTGAAGTCATCAAAGAAACTCTAAAGAAACTACAACTGGGGTACTGTACATCCTAGTACTAACCAAATCCAATGTCACTCCATATAAAATCCCACCCTATGAGTTGTGGGATAAAAGGATGATGAACATGATCAAAGCCCACTCATCCCCTATGATTATCATACTGTATTACAAATAAAACACAATCAAAGCCTGTCCAACTACATCAATCCACATAAGGCTCCACCCAAAATCCCATCAAATTGACTATTGTGTATGGCACAATTCCTTGATGTCCATTAAACCTTGATGACCTTTGCTCAACACTAAAGGTGATGGTAGCCCTTGTTAATTTGTACCATCATCAATGATTAATTGAAGACTAACCAAATGTTATAGCTTCTCCCCTTATTAGGTGAGAGGTAAGAAGTTATGCAATGAGAGAAACAAAATCATATAATCTTGTCTGCTCCATGTCATGAAAATCAAATATAGAAATCCAAAACTAGAACTAAAAGCAAGAACATAAGACAAAAAATGCTACTACAATATATCCTGATCTTGAACCTATTAGCTTGCATAAGACAGGTAAATCATTGATCACTTAGAACAAGCTATTAGGTCCATCAAGATGATAGACCTCAGCCATATAGGATGCCTCTTAATTAGAGGAAGTGTCAAAATAATTGAATTAACTAGAGTAACCAAAAGATCTACCACTAGAATGATCCGCATAATTTTCTTTAGCTTTATTTTTATGTGGAGAACTGGGTCATCGAGAAGGACATACATTTGCAAGATGTTCAATACCACCACATTTGAAACATCTAGTCTCTTTCTTATGTTGATGAGATATATAAGAAGCTAAATCACTATAAAAACTAGAAGAGTGAGAAGAATTCCTATGGTGGTATTTGCATTTTGATGACCTTGGAGAGTGTCAATGAGAATGCTGTGGAGAACATATAGAATGGTGTGGAGAGTATCTCAGAGAGTGTTTTAGAGAATGCTTCTAAAACTATCATTGTATATGGTGGTGATTGCTATGATGGGACCTATTTTTTGTGTAGTGAGCCTCTTCAATAGGCATACTCTTAATCTTTACAAAGTGTCACTCATGTTGAGTCAACAACTCATAAATAGAGTCAAATGTAGCACCATTAAGCTTATCACTAAGCTGTAGCATTTTAATAAAATTGGTATATGTAGAATTAAGACCATTCAATGTGATGAAAATCAACATGTCATCATTAATTTAACCCCTTTAGTACAATACTCTTATTTCAAATATTTCATGTGAGAGAGATATTTAGATACATCTTCTTCAATGCTAAGCTTATTATTAAGCAATTGCATTAGGATATCAATATTTTTATATGTAAGTTATTTGTCATACAAAATTATAATGCTTTCCATGCTTTTCATGCACCATTTTTAACAGCTTCAATATGAATAATCACCTATTCAAAACATGAAGATTTTAATAAATCAAGTGCACATTTATCTCATTTTTTATACTCAAACAACTTTACAACACCAATGGGTGACATAGTGTCTTTTTTAGTTATTTCCCATAAATTGTTAAAAATAAGTGTATTTTCCATGTTCATTGACCATTACTTATAGTTTTTTAGTGTTAAGCATCCATTTTTAGAGATTAAGTTCACAATTTTTTCCATGGTGCTTATCAAAATAAGGGAAGTTATTGGGATTTAGACTTGACCCACCAGATAGATTCCATTTACAAAGAGTCTAAGACTTGTAAAAACAAATTACACTTTACACCCTTATATCTCTTATTACAACTCTTCTCTTTACAAAGACTTTTGAAAATAAAATATACACTTTTCAAAAAATCATATTCCAAAAGTCAAATGTAAAAGGAATTTTATGCAAAATATGGTTTTGAAACCATGACCTCTTTTTTAGTAGGTGATTACCAAAATATATTTGCCAATCCCTCCACATGCAAGTTTAGGATATCATGAAACAATGTTATAAATAAACTTGACTTTCCTATATATCATTTATTTTATATTTGTGAAAATAAAATGATATATATGGAAAAAATTTCACCTAATATTTCACCTATAATTTTTTTTTGTTATCATTATTTTACTTGTATGGAAAATCAAATTCATTGCTTTCTTGTGGAGCCCACATGGATATTAGGGTTTTTATAAAATTGAAATGTTGTGAACCTTCTATCAAGATGCCATAGTTTTACTATATGTTAGAATATTTGATATAGCTATTATACACTATGGAATGTAATTTATTGATCAAAACAAATTGAATTGTAGTTTGAAGATATTCTGAGTAGATTGGAAGGCATGTTGCTACCGTACATGTCTGTGTATAGGTCTAATTTTTTATTTTTGTCCATTTTTTATTTTAGAATACTTTGATCTTCAATTTAAGGGCTACATATCATCCATAAAAAAATAATTACCATCACCATCATTTCCTTGCACTCTCTAGATGAAGAGCGACGATGTTTTTTTGCCAGTTCATACTAAAAAGTTAAACAAAATTTGAAATAATTTAAGTTTTGGACTTTACATGTAGAGATAAAAAGATATTCAGACGGTCCTATGGTGGTAAACTACATCTATTCATGGCATTTGAAACTCTCAAACATAGTGAGGAGAAGTGACACCAACAACCAAATGAATCTTATTTATGAGGCTCATATGGAACATGCTGAGGATGAAGCTAAAAACCACCTTTAGGTACTACTGATTTTCTTCAAACAAAATATACCATGAATATATTTTATTTCCCTAGGCTTACTCTCAACATTGTCTTCCTTTAAAATATGGCTCTGATACCACTGTTAGATCAGAAATAGAGAAATAATATATTTTTATTCAATGTAAAGCATATATTTTTTGTACACCAAGTAAGATTTCAAAAACTTATGGAGTTTGGTTCAATAAAATCAACTAAAAAGTATAACCAACTCATACAAACAAACTAAAACAAAACTAAATAAAACATTACATAAATACCTTTGGATAAATAATCCAACATCCATTACCCTAGTCAGGGATGTATCATTATGATTTGGGTTAAATCAGTAGTTGTGTAGGTAAATTGGGTTTAGTGATGATTTTTGGTTATACCTACATGAGATTACAAAAATTCACTCTTGATGTAGTTTAGATATAGAAGTGGTTAAAATTAAATGTATACAATACATAAGGGCAAAAATCAAATGGAAAGCAAAGATGTTGATTACAAAGTTGAGGACTAGATGACATCATTTTAGGTTTGAAACAGATAGGTGGATAGTTCCCAAGGAAGAGTGGGAAATAATAACATTTTATTTTTGTGACAAGGGAGTATTGGAGACAAAATGTCACTTCATTATTGAGTGTGTAACTTATATTGACATTTGTATCAAGTACAAATACATCTTAAGGGTTGACAACTTAACTAACTTGTTTAAAGAAAAAAAGTTAAATATAATAACAAGTTTTCTAATCAAGATCCATATTAGAAGAGTTAGCATCAAGAAGGGATTAGAAAATTTTCAATATTAGTAGTGTGTCCCTTGTGTCAAGAGGTTATGTTAACACAAAATAGATTTGTTACATCTCTTGGTCCCATAGACTGCTTGGTCTTGTGGATGTTATTAAAATCATTCAATCATTCATTTCTATTTGCCTCTTCCTACTTCCCCTTATTTTTCTCCATCCTCTTCCTTTGTGTGTTTGGAATGATATATATATATGGACACCTCGAACACTTGAAGGCACTAAATCTATCAGTTTGGTGATCTAATCTTGATCTATCAATTGAGTATATTGATTGATATTCAAGATTTTATGCTAACACAAGGTCAAACTTTGATATCTAGGCTGAGCACCTAAAGGAATTTTAGCATAAGGCCAAACTTTAATTTATCAATCAAGTCCTTGAAGGACTTTAAACACAATGTCAAACCTCAATTTATATATCAAATGCCTAAAATCCTTTTTTTAGGAGAGTGCCTCAACCATAAAGAAGGGCCTTTAGAGTATTTACACTGTTTTATTGATGTTATAAGGTTGAGGTAGTTAATCAATATGATGAGTTTGAAGCACTCAACCAATTAGTTGTCGATCAATTGATATGGAGAGAAGTCAACCATAAGAGATAGGGCATATAAGCACATTTAATCAATGTAAGGACTTAGGCAATGAAATTTAGGGCATTTATGCCTCTTATAGGATGAAAATTTTGGTTTTACATTAAAATGCAACACACTTGCCCATACCACATGAAACTAGGTCTAATCATATTTAACACAATAAAATAACATAATCATACCTAATTTCAATAAGACATATTCTATAATATGTAGTAAATGTAAAGAGAGGGTTCTAGAGGATTATATGAATTATCATGAATTTGGGGATAATTGATAGAAATGGATAGCATAAAAAATGTTTAGAAGATGAAATAAATAAAACCCCAAAAGATTGGGTCAGACAGAGATAGTTTTCTAGAGTTCACACTCTTAGTAGTAGGAAAATAATTTTATCCCAAAATATGTTATGTCCAACTCTAACTTTTTGAAATTCGATAAAATGATCTTGTTTATCTATTATATGGCTCCAAAAATTGTGCTTAATTTTCCTAAATTTTGCACATATCTCTAGGAAACTTATCTCCTTTGTAACCCTAACAACTCATTATAGACCAATAAAAATAAGAGGATCAATGAGCTATTTGTGTTGTCCATCCATTATTATCAGGCTCCTAATCTAGAGGAAAATTAAAAAACAACACTCAATGCACTTTAACAAGCAATTGTGGATCAAATCCTATCATATATGACTTTTTATGCTAGCATAAACAAGGGGCATACAAATCTGAAAATGCTTGGAATCTTGATTGAAATATGCTCAAAATGTTGGAAATCTACTCCAATACAACATATTTATTCAAACAAATGTTTGACTCTTACTTTCAAATTCACTATCATTATTTTAATTCATGTTCATTTCATGTCCAACATGCACTAATGCACTAGTGTATTTATATACTTCTCAAATTTAGATTAAGACTAAATTGGCATGCAATCCAACACATAATGAGCAAGAAAGGGTGATAAATTGGGAGTAGAAGGCATGGGGCATGTAAAATAAAGGTAACGATTGCCAATACTAGAATCATATAGTGTACGGTTTTGGGTAGATGGCCCAAAATAACAAAAAAATAGAAAGAAAGGGGAACAAGAAAAGTAGGGAAAAATAAGGACAAAACATAGGTAAAAAACATGTAAATATGAGCCTAATATGAATTGATAATAAACAAACACACAAGTACCCTAGAATAATGTAGTTTGACAACTAAAACTACCCCTAACCTAAAATTAAGTATCTACGTAATGCCCCACTTTGATGTGTGTTTGTGTGTGTGTGTGTGTGTACATACACACATGCATATATAAAATCAAAACAAACAAGCTTAATTATAAGGTTCATAGAATATGCCCCAATCATTGAAATTTGTAAGAGTTCTCAAAGTCATTATAAGAATAAAAGTGAATTGAAATTGAGAAGGAAAGAAAGCACATGATTACTATTATGAAGGGCTATGGAAATCCTAGAACAAACATCCAAGATGTTGCATCCTAAAATAAAATTTGTGCTCCTACAAACCCATAAAAATATGTATGCATGGATAAGTGTCTAAATAATCATTAAACTACTAAAATTAATAAAATAAGAACTAAAATTGATACACCTAGTTCTAGTAACAATACCATGTAAGACTTCAACATCTCAAGGTTTGGTATGGGTGTCTTATGAGTCATAAGAGATAAATAATTAGTGTCTACAAATATAACCTACTAAAATGCAAAAAGAATAATATTGGAAATTATATACTTATTGCAGTTGAAGCATGTATGTATACCCCTATATAAATCAAAGTCTTAGAACATGTGTTATATCCTACATGTATTATAAGTACAACTTTCAGAAATAAAATTCTATGTCATGTGAATATGAGGTAAATAAAGAAAATATGGTTATAAAGTGCCCTAGAGGTATCCCTTGGTGGGAACTTGTATCATATTTTATGTACATCTCAAACATCAATTTGTCATTGTCCTCTAGTGGAGGAATAAATAATGTGGAAGTGTCATGGGTCCTAGGTGTAGAAAATAGGAATGGATAATCTCAGCCTCACTTTTAAGATGTGGTAAAACCTATGAAACACATATATCAGAATAAAGGATTATGCACATCATATGTAAGATAAAAAATAAAATAATTGATGTGTGGCATAATGAGATGTTACAATGAAAACTTGTATATCAGAGATAAATGGCTCCTCATGGGTCTAAAGTATAATCTAAATAAGCACAAGTGTAAGATGATCCAAGTGAGAAAGTTACAATAATGTAAACATGGTAATTTCAAGATGCCCCATCATATACCATAATAGTAATATGCCACTAATGATAAACATGTAGTCAATGAAGCACTAAGTGGTACAAACTTAGTTTATGGTGTGTGTTAGGATATGTGTAATAAACTTATGGCTTACATAACCCCTTTCTTATCATATTAAATTTCTATATGAACTCATTTGGTTAGTTAGGTCAGCTTATGGAGTAACCATGGCATAAGTAGACTATAAATAGAAGGTAGTGATTAGTACTTGATCATTATATTATGAATTATGTTCTTATTGTAAGGTTGTGGAGGGTTCTCCCTCAAAGAGACTTATCATTTAATAATATATTCTACTTTATTTCAGTCATATCATGATATATATTTTTTATTCTACTTTAAAAGTGAAGTAATTTAATTACAACTGGTATTAGAGCACCAATTTGGGCCATTGAATGGGCAAACCCCTAATTTTAAGTAATCACTTATTTCACATGAATGTTTCTTCATTTTTTTACTAGACTTGGAGGATCATTCAAGGACATCTTGATAAAAATATAAGGGTTTGGGGATTAATTTTAAAGGAGTTATTACCAATTTGGGGTTTTTCTTAAATTCACTCTATAAGACACATTTTGAGGATATTTTCTGATTTATTTACAATTTTGAAAAGTGTAAAAAATATAGTGGGGTTTTTTTATTTGTATTTTCTTATTAAAGGACAAAATATTTGTAAAACACTTGGTCAAATTTGGGTCAAAGGTCACAATCAAGATTTGCATTATCAAGCCTTGTTATGGAAGGACCATAAACTAGGGGTAGTGCCAAGGGTTTTGAAAGTCTGAGTGAAAATCTTAACAAAGAAGAGATGGATTTAGAATGGGGAGTTACTAGATTTTATGTGACATATCACAAATTGATCCAACTTGAATATAATGTGTAAGGCATTCAATTATATCTATATATCATGGTGAATAAATATGAACTTGATGTGGTGAATTTTTTAGTTGGCATCTATCAGTGGACACTTAACACTCTTTTAGCATGTATTCTATATCCAAATAAACTTCCACTACTCCATTAAGGATATCCCAACTAGAACAATCAAAACCCAAATACTGGTTCAAAGAACATGATGCCAAAAGTGGAATTACACATGTTTGATGGTAAGGATCCATTAGCTTGGATCACTCAAATGGAAAATTTATTTGATCTACATCAGACCCCATGTGCACAAAATGTGGTCATGGCATATCTATATCTAGTTTTTGAGAAATTCATTTGGTACAGATGGTTATGTTCTCAAAATAAAAATAAGGGCCTTTATATTAGTTGGTTGATGTTTACTCAAGATCTTCAGATGCACTATCAAAACAATGTCTCTGAAAACTACTTTAGTTATAAAATTTTCAACAATTATGGCTTGTCAAAGATTATATTCATAAAGTCTAGAATCTATCCTTATATTTGGATGACATCAATAAAGACAACATTAATGACTTGTTCTTAGGTGGGCTCAAGGATATCATCCAACTAAATGTTCACATGTTTAATCCAAATCCATTATCTAAAGCAATATCATTAGCACACAAGATAGAGGAAATATATTTGGTAAAATAAAGGACTTTCACTAATGACCATGAACACAATCCCATAACACAATCATTTTTTTAGCCTATAAGATTGACTCCTCAATAAATCAAAGAGAAGCATTCAAAAGGGTTATGTTTGGGCTGTAAAAGCAAGTGGAGAAAATGACATACATGTGTCAAGAAGAAGTTTTTATACATTAAAGGTGTCAATGAAGATGAAGATGATGGCATGACCTCAAGTGAGGATGAGGAAGAGACAAAAAAGGTACCTGAAGTTCCCAACCTACAATATCATGTCATGAACTTTTTGGCATTAACACTCCTTAAACACTTAAGGTTGTGGGTTTCCTCAATAAGCAAATGATGATAGTTTTGATTGACTTAGGGAGTATACATAACTTCATAAATAATAACATGACTACTCACTTAAATAATTTCATTTACCCAGCTCCATAGTTTTAGGTCATAATTATAAATGCTGGCAGAGTCAATTATTCCAAGAAATGTCATAGTATTAAGCTTGCAATGGGAGACTAAATGCTAAATTCTCTTATGTTTGATATTCCCATGGGTGGGGTAGACATTATTCTAGGAGTTCAATGGATCACAACTTTGGGCACAATAAATATGAATTTACAAGAACTATTCATGTGCTTTCATTTTGAAGGTAAGACATTTGAACTACATGAATTACAATTAGAATCTCCAGTATTTCTTAATTTACGGTAAATGATGAAGATTTTCAAAAAATGGGTTGAAGAAT
Source organism: Torreya grandis (assembly GCA_037957365.1). Taxonomy (NCBI): domain Eukaryota; kingdom Viridiplantae; phylum Streptophyta; class Pinopsida; order Cupressales; family Taxaceae; genus Torreya; species Torreya grandis. The sequence continues at coordinate 475,479 of JARHVA010002662.1, read as the reverse complement.
TTGTAGCTTGATTGTTTTCCATTTAAGTTCAACCAATAAAGGCATCTACACACCCTGATCTATAAATGATTATTGATGACCTCCCAGTTATTTTTAGTGCCATGCCAAAAGGACTCACTAAGAAGAGAACATGATCATTCCATTCAACTACTTCTAGGGGTTCGACCACCAAACATCAGACCATATAGGTATCCATATGCTCAAAAGAGTGAAATTGAAAATATTTTACAAGAGATTTTAGAGGGGGGTATTATTAGACATAGCCAAAATTAATATTCATCACCAATGATCATGGTGCATATACTAGAAAGAACTCAACAAGTACACCATCAAAGATAAGTTCCCTATTACATTAAATAATGATTCTTTAGACAAGTTATATGGTGCTATTTATTTTACAAAACTAGATCTTCATTTTGGGTACCATCAAATTCAAATTAGAGATGAGGATATCCCTAAAATAACTTTTAGAACTCATGAAGGCCATTATGATTTTTTGGTCATGCCTTTGGTCTCACAAATGTACCATCCCCATTTCAAAGTTTGATGAACACTATTTTTAGGTATTTTTTGAATAAATTTATGTTGGTGTTTTTTTATGACATCTTAATATACAAAAAACTTGGGAAGAACATTTAAATAACATGTGAAACAGGTTCAATTAGTTCTGAAACAACATTAAATTTATGCAAAAACATTAAAATGTGCTTTTGGAGTCCTAGAGGTTGATTATTTGGGTCATATTATTTCACATGGAGTTAAAGTAGACCGTAAGAATATCAAATCTATGATGGAGTGGCAAGTGCCAAAAACCCTCAAGAATCTCAGAGGTTTTGGCGCTAATAGGTTACTATCACATATTTGTGAAAAATTATGGCAACATAGTATCACCACTCATAATTTTTTTGAAGAATAACTCCTTCCATTTAAATGAGGCATCTAACATGGATTTTGAGAAGCTAAAGGAGGCTATGTGCACCACTCTAGTTTTGGCTACCCTTGATTTTTCTAAAACTTTTATTGTTGAATGTGATGCATCAGGATATAGAATGGGTATAGTAATCATGCAAGAAAGAAGACCCATTGATTTAGATATTCATAAACTTAAGGGTAGAAATAAGCTAAAACCAATCTATGAGAAATATATGTTGGTTATTCTTCATGTAATCAAGCAATGGAGACCTAATATGATGGGTAGACACTTTAAGATAAAGATTGATCATGATACTTTATTTTTTTCAAAAGAATGATTATAATCATAATAAAAATAAAAATGGGTGACTAAGATGTTGGGATATGAATTTGAAATTTTCTATGAGAAAATAAAAAAGAATGTTATAGCGATGCATTATCTAGAAAGGATGAATCCATTGAGGCATTGTTATGTGTAATGACCATTTGGTGGGTAGATTGGGAAGACACAAGATCAAAGTGGTAGAATGATAGGGATACATAGATTTTGATTCAAAATATCCAACACAGTTCTGGTGTTTCTAAACAATTTTACTATAAATGGAATGCATCATGGTATAAATATCGATTATACCTATGTAAGAATTATATCCTCAAGTACAAGATCCTTCAGGAGCTTCATGCATCTCCAATATGGGGCACTTAATATTTTTGAAAACCTATCATAGAATCAAGAAGGATATATTTTAAGGACTCAAGGGGGATTTATAGAATTTTTTGGCTAAGTGCATGGTGTGTCAAAAAAATAAGGGTGGAACAATTAAGACACCATGTCTTTTGCAACCTTTATCCATTCCTACCCAGAGATGGGAGAAGGTTACCATGGATTTCATTATAGGGTTGCCAAGGTTTGAAGGAAAAAATGTCATCATGGTAATTTTGTATAACCTCAAAAAATATGCTCATTTTTGCTTCTTGTCATAACCATTTATAGCTAATACTGTAGTTGTTGCTTTTATGGATACAATTCAAAAGTTGCATGATGATCCCAAGATCATTATAAGTGATCATGATCCCATATTTACCTTTTTTCTGGACTAATTTATTCTCATGTTGAAGTATTTAGTTGGCTCATAGGTTATCATATCATCGTTAATCTCATGGGAAAACAAAGGTGGTCAAAAAATGCCTATAAGGGTATCTTCTTTGTATTGCATCTGATAAATAAGAATGATGGGTTCATTGGTTGCCACTAGAAGAGTCATGGTATAACACTTCCTTCCACATCTCTTCTAAAATGTATCCATTTGTAGAACTTTATGTTTATCATTCCCCCTCTATCCCTTCATCCTTGAGGGTGTTACCCAATGTAGTAACCTAAATCTGATCACAAATACTTGATAATGCATATTTTACTCATTTTTATCCTTAATTAACTTATGCATTTAATTGACACCTATTTCATAAGTTTGACCTATCCAAAGCCTAAGAGAGGACCTATTTTATCTTATATCCATCATCCATTGCATATAGAAATGTTATGGCTACAAAAAATAACTCTATGCAATTGTATGCCATAGTCCATACCCATATCCAAACTTATTTCCTTAGAGGACATGAACATATATAGGGATAAAATGAATGTTGATCCTATTCTTATCCATTAATTATCTTAGTGTCCCACTAATGAACCTATTTTTAAATTAAACCATCCCTAAGTTCATCTCCATGTTTTATGCTTCATAGTGTGTTGTCTTCTGGATGATATTGCTATAAATACACATTCAAATCACTTATTACAGAACTATCAGTTTAAATCCACAAGGGTTATTGACACAAGTGCACATTGAGAAAAAGTTCCATATTATTCTCAAATCAGATTCCAAGCACTTCAAGTAGTCCTCAACCAAGTCTTAAGCCAATTTATCCAACCTTATTCCCACATGATCAAATACTCAATCTCATTACAGATGCATTCATATAGTCAAATGAACATAATTTCACAAAGTACCTAGGTGGGAGATCCACATGGGGGTTTGATCACTCTTTGGAGTATTGGTATATAGGTAACACTTAACATAGTGGGGTGTTGAGGTCTAACAAAACCCCAATGACTAACCCTTTTTTACTCTTTCACATTTGTTTATCTCCTTGTGGCACAAATCTAGGGTTTTCATCTTCAATAAGTCATATACAAGTCTTTTCACACTTTTCAAAGACAATCAATGCAAAAAGACTTAATTTTCAGTATTCAGCCCTACCATTCTAGAATTTATAGATTTATGTAAAAAGACAAGATTGGCCAATAGGGATAATAGTGGTAATCCCTCTTGTCCTCTATTGGGCATTTTTGTCCTTGAGGGCTTCAGGCTCAAATTCTAAGACATTTCTAGGTTTTATATATTCTATCTATTCTTAAAGTTTGTTTTCATTTTTAGTCATTGATGACTCAAAAAGCTAAGTTCATATATTTATTCTTTTGCATACTTTACCCTTGTTTATTTTTATTTTACTTTGTCTATTTTAGTAATTTATCTTTAATTTGTTGTTTAAAATTATGTTTTCAACACCCTCATATTTTTATATTCCATTTATCTAATTAATAATTAATCAAAAAATTAATTCAATTTAAAATAAAACATTTGGTGAACCCGTTATTGTTCAAACCTTGCCTAACTATAGGTCTTCCTTAGGGTTCCAACCTTCTGGGGCTTCAAGAATTTGCCTTTTGTTTTCATTTTTTCATTTCCTCACCTTATTTTCACCTTGCCATATCTTAATATTTATATATTTTTCATGTATGTTAAATCAATTACTTTACACCCCTTAATGGATCTATTCTAGACATAAAAAGTGATAAAAACAATGAGTCTAAAGTTGTTCAAGAAAGTGTTTTTGATAATATGGATGCCAAAGATTTTAGCCAATACATTAATACTCATCCATATGACATTGAGTCATTACTATTTGTAACACAAAAATAACAACAAAGACATGATAATTCAACTACATCTCAAGAACAAAATGATTCTATTGAACAACCCATAGTAAATCCTACTACGCGTGTGGTCACTACTAGTGTCGATATTGATATCCCTCACATCCTTAGGTTTGGAGGAAACACATGGTTTACATCATATTTATATGCATATACCTAACCACCTAATCCACTTTAATCCCTTATTAGCTATGCATACTATACCACACACCTCATATAATGCAATCCGTCAATCAAGTTGTTACATTTTTTGAAGCTAAGGTGTTACAATTAGAGAGGTATACCAAAAGGTAGCCAATCATTTGATTTCCATACTTTACTTCATAACCCTTTAACACATGATATTTCATGATATCCTTTATCCACTATATTTTTATCTCTTAAGTTTTGTTTACGTGAGGGTAAAGGAGATCTTGAACAATATATTAGATCTTTACATGTAACATGCTAGGATCATGCATTTAAAGATAAATTGATAACTAAACTTTTTCCAAGGAGCTTAAAAGACTATGCTATAATTGGTTTTATGATTTTCCTACTCAATCTATGAAAATATTAAATCTTTTAGTAGGTTTATTTCTCAAATACTTTTCTATAAACATTAATAAGAAAATTTTGTATGCACAAATTGTTGATCTTAAACAAGGAACTAACGATCATATCAGTGAGTATGTGCTTCATTAAAAGACTATGTTAGCTAAAATGACTAATTCATTGGTAGATAATGAATTACAATACATATTCAAATAAAATTTGATTGCACCATTACATGAGTCAATAATCTTTAATAAGTTTAAATTGTCATACTATAAGAGATAGAGAAGTCAAACTTATTACTTTGAATAAGCTTAAGTACACATCTACACCTACTACAACTGCTACAACCAAGTCTCAAAGCAAACCATCTTAAAAAGCTAAGACATAAAATACTCATTTAAATATTTTTGGAAATAAGGGTGAAGAGAATAACCTAGTAAATTAAGGAGGATATTATTCTAAATGTAGGCTAATTAAATAATTCATATTTATAATGTATTCTAATATAGTGTTAAATTATGGAAATATACTAAATGTAAAAAGTACAATTATAAATAGTAATTTGATTACTTAAACACAAATAAGGAGTAATACTTATCTTATTTAATGATTTTCAAGTATATCTTATAAGTACAGGTGCAAAACTAGTCATGATGATGTTCAACTATGATCTGTTAATTTAGGAAATCATCTCTTTGTCAGCCTGGACACTAGAATCAAAATAGGGATACTAGCATTGCCACTTATATCTAAAAACTAAATCTTATGTCTTATATGGAATACATGTTATTTTATGATAATTCACCTATGCTTATTAGGGTTCACTATCACCTTATATATTATCTATTTAAATCATGTGCATAGGTTTTGGATATTAGTGTGTAGCTTTAAACCCTAGATCCTCTAATTAGGGCATGACACATTCAAAAATAAGGGTCAATGGTCTCAAGTGAATTAAAGTTGACCTAAAAGATGCATTTATTAGTGAGCACTACCTACATATCCAATAATTTGAAGAGGGCCTCAAACTGATATAGTTTCCCCCCTTATGTGGGCTTGTGTGTGAACAATTGTGCAATATGCAATATGTGAGTGCATGTAGTGACGTAGATTGTAACTTTAAAAATACTACTCATAGGATATAATTTAAATGATTTAGACATATAATAATACTACTCCTATGACTGATCTAGAAATAGATAAGAATAGGGTGGTTTTGCAAGCTTAAGAGGTGTCTTTTCTTGGTATAAGATAGTTGTGTGCTTGATTTGTACTTGATGATAATGAACGACCTTTGATTTTTATTTATACCACACATTTTTAAATTATATCATAAGAGGGTTAATTAATACAAATAGGTCAATTCATATATGTCAAAATATTTACAAATTTGATCATTTTTAGGGTTCAGACACTAGTATCAGACCTGGGACATTAACATTGATGCCAATGTCCTAGTCTAGATGGTAGTGTCTTAAAGGATAGAGAATTATTGAAGATTTATAACTGACAGTGTTAGATATATATCATGAACTAAAGGGTTGAGCCATTCATGTATTTTTGAAGTGTACAAGACTAGTTTATGATATAAAATCCAAATTAGCATCTACATTTTCTCCCCTTTAACCTAGTAATGTATAAGGATGTAATTACTAGGTTTAAAGGAAATAAATGCATACTGTGGTGTGTGTAAATCATATTGATTTGAATTGAGACCTATTTTAATTTTTTTTCATGTATTACCTATAATAAAAAGCATGTTATAATTTATTTAGTCCATATATATAAAAATTGAAATAATAGAAATGCTTGAAAGAAAAGAGATCAAGGAAAGAGTACCCCTGTGTGTTGATGCAACCATATTATGTCTTGGTAGTTTGTTTTTGTAATGATTTTTCTTATTGGATTATTGAAGAAAGATTCACAACTAAATCTTAGAGATGTGAATAGGATAATTAAAGGGTGATCATGCCACCAATCTGGTGTAAGGGTGAGTTGTGCCAAGATTATCAAGAATGCTTAATCTCAATCGCACAACCCAAGTGAATACATAATATAGCCAATCTCATTAGGTCAAATTGTGTAACCATATAAACCTATAAAAGGGGAATAATGTCAAGGACATTGAGGCCATTAAATATCAATTGCACTACTAATGGGAGCCAACTGTAGTAGATAGATAAATCTCAATCGGTGCATCTTGGTAAGGTTGATGCATAAATGTGTATATAATTTGAATAGTCTTATGTGATTTTGTGAATTTGCGTGGCATAGGCACCTATAATGTGTCTCAAGCTAAAGTATCTATCTCAATGTAACCTATAAGAATACTTATCCTATAACTGATATGAAAATAGGGAATAATATGGTAGTTTTACAAGCTTGAGAGTTGATTTTAGATATATACGTGCTTGAAAAATACTTGATTTTACTTGATAATGAATGGGCTTTGAATCATATTTTTATATCACCTTTTGAAAGAATATCATATGGGGGTTAAAATAACACTATAGGCCAACCATATATGTCACAATATTTCAAAATTTGAGTGTTTGTGAGGTACAAACATTAAAGTTAGAACTAGGACACTGGCGTCAATGCTAGTGTCCTAATCTAGATGTTAGTGTTTGGGAGAATAAGAAGCTGCTAAAGATATGTAACTAATAGTGAAGGATATATATAAGAGTTTAAGCAAACCATGGGATATAGGGGACATGGGTAATCAAAATATTAGGGTTGGAATATATGATAAACATTTAGGCATAATGAGATGGTGAATGTGAACCTTTTAGTAGTGGAAGGTCTTAAAATGAAGGTTTGATCCATGAGTGATATTACATGACTAGTTTATCATATAAAATCTAGATTTAGCATCTAAAAACATATATAACACACTATGTAAGATGTAAGCATGAATATAGGCATGTGTAAGCATTAATATATAAGATCAACATGATAATGTAAAGTGATCATAAAATAATAGAACCTTTATCAATCATGATCAATAAAATCAAATGTCCCCAATGTAGCGTGTCATGTGGGTAGAGGAAAGGTCCAAAATATATAGGCTCATGTATCATGGATTTAATGTAACCCTATATCACACTCAAGTACGTGTGAAACATACGTGTGTATAGAAAATGATATGCCATCTATTAATATAAGTAAACAACATATGCAAAATCTAGTAAACATGTAAATGCTAAATATTTTTTTATTTATTTGAATGTTTTTTGTATTTTCTTGATTTTTTTAATTTTGTGTAATATTTATGTAAGTGAATAATGTTAATTAGGTTTTTTAGGGTATTTTTTTCAAGAGTAGCCAAGTGGTAGACACATTTTCCAAACGTTTCTGTAACTGTTAATGGGCCTAATCAATTTGGTTTGAATTTCCCTTTTTTGTCTTTTTCTGCACTGGTATTTTTTTATTTTATTATAGTACTAGATCACCAACATCAAAATAATTGGTCAAAATTTATTATTGTATGATTTATTAACCCAATCCTAATAAATTCATAGATGCTCAATAACCTATGTGCATTTTGTATCCAACTGTTCAAACTCATGTAGTCACTTTTCTCAATACTCATTATCTTAAATAATATCCTTCAGAGAAACACACAAAGATGATATTTCAAGCTCAATTGGTAGAAAAAACTCTATAACATAGAATAAATAATAAGGTGTGGCCTAATTAGGTGTATGGATGCTAGTGTAGTATATTCATAGGGCATAAACCATTTGTTGATGCCAATCTATAATGTATCTTTCGACTTTTTTCGAAGTATCTTGATAATAGTCTTGTTTGTTGCTTTTGATTGACCATTACCTTACAAATAGTAGGGTGTAGAGAAGGTGTGTTTAATCTTATATTTATTTCAAAAATGATTTACCATATTGTTTTTAAATTATGACCCATTATCTATAATAATAACTAAGGGTAAACTAAACTAGGAAATAATATTGGTCATAAGGAATTTGCATATATCATATCTAATAGTAAGTGAAATTACTTTTACCCATTTGGTGAAATATTATGAAATTATGATTATGAATTTATGGTCTCTTGTTGATACCAGATTTATTTTTTAAATCAAATCAAATTCCCAAAGGGAGAATGACCATGGTGAAATAATTAATTGTAACTCATGAGATGGAACATGATTTAAATTGTTATATTTTTGAAATTTGACACATAATTTAGTATGATTGATACATTCTTATTCCATTATGGGAAAATAATAACCTTGTAGTAATAATTTGTGGGACATTACTTTTCCACTAAAGTGTCCCCCACACTCATAATCATGAATCTCTAGAAGTGCAGTTCTTGCCTCATCTTCACTAAGACATCGGAGTAACCACCTATAGAAACCTCATTTGAATAATGCATTCCCAATAATAACATAGAAAAGTGCCTCTCTATGTAGTTTAAGATTATCATTTCTCATAAAATGATATCATATAAGGCCTAGTATAGGAAATTGTAAATATCACTATACCATTATGTATTTACCGCACTACGTGTAATTATAAGAACCATTACAACGTCCATTTTATCTAGTGAAATTGAAGGTTGGTGTAACTAATGTCATAAAATTAATTTAATAATCATTAATATCAAGAAAAATAAATGATTATGATATGGCCATTGCATCTGCATGATAGTTATCTTTATGTGGGATACTTTTTATAGAAAATATGTCGAATTCTTCTTTCAATTTGTCTTCCATTGATTTATATGGGATTAAATGTTCTTATATAGTTTGGTAATAATTTTTAAATTTATTAGCAATCAATTGAGAGTCACCATAACCATGAATATTCTTGACATTGATCTTCTTTGCAATATACAACCTGATGATCAAGGCTTTGTATTATGCTATATTGTTGGTACATGAAAAAGCTAGTTGATAATAAAATGACATATATTCATCCTCAGGTGCAAATATGATGCCTGTAATCTCACCTATCATACATATAGATTTTTTTAATAACATAGTCTATGTTCTATTTGATACATGATATGACACAATGTCATTACAAAAAACCTTGGTCATTAAAAAAGTGTTTGATAATGGAGCCATAATAGCTAATCAACGATAAATTGGCCCTTTACTATTTTTTTGGATATGAAATTAAGATCAAATTATATTATTTGCATCACCAATTTTGATATTCAACGTGATATATGGTTTTTTTCACAAAAAATCTTTAATGGGTATTCCTTGCCTATAACATGGATCTCATTAGTAATCATGTAGTGTGTAATTTATGCATAGTAAATACTAATGCCAAACATAGTTTTTAAATTGTAGTATACTTGAATTTATAACCAACCAATTGGAAACTAATATAGTAAATTGCTTGTTCCATATGATCATCATCATAATGTGCTGATAAGGCGCTTAAGGCATCACAAGTGGTTGAAATATAAATAATAAATAGTCGATTAGGTATTGGAGGCATGAACACTAGTGGATTTTCTAAATATTATTTGATTACAATAAATTTTTTTTGGCACAGGTCATCCCAATAAATTTTTGTATCCTTATTTAGTAGAGGTGTGAAAGGTTTTTTTATCAACTAGTTGAGCAATAATTGCTTGAATTCTACCTTGTACAGATCACAATTGCTTTAATTTAGTAGTGGTATATCAATGATAGCTTTTAATTTTTTGGATAAACTTTGATACCATGTTGAGAAATAATATAACCCAATTTTTTTCTAGAATACACCCCAAAAACATATTTTTAAGATTTAACCATATTGTAATCACCTGAAAATGACACTTAAGTGCTAAGAGTGCTACTTGAGACAACCCATCCCTAGCTTAGCCCTAGACCTATCTTACGGCCTATTTTCACACTTATCCAACCTTCATGTGGGCCACATGCATCCATAGACATCCCTAAATTAGTCTTAAATTTGCATCTTGACATCCTTGCCTCTAATGCTTTAGGTTATGCTACCTGGACATTAATGCTATAATAGGGACAATAACACCCCATGGTGGTAGTGTCCTAATTTTGACGTTATTATATTTTCCCTCCTCTCTATACCAATGGATATCTTTTCAAATCTAAGACCTCTTAGGGTTGGCCTATACCTATTTTAAGACCCACACAAAAACTAGAATAGTATATATACATGAATTTTATCCCTCTAACCATTATATGGAAATCTAATGCAAATTACACATACAAATTTAGAATAAGTTATGCATAATAAAGGTTATCAATCCCTATTCTGCCCTACTTCTGTATAAAACCATTTATAATCTTTCTAATCACATTCAAAACACTCAAGTCAACATTCATACTAGATTCACTTGCACTTGAACTAACACTCAGGTCAGGGGAACTACATCAGACTTGATCCCTCTCTAGAGTATTGGTATGTAGGCAACTCTCATCACATCGAGGTGTTAAGGATGCCCAAGCTACCCCACTAGCAATACACTTTACTGCTTGTGTTAATCAAATGGCATAATATCATGAAATATTAGGGTTTGTACATAAAATCAATCAAAATAGGTCATCTACAAAGATCCAAAACTCATGCATGTAAGAATAGGCTTGACAAACCTAGACACAGGTGCACCTATAAGCTTAGAATAGTTTTACATAGAGGATACTACCACCAAAATAGGGACACTAACACCTCATGACTCTACTCTCCAATTACATTGATACTATCCAAGAAGTATTTTGACACTTGGATCTTATTTATGGCACTTAGACTAACCTCTATCTCAGTTTATGGCCTCTAGATTTCTTGTTTTATTCATTTTCTAGCTAAGTACTTGTTTATATTATTTATTGCTATTTTTAGAAAGGTCAAAGTAAGTCAATTTTATTAAAAATCAGTGGCTATATTTATTGCATATTTATACCTTAATTTAATATACTCAGTCCCTTAGCAACATAGGATTTATATATTCACTAATTCTTAAAAGGTTAAAACATTTGGTGAACCTGACTTACCTCGAATAATGCACAAACATTAACCTTAGATAACCCTAAGGTTCATGTTTCTATCTTTCTAGGACCCACATTCAGATTTTAGATCCCTATATTTTCTAATTTGTATTTCATATAGTCACGATAATAATGATAGATGAAGTTTATCACTTTTTAATACAAAGTTTTCTAGCTTCGTTTTTATTCTTATTTCCTTTCATTTGGAATGAATTAAAAGATGAGATAAATAGATATGTACATGATGCTTTATATCAGTTAAAATGTATGCCATATTTCATTCTATCTCTAGTATGTTATTATTCTCTTATGTGGAATATAATTAAGAAATAAATCATTACATACATAGAGGATCTATTACATAAGCTAACAACTAGATTTCAAGTTTCAATGCCATATTTTAGGCACAAGAAAGAATTTCCTTCTCTTCCTCATGTCCATGAGGGTGATAGCTACTTTCTCTCTAACCAAGTCCATGTTATCACTCCTCCATGAGATTACGTAGCCTATACTATTATTACTAGTGCCCATACTCAGCCTATCCATGCCTCTATGTCTTCTCTATAGGGAATGTGTCTACATGTTCAATAAGAAGCAAATATGGTTTGCACTTGTGAGACTCTAAGGGATCAAATTATCAGTATGCCTAGATTATTTTAGAATTACAAAATTAGAATCAACTATTACATGAAAAGATTAAAACATTGAAAAATCAGATTATAAAATAAAAGTCTCTAGGGCACGCTAGTGTAAAACCATGTATATGCATCTTCACCTAGTCAATTTATGGTAAATAATGTTACCTATCAAAACAAGAAATCACAATAAAGTTCATCTACAAATACTGATTCAAAAATTATTCAAAGATAAAATAGAAGTTCAAATGAGATTTTAAAGTAAATAATTAAAGCTAATTTAATCAACCTACCTCTTTTACATCTAGTGAGGAATCTATACAAGATAAATTAGTTAAGCAAACCATAGTGATTCATGAACATATTAAAAAAGGGTCAAATTCATAAATATACAAAAATGGTTACCAAAGCATAACTCATAACAATAAAAGGTTCACAAAGCACAATCAAATCAATACAACAAACACAAATAAAACAAGTAAAATATACAAATATAGCTCTCCAAAATGAGATATCACTTTCAAAGTAGTATGGGTTTGCTCAAAAGTATTTAAAATAGTTTGAATATCAAGGTCAAGGGTTGGGAAAACATGCCCAAGGCATCATTACTCTTATTCTAGCAGTTGATAATGTTGGTCAACAAGGCTTGGGATTTATCAAACATCCTAAGGCAAATAAGTCATAGATGCACTTTATCAAGGAAAAATATCTAGATACATAGGAAATGCTACAAAAGGAGAAAGAACTTAAGTTGCAAATTTAAAATCATGTTAAGCCAACAAACATTCTCAAAAGAGACTTTCAAACAAAAGAGCCTCCACAGAACCATATACCTATAATAAGCACAATTTCAAAGGGAAAAATCATAATTAATATTACAAAGCACAATTCAGAAAGGTCAAATCCATAGTATGAGGTGATTCCCTATGCTCATCTAGATACAATATAAGTTGATAATAACATTCTAGGTTATTATGATTATTATGATGCTGAGAATGAATAATACTCAGATTCATATTGTAACTCAATTAAATTATAACATATCAATCACACTGCAAGAGAGGTTAGAATTACTATTTTTTACATAGGCCACATTGATAGTGAGTCTCCCATGAGACTCATCTATTAATATGTTCCTCCTTTCTTGTACATAGTTTCCTTATTTCTTGATCCTTATATATAGTTTCACTTTCATGTTACTTTTACATAGATTATATCTAGAAAATACAATAACGATATAATATGTCAAAACACAAAAACATTCAAATATTTACTCAAAAAACACAAATTATAGATTGTATACATTGCCATGTTTACATCTCTTATATTTGATAGACACTACATATGTTAGCTATCTTAGTATAGTCAGTTTTATCATACATACATGCTTTACTTGTTCTTGTCAAGTTCTTGTAGATTGATACAGGACTCAACTTTACTAAATTGATCTATATTTGCTACTATCTACCCACGAGGACATACACACAAATACACAGGTTATTCATTTGATACATTCACCCATTTGGGGGCACCCTATACACAATTTCGATTACCAGGTTACATATTTCTAAACTCTATATCACATATTTAGTATTGTTATATCTTGATATTTATCATCCTACACTTACTCAAATTTTTTAATGAATACTACTACTTTAAACTTAACCTATGTACATCTTATCTATTATACAAATTTATACTACATGTTCCTATATACTTTCATTTCTAACTTTCCTATTTTAGACTTGATTGTGTCTCTATGCTTCTTATATTCGATGGCATTTGAATATGCCATTGCTCTATGGATCTATGCCACTTATTTTCATTATATGTATGCTTTGGACATGTGCCCATGTCCTTATGTGTGCCTTCTTAATTGTGTATGCAAACATTTAAACATGTCTTTACATATGGATCTGATCTAACTTACTTTTTGTGTGCTTATGTGGACATTTGAACATGTCATTGTATGTCTTACTTTCTTAGATTTAGTAACATGTACCCACATCCCTTGTATTGTGGCCCCTTTGTCTATTTTATGTGCCTCATGTGTGTTGCATATATGCTTTCTTGTATATATCATGGCCATAACACATATTTTCTACTTGTTACACACTTTAGTTTTAGATGTTATGAGGGACCTCATGCATCTCTCCTTCCTAATTGGGTACCGTGATAGACATCATGCCCCATCCCCTTAGGTAACTTCTCAGTTATTACTTAGATTTGTTATTTATAATACAAGGTTATATCTATCTTGACAACCTTGTGAATGCTAGAACTAAAATACATTGTACATTACACACTTATGCTCATATTATATTACATTCTGATGTTATGTATGCACATTATATTGGTTTATTACACATATATTATATGCTATATCTAACACACTTTTGAAGAGATTTTTTATTTTAAGGATAGTTATTTCATAGGTTCAAAAACTCCCCTCAAAATAGGGGTTATTCATAGGGGTTTTTCATGTCATAGAGATCAGGCTATCCAGATGCACTTAAATTACAATTTTTAGCACATAAGCTCAAAACATAAACATCAGATTTAGGAAAACATAGTGGGAAACAATGACATAGAGATCAGTTATAGTTGTGTATATATAAGAATATTTGGACATTAGCACCCAAATTGGGACACTAGCACCACATGGTGCTATTATCCAAGATATGGAACTATTGTCCAATAGCCTCAATTTTAGAAAATTCTAGATTGGCCAAAAAAGTACAATAGGTATAGTCAAGGTTTGCACAGGTTCAGTTACATATTACCAAATTTGGCTCAATTTAACTTAGATTCATACTAGTTTTCTCAAATTAGGGGCATCATGTGTAACATGATCATTCTCATTCTACAATCTATATGATTAGATATAGATTATTACAACTTAGTCTAGAATCCATATGATCAAATATCAAATTTTGGGGGTATGTGTGTGGCACATTGTTTCTGTATGCTCACTTAAACACTAGTTGATCATATGGAATGACAAACTCCATGTCATTATCTACATTTTACACATTAAAACCAATGTTCTATGTTACACACCATATTCATGCCTTACTCCATCTACAATGGTTGTCATTCTTAAGTGGCCTAGAGCTACCTAATATACCTGAGTGGATGCATAACTAAAATATCTAGTTACACATTTCTAATTACAATTTTATAATGACATCACATAATTTCAATTTTAGATGCATCTTCTACACATGGGTACACAATGATGGATTTGTAATCTACTTAAGTTATTGAGCCACATACATGAGAGGATTGGACACATTATCAATCAAATCCAAGCTATTCATAGGTCGTGATACACCAACTAGGGATGGGCAATGATGGAGTCAAAATTGGATCAAGTTCTTGAGCTACCCAAACATGGGGATTAAGAAATCCATCAACTCAGTCCAAGCTATTCTCCAATTAATCACTATTTACACATACACACATAGGTTATCACCAAGTTTATGCATTAGTTCATGTACCTAGTGAAGTGTATCCATTCATTTCCTCTATATTATCTCTTAACTTAATTTTGTCTTTGCTTTTGATAAATATTAAGGACCGATCTATGGATGTTTCATTTATAAGACACACAATGGATCATGTTTCACATACTTAGATCCAGACTCATAGATTTTGCCTCTTATGTAAGTCTAAGTATGCTTCTTTTTCCTTTATCCTAGTCATTTTACTTTATTTAATTTATAGAATAAAGTGGGGGATGTAATCACCTAAAAATGACACTTGAGTGTAAAGAGTGCTACTTGAGACCACCTATCCCTAGTTTAGACCTAAACTTATCTTAAGGCTTATTTTCACCTTTATCCAATATTCATGTGGGCCACATGCATCCCTAAACATCCATAAAGCAATCCTAGATCCTCATCTTAACATCCTAGTCCCTAGTGCCTTAGGTTATTCCACCTATACACTAACACCATAATGGGTACAATAATACTACATGGCACTAGTGTTCTAATTTTGGTGCTATTGTCCTTTCCCTCATTTTTCTACCAATAGACATCTTTTCAAATCTAAGACCATCTAGGGTCAGCCTAGACCTCTTTTAAGACCCGTACACACACCAAAATAATATATATACATTAATTTTAGCCCTTTAACCACTAGATAGAAATAAAATGCAAATTAAACACACAAACTTAGATCAAGTTGTGCATAATCAAGGTTATCAATCCTTATTTTGCCTTACTTATGCATATAACCATCTATATCCTTTTTACGCTTAGATTACTCATGTTTCTAGTCTCAAGCACATTCAAAGCACTCAAGGCAAAATTCATACTAGCTTCACTTGTACTTGTACCAACACTTAGGTTAGGAGAACTATATCAAGCTTGATCTCTCTTCAGAGTATTGGTATGTAGTCAACTCTCATCACAACAAGGTGTTGAGGATGTCCAACCTACATTACTAACAACACACTTTAATAATTATGTCAACTAGATGCCCTAATAGTATGGAGGATTAGGGTTTGCACATAAAATCAATCAAAATAAGTCATCTATAGCGATCTAGAACTCATGCACGTAGAAACATGATTGATGAACCTAGACACAGGTGTAACTAAAAGCTCAAAATAGTTCTACATAGAGGACACTATTGCCAAAATAAGGACACTAGCACCACATGGTACTTATATCCAATTAGGTTGCTACTATCTAGGAAGGGTTTTGACACATGAATCCTATTTGTGACACTTAGACCAACCTCTATCTCATTTTATAGCTAAGTACTTGTTTACATTATTTATTGCTATTTTTAGAAAGGTCAAGTCATTTTTTTTACAAATCAAAGGCTATATTTATTTCATATTTCTATCCTAATTTACTTTACTCAACCCCGTTAACAACATAGGACTTATATATTCACTAAATCCTAGAAGGTTAAAAAACATACATTGAACTTTCTCAAATGTTTAAATACATGTCTTAGATCAGTAGCATGATCTTATTAGTATTTTGATTTTACTAATAAATTATTGATATAGTCTTCAATAGTTTATGAATAAAATCATGAAAAATTATGTCATTTCCATTTGATGTGTATCTACTACATTCTTAAGTCCAAAAGACATAATAATATAACAAAATGTTCCCCAAGTTGTGGTGAATGTTATTTTTTCTTGATATGTTGGTTTAAGTTTTATTTGATTATAACCAATGAAACCATCTATGAAGGAAATTGTCTCACACCTAGTGGTAGAATCAACAATCATGTCTATGTTAATTAGTGGAGAATCATCATTTAAAGAAGATTTATTTAGATCACAAAAATCTGTACAACATCAAAAGTCACCATTAGGCTTGGTGATGGACACTATATTAGAAAACTATTCATAATTTGCAATTGCTCTAATGAAGATTGCATCTAAAAGTATATTAATCTCATATTTTATAAGAAGGGATACCTTAGGAAAAATTTTGTGAATCTTTTGCCTGACATGATTTGCATTTAGATATGGTAGTATATTGTGAATTGTCATGGATGGATCAATTCCAGGCATGTTAGAATAATCCTAAGTAAATAATTATGGATAATCATGGAGAACCTACCAAAAACTCTTACCTTTGTCCTCTTACATATTAAAGCTAATAATATTAGGCAAGGATCTTGATCTCTTTCATAATTATATTTCACCATTTATTCATTAAGCAAGGTGGATCTATCTAAAATAAATTTTGCATTATGAATTTTATTATGCACATCATATTGAATATCAGTGTCATCACTCACACCAAAGAAGACATGAACAAAGGTAGTATGAGGGAATATGTTATTATGATAGAAGGAAGGGAGATCCTCATATGCCTCCAAGTAATCTATCATTGACTCATCATTAGATAACTCATCCAATGTACACATTTATGGGGAAACATTTTTGTCAATCATATCAAGGTTCACTAATTGTATTTCATAAGGTTTGTCAGGAACATGTATACATTCTAAGCTGACATTGATGAAACAAGTGTGGCTATGATTACTTCATTTGTTAGCCATATTTTTGGATTAAAAATCCATTCCTTATCAATTTGTATTATGTGTAATGCAAAAATGTTGGGTTATACCTTGCTCAATTTTACCTAATCCTTATCCTTTGTATCCAAGTTTCAACATATATCTAGAGCCAAAATCATATTTAGATGAGTGTAGTTTATAAGTAGTTGATTTTTGAATCATTTCACAATGTTTGAATGGATATGTATCCATTGGTTACATATATATGATCCCTTGATGGCTAAATTTAGGCATGCATATAAAATGTATGGAATCACATACATTTCATGTATCCAAGGTCACCACAAAATCAAGTTGTAGTTTAAATCATTTGACATAACTTGACATAAATTAGGTAAGGTATGGGGTCCCATAATAATATGAAATGTTATTTGTCCCAAGACCTTTTGTGAAATGATGTAAAATCCCTTTATGTTTATACTAGATGATTCCAAATCTTTGGCCTAAATGGTAAGTAAAGAAAGGAAATATATGTTACAAATGTTAAGTCCCAAACCATTATCCATAAGTACCCTTTTAACCATTTTATTGTAAGCATATACTTGAATATATATGGGAAAATAGTAATTAATGATATGTTGGGGTAATAAATCCTATTTTTTAAACAAAATATTATGCTTTACCCATTTTATAGTGTTGATCACAGATGCCATATATGGTGGCTCCACATTGCTTTGTAATAATGTCATGTGTAAGGATTATAAGAGGATATATTTGTATTAGTAATACTTGTGTAATAAATCCAAGAGTGAAACCATATCCATAACATAATTGTGGTGGTTTTTCATACTATATGGAGTTGATACTTGTTTCCCTTTGACATTTAATAGTGATAGATAAAAGCTCATTTTAAACATTATGACAATAAGGGGTATGCATAAATAATCTTGCTTTAGTTTTATCATGTTATGGACCCATTTTTATTATATATTTGATTGATTTAGCAATGTATGAGAGATAAAAAGTAATGGACACCTTTACATATTGTACAATGAAATAATTTCTAGATGTATTCATATTAATCATGATTAATTCCTTTATACTTATAACAAAATTTGATATATTTTTTTTAACAATTTAGAAATCAGAAAACCTTAGGGCAAACTAGGATTGCATAAAAATATTTAGACGTCAGGTTCACCAAATTTTTAACCTGTTTGGAAATAAGGGTCAAAAGAGAATAGCCTAATCAACCAAGTAGAAGAATATTCTAAAAGTAGGCTAGTTAAATAATTCTGATTCACAATATATTATGATATAATGCTAAATTATGGAAATATGCTAAATATAAAAAATAAAAAACCAGTTCATGATTTGATTTCTTAAACAAAAATAAGGAATAATACTTACCTTATATAATGACGTGTAAATAAATATGTGAAATGTAGGTGTAGAACAATCAGGATGATGCTCAAATGTGATTTATTAGATTTTGGAAATTAAATATTTGTCAGTTGGCACACTAATATCAAAATAGGGACATTTATTGTTACTTTCACATCATGTCCTAATTAATATAGAATCATGGTACTTATTTTTGGTTTGGTCTTTGGGAGTTTAGCCTTACTTTTAATAGTCTAGTTGAGCCCCACTTTGATTTTGTGCACTTGGTTCTTTACTCGTATGTGCTTGCATTATATTAGATATATCTTGATTTACATACATAGTTAAGTCTTGAAAATGCTTTCATTTTGTAGATTTAGTTCATGTGAAAAGCTTTCATATTTGGCACTTAGTCCAAAAAAATGATCTTGAACTTCATTAGGCCTAGATCTTGACAACATTCAAAAGGGTGAATTGGTCTATGGACTCTTGTTCCACTTGTTCCTATAGAGGGAAAAAAGCTTGAAATGGTCAATGGGTGTAAGCAGTTATGTTTTTTCTCATAAATTTTGAATCACAACTCCATTTTCAATGTTGTAAAGGTAACATCAAAGTGATGAACTTTTTTGTTTTACATTTTGCCTGAAAGATTGATTTCATGCTTTAAAATTTCTTATTCCTAATAGCCTGCAAAAACCTGAATGGGTCTTGTTCCACTTATTCCCATAAAATTCAACAATCTCAAAATGGTGCACAAGTGGTTAGTTTTTGGTCATAAATTTTGACTCATAAATCCATTTTCAATGCCATTTATGGCATTCAAAAGGTGATTTCATCCTCATAAACTTTCATGCTGTACACATTGCTTGAAAATAGGTTATTGAACTTTAAAATTTTTAGTTCCTAACATCCTTAAAAATGGAAAATTAGTCCAAGGACTCTTGTTTCACTTGTTCCACTTATTCCCAAAATGGCTGAAATGGCCTAAATAGTCTAGAAGTGCATAAAATGTTAGGTTTTTTTACCATATATTTTTGCTCATAACTTTGTTTTTGATGTT
Source organism: Torreya grandis (assembly GCA_037957365.1). Classification (NCBI taxonomy): domain Eukaryota; kingdom Viridiplantae; phylum Streptophyta; class Pinopsida; order Cupressales; family Taxaceae; genus Torreya; species Torreya grandis. The sequence continues at coordinate 454,978 of JARHVA010002662.1, read as the reverse complement.
GTTTACAAAATTCGAAAGGTGGTGTTGAAGTGATGAGCTTTTATGTTTTAAATTTTTCCTAGAAACTTGATCTTGTGCTTTAAAATTTCTTTTTCTTGATAGCCTCCAAAAACCTAAATTGGTTTAGAGACTCTCATTCCACTTATTCCATTTATTCTTGCAAAGGCTAAAAATCCTAAAATAGTGCACAAGGATTTATATTTTTGGTCATATGTTTTGAATCTATTCTCTATTTTTTATTCCATTTGTTGCATTATAAAGTTGGTTCGAAATGATAAAGTTTCATATTTTAAATTTTGTCTAAAGACTTGATCATTTGCTTCATAATTTCTTGTTCCTAACAGCCTCTAAAAACCTAAAATGGTCTATGAGTGCATAAGTGGTTAGGTTTTTTGTCATATATTTTGAATCAATAATCCATTTTTTATTCCATTTATGGTGTTGTAAAGGTGGTTTCATCCCCATAATCATAACATAAGTTTCACTAGGACAATTGCACGGTTTAAATCTTGTAAGCATTTTCATTTTAGGACTTTGTTTTGGTGTACCTAGATTTAAGTGTGTATTAAAATCTTGAAACATTCTCCATTACGCAGGGTAGGTCAAGAATATAAGCTTTTATATTTTTTCCTTGGTCAAAAAATGTAGTGTTGGTCCTAGTTCCACTTGTTCCTATGGAGGCTGAAAATCCTGAAATGGTCTACGAGCCTTTTTTTGACCCCTTGTCTCTTTTTTTATCGTAAATTTTTGGTCATAGATCAATTTTACAATTGTGACATCATGTAGATGGTTCTAGCTCAATCGTCATAGCACCAACATTATTTTGGTATAGTTGTGTTGTTTAAAACATGCCAACATTCTCATTTCATGTTTTGTCAAAAGGTGCCTTTAATTGAAAGTATTGACTTGGTTTTTTATCTTTTTGGTAGCTAAAAGAGAATGGAGTGTATAATTTTAGAGGAAGAAGAGGCACCCACTCAAAGGGAATATTACACTTGAAGATGAAACTTGTTACCAAAAATTAATAGAGTCAATACTACATCAAGGAGGGAACTTGGGTCTTGGAGATGTGCAAATGTGATGTGCTATTGTTCCACTTATGCCCTTGTTATTGGAGTTAAATGTTGGAATTATTATCTTATTCCTATAATTTAATGCCTTGGGGTTTTACTTATTTTTCACACTTAATATGGGCCTTTGATCTTACCTCAAACATTTAATAATTTTCACCCACCTCATGAGTGGAAGGTTTGTCTTTATTTAGACTAATATTCTATATAAGACATGTAATAAGACTAGAATAGGTTGTTAAAGAATTAGCTAGAATTTTTATTTATTTATTATAATTAGTTTTACTTTCATGTTTTCAATCCTCCTCCAAACATGAGCTATACTATTATGCAACTGAAATTTATATTCAACTAGTCATTATGAATCTCAAAAAGGGTTTTCATGCACTATCAATCAAATTGAAAGGCATTGAAGGATGAAATTCATTATCTATGCATGTATATGGTGAGTTTGTTTCTATTTCTTCATATCTAAAATATCCTTAGACTTATACATCATGTTTTATTGTAATTATGTGCATACTAGTCAAGCTAAAGAGTGGTTTTATGGGATTTAATTAATCAACAAAATCAAGTTTTATTTGTATCACAAAAGGTTCACTTCTTTCCTCTAAACCCTAATTTTTTCCCTTTTTTACAAATTTGTTAGAGTAGGCTTAGACTAGATTTGAAATTTTAATCTGTGTCTACAAGTGTTCTCTTTATTGCAAACCCTCTTTCATTAATATTTATGCACTGTTGAATATATGCAATGAAATGAATGTATTGAATCATCCATAATTTCATGTTAAATTCGTACTAATTTTTTTGGGAAATTATATGTATGAAAAAACTCCTTAGGAGAGAGAAAGGTGGAGATATGCAATGGGGAGACAAAAATTCACCCTTTATTGATGGTGTATCATGCTTTCTTCCCTCTATATTGGCCCCCTTTGCTTCCTTGGTTCATGAATGGTTGATTTTGTGGTGGTTGTATAGGGTCCATAGTTATTATTGTTATTTTATTTATGCTTTTTTGGATAATTTTTGTTTTGACTTTCCTTCATGTACATAGATTTTTAGTGTTTATTTGGTCTTTTATTTATGTGCCTCTCCCCCTACCCCTTTATCCATGGATACGTACTAGAAATTGGGAGTAATTGTAATTAATGGTGGTGGCATATGGAGGAAGGTGATTAAAGGGATCCAAACCATGTGGAGTGTCTCTTTGATGGTAATATTAATTAAAATGGAGGCCAAATAGTTTGGGTTAAAGAGTGCCCTGAATCAAGTGGCCCTAAATTTATTATTGCAAGGGGTGATGAAAAAATTGGTGACAATAGGAAACTGTTTAGTGAAGTACTATGGGAGGAAGAAATTGCTAAACATTCACAAGGTGTAGAATTCGTTGTTGGCCCATGTGGCACATTTGAGTATGGCACAGTAGGATAAAATGAAGGACAAGATGGTAAGTGCCCTAACTCTAGTAAAACACTTTTCCCACTTCCCAATTCATCCATGGAATAAGATTTGATTAAGGAATAAGCATGACTAAAAAATATTAGGGTTTTCTTTGTATGTTTAAATAGAAATGCTCTTCCATCAATAAATTTCTTTGATAATTGGTTAAATTTAGTATGGGGTAAGAAAATGGGTATTTATGTTAATTTATATAGAATGTTCCAAAAAGGGTTTTGTTTGGCTATTTTTAAAAACTCCAACATGAAAAGAAGATATATTAACAAATACCTATGGAATGTGGGTTAATCTCTATTTAAAGTGGTTCCCTAGAACCCTAATTTAGGATGTCAAGATTTGATTTTTAAAATGGACCCTAAATGGGTGGACATTAAAAATGTCCCTCTTTAGTTGTGGAATTTTCTCCCACAAGCCCTTAGACCCTTGGAAGAGGTTCTTAGGGTTAAAAATATCAGAAGGTCTCTGGACCACATGAATGTGTGGGAAATTATTTCTTTGGACCCTCTAGAAGCTTTTATGGAATCCCTCATTTTTGAAATTAATGAGAGCTCTTGTATATGTCCTATTAAAGTATTGGGAGGCCTTAATACATGATTTTTATATAAAAATGATGGTCATATGAATAAAAATCAACCTTTGATGCCCTCTAATGTAAACATGGATAAATAAGTTTAGAAAGACCCCAAACTCAATATTAAAGACATTCTATTCAATCCCATCCCAACTCAAATGGAAAACCTAGAAAACATTGTTAATCCTATCTTCAATTTCAAATTTGAGGAAGTTCTAACACCCCTTGGTAAGGACCCTAAAATAAAAGGTATTTCAATGTTGACTAAGTGCAAAGTAATTTCCCATGAGATTGGTGCTAGGGAATCTCCCCCCATTATAACTCTTCCCCTAAAGCTTATGCTTTATCTTTTGATGAAGAGAAGGGTAATCAATTTGAGTTGATTGAACAAATCATGCTGCCTTTTATAGTGTTAAACTCTAAGCAACAACTTGATGAGGAAATGGTTGACATTGAATAATTCTACAAAGGGAGACACTCTGAGGTTTCTAATGATCCTTAAGGTGTTCAAGATTTTTTAAAAAAAATTGGTACTTAATAACAATATTGAACTTCCTCCTAAAAATGTATTTGAGCAGATTGATCCTCTAATGGACATATCCCCCAATAGGGGGAATTTGACTATGTCATCTCATACTCATAGTTTGAAAGAAACTCTTGGTAGTCCAAACACTGGTGAAAATTGGGCCTCTAAAGGGTCTAGAAAAAGACTTAAAACTATTTATATGGAGAATTCATCCCTTGAACCCCCTGATAAAGATGGTAGATTATCTAAAATAGGGATACGGGAGGAGGTGATAGTAATAACAAGAAGAGGAATAAAGAGAATAAAGTTCTTGAATTCTTCTCAAGATTGTATCAAAATAAGGGGGGCAGTAAGTCCCCCAATTCGACCAAGTAACCTAGTGTTTGGTCATGTAGATTATTAGTTATAATGTAAAGGGACTTGAATCCCCAAACAAAAAAATATAGTCAGGTAGTTCAGGTACTCTAGAGCCAAGATAGATTTTCTCCTTCTCTAGGAGGTTATAGCAACTAGTTTTATTCTTTCCTCCATTTTAGGATTTTTTGGCCTAACTCTATACACTATTTAACAAAACACTATAGAGGAAAAGGTGGTGCTTCTATTTTGATCAACTTGTCCTAGGGTGAATATACTATGGAACATGGTGTCTCTCCATGCAATCGAGTGGCCTGGGTAATTTTTAACAAGCAGAGTGAACTTTTTGGGATATGTAATATATATGCACCTAATGATTATAGGGAAATAACAAAACTCTAGGATTGGATTACATCTAATTTGAAGGGCATCCCTTGGGTCTTTGGTGGATATTTTAATATGATAGAGGAAAGAAAGGATAAAATTGGTAGAGACCCTCATTAGTGGAAAGGAAATAAGCTATTTTTTTGGTCTAAATTCAAAATATTACATAAGCTAGCTGACCCTCTAAATAAAGGTAAAGTGTAAAGTAAAGGAATCTAGTTTACTTGGTCTAACAACCAGGCTAACTATAGAAGGCTATATTCTAGACTTAATATATTTTACCTATGCAAAGATGCCTTTGATACCTATTTAAAAGGAAATGGTAATGTGGTTAAGGTAATTCTATTTACTATATCAGACCATTATCCTACTAAGCTCAAATTTACAGTCAATAATGATGAAAAAAGATAAGGCCACCATGAAAGGACTGTATAAACTCAATGTGTCTCATCTTGAAGAGAGTGAATGTATGGATGGTATTTATTCAATATGGACTGTTGGGAATATTTTTTGTGATTCAAACTCTAAAATTGATTGTTAGAAAAACTCCATGGACCTATCCAAAAAAAATTCAAGATATTATGGAATATAAAAGTTAAGAGGAAGATGAGATATTTCATAATTTCCCAAGAACAACTAATTAGGGTGGAATCTGACTTGTAATGTGACCCAACTAACCCTTCCTTGATAGACTCCCTCTCTTGTGTTAATCATAAGTTTAGGTAACATTAGATATACAATGCTAGAGGCACCTTGATCCACTCCAGGCTTAATTGGATTCACCTTGGTGATAGGGGTACCGAAGTCTTCTTTCAGTTTCTAAGAACTAAGCACCTAATATTTTTTTTTTAAGAAATTAAGGAGGATGAAAGGGTTCTAGTAGATCAGGAATTAATAAAAAAATCCTTCTTTGATTTTTAATCAACCCTATTCTTAACTAAAGGATCAAATGAATAGACTGAGTAGAGTAGGGTGTTATGTGAAAAGATCATTCCAATGAAGATATCCCCCATTCAAGTTATTTTTATGGATAGTGAGATATGTTTGGATGAGGTTAGATGTGCAAGAGATTATCTGAAAGGTGATAGGGCTCCTAGTATTGATGGCTTCCCAACATAATTCTAAAAGGCAAATAAGGACTAGATTATTTTTGAGTGCCTATAAGTATATAAGGAAGCAATTATTTTGGGCACTTTGGGATCAGAGATCAACCAAGGGGTTATTAAACTCATTCTAAAGGAGGGTGATATTTCTTTAGTAAAAAAATGGAGACCAATTACTCTTCTCAATGTTTCATATAAAATTTTGGCAAAGATATTCACAAAAAGATTCTCCCCCTTATTACCTCTGATTGTTTCGAAGGCTCAGATAGGATTTAAATTTGAAAAAGCATATGATAGAATTGAATGGCCTTTTATTGAAAGAATGCTTAGAGCTTTAGGTTGTCAAGAGAGGTTATTTAGAATGATCAAAATGTTATTCAAATATGCCTCTACTATTATTGAGGTTAATGGGAAAATAATTAAACCCCTCCTCTTGAAAAATATCTATTAGACAAGGATGCCCTCTTTTTCCATTCCTCTTTGTTTTGGTAGCCGATGCAATACATTACCTATTTAAGATAGGCGAGATTTCCCCCCTATGAGAGAAATCCAACTCCCAAATAAGTTGAAAATGACTAATGTGACTTTTTCTAATGACTCAACACTATTCATAAATATTTATAGAGATAAAATGATTTAGGTGAATTCCAGACTGAATATATATTACCTTGCCTCAAGATCCAAAATTGCCTTCCATAAGTCCTGTATGATAGGATGGAGTGAGATCTAGCCATATTGTCTCCTTGAGTTTGGGTGGGTCTAGAAGGGACCTAACTAGTTGGTTAATTTTTTTGGCATTTCCTTTTCTCTCATTCCTTCTCTCAAATAGATGTGGGAATGGTGTACACCAAAATAAATAAAAAACTTGAAAAGTAGCATGGCCCTCTTCTTTCACTTCTTGGTAGAAAACTTGGTTTGTCAAAAAATCCTTTCTTCTTATAGTATATAGTATGCTTTTTACTGGATTTATAACAAAACTCAGATTAACTCACTGCAAAAAATTATTATAGACTTATTGTGGTTAGATGGCAAGGGGAATAGGAAAAGACACACTATTGCTTGGAAGTACTATTGGAAACCTAGGGATATTGGGGGCCTTGGTATAAAAGACCTATAAATCCAAGGCATTACATTAGCAATCAAATGGATCATCAAGGCTTTTTGAAATTTGTTGGTTAGAAATAATATTTAAAGAGGTTTCCCTAAAGGTAAAGTAGGTTGAAAAGGCTTTCACATTAAAAATATTCTCCTTAGTCCTTGTTCTTTTAATTTAGCCAATTCACCTATTTTTGCCTTCATTTGGGAGGTCTAAGATTATGTGAAACACCTTGTCACTATTAAACATGTGTTCAGCTAGATGGAATCATGTTTCTAAGGTTATATATCCATTTGGTGGAATATTTCACTCAACAATTGACTGTTTGCCCTTACTAGAGGGTGTTCTACCCTGGAATGGTACAAAAAAGGTCTGAGGGATTTTAAGGATCTATTTTCTGCTAAGGATTGGGCCTCATGGAACATTATTAAACACATATATGATATTCCTATGACCCAATGTAGGACTTATTATATGCTTAGTAAAGTACTCAAGGGCAATAAATTAGTGAACCATCTAACTAGTGATAGTGAATTTTAGGATAGTATCAAGTGAATCAAAGGGCATCCTCTTCATGAGTTTTCTATAATAATGTTGTACCTCAATATTTTCTCCACTCATCCTCCCTATCTAAATCTTAACCATGTGTGGAGTTTTTGTGACCCCTATCATAGTTGGGAATTCAGATTTAAATTTATTGGGCATCTTGCTTAGAACCAAAAAGATCTTGTTTTAGCTGGCTACCACTATTCAATAAGTTGGCTGTAGGAGAGGTCCTTGACAAAAGTGGAGACTACCCCTCTAGCTATCTTCTGTGTAGTGAGGTGGAGTCTATTCAACATTTTTTCTTTACATGCCAATTTTTTCTTAAGGTTTGGAAGTATAACAATGTCGTTTGTGTAGTTGGTATTTGGTTGTTGCTTTGGATATGTATGTACTAAAAATGAAATTCATCCTTATTTTCATTACCTAGTTTTTTATACTAATATTTTATGGTTTTTATGGAAGTAAAAGAACCTAGATATTTTTCAATCTAGAGCTAGGGTGCTTACTGACTTCAGTGTTGAAGTCATTGTCAAGATTGTTGTTGAGCAGATTTACCTTTAGATGAATATCCAATAGAGTCAGTTGGAGTGTTTTATAAAGACTAGAATGTTGAAGGTCATTGTGGATTATATTTTGGATACTGGTGGCTTCCTTAGACTTAGCCCCTACTCAAACTAGAACATCTCTTACCCCACTACCACTAAGGTGACTATTTTAGAGTATGACTGGACATATATAAAGGATTAGTATTTTAAGAAAGCAAAAGACCCTATCAGATCTTGGGTGTATTCTTCTAACTCACATAAGAATGGTACCTAGTGCTAGATTGAAGTATTTAAGGACTGTTTAGTATTTCACAGAAGTCCTAGTCCATCCACCCCCAAGCTTAATGTTGATGATAGTTTGGTGATTTTAGATTCAGTGGACCTTGATAATGAAGATTTGGTGGTGGTTAATAGTATCTCCCAAAATATGTTGATGTAAAATCTCAATCCCTCCTAATTGTAAGTTGAGGATCAAAAACATACTTGGAGGAACCCTCATAACTGCAAGTTAAGGATAAAAAATATACTTGAAGGAAATTCTATAAGAATGTTAGTCAATTGACTGGTAAGGTGGAAAGAATGGTTGAATATGGAGGTCTTCAAGAGATGGATGAGGTTGTAAATTTTGTCAAAGAAAACAAGTTTTGTCCCTTGAGTATGTGCTAGAAGAGGCTAAATAAAAGGGTCCTGTGGATACTTGGAAATTGGGCCATATTTTTGAGACTGTGACTGATGATGCTGATATCACAAAGATTGTGTATGATTGAAATTCCTTGATGATTTTGCTATAGTTATTTTTTTCCTATTTTGTTTTTGTTTTTTCTTTATACTATTACCTCCTACATGAGTCTTTTTTACATTGGTATATCATATACTTTGATAATATTTTGGAAACCTTACATTTGTCTGCCTATATGGTATAACTGATGATGTTCACCTTCAGGTGATTTAGTTTTTTATTCACGATATCCAAATATTTAAAAATATATATATGTATGTATGTTATCCTTTTTTTTGTGTTTAATACCCATATCAACAAATTAATTAAAATGCAAAACTTCTAGATCCCCAAAATTACCGAAGCAACTTTGCAGTCCTCAAAACTATCGAGGAATAAAACTTAGATTTCAAAACTATTCCAACATGCCCCTTGAAATTGTACACTTTCACAATAACCACTAGGTTACCCAATAATACTAAGACTTGGAAATAGAGACCTTGGGGATTTCTATTTCTTTTCATGAGAGGTTGGGTGGATTTCCACCCCACCTAATTTGGTGTGCCAAATAACCCATCAATAGACACTAACATCAACACTTCTACCTAAAACTTGATACATCTATCCTATACATAATACATGTCATTTTATTGAAATTATATTTTTATCTATTAGGGTTAACTATCACCTTACAAATTATCTATTCAAATAGTGTGCATAGGTTATGGATATCAATGTGTAGATCAAAACCCTATATGCTCTAATTAGAACATGTCACCTTATAAAATAGGGGTTAGTGGGCTCAAAAATTCAAGATAACCTCAAATACCCCTCTGTAAATAAGTGCTTCCTACATATCTAATAATCTGAAGAAGGCCTCAAACTGATGTAGTTATTCCCCTTATGTGAGATTATGTGTGAACAATTATGCAATATTCTATATGATAATGCATATAATTATCTAGATTGTAACTTGAAAAATATTTCTCTTGGGATACTTTTTGAATGCTTCATACTTGTAAGAATATTGATCTTATGGATTATTTGGAAATAGGGAATAATAAGGTAGTTTTGCAATCTTAGAGGTGCCTCTTCTTGGTATAAGATAGATGTGCTTGATGATAATGAATGCTCTTTGATTTGTATTTATACCACACATTTTGAAATTATCTCATAGGAGGGTTAATTAAGACAAATATTCCAATCCATTCATGTCAAAATATTTTCAAATTTGATCATTTGTAGGGTTCATACACTAGTGTCAAACATAGGACACTAGCATTGACACTAGTGTCCTAGTATAAATGGTAGTATTTAGTCTAGATGGTAGTGTCCTAGATGTTATATAAATGTTGAATATATGTAACTAACATTATTAAATATATATTAGGTTTTAAACATATTGTGGGCTGTAGGTAATAAGGATAATCAAAATATCATATTTAGACTATATGATAAGCATTTAGGCATAGTGAAATGGAAAACACAAGCTTGTTGGCAACGAGAAGGTCATGAACTAAAGGGTTGAGCCATGAATGATATTTTCCAAGTGTACAACACTAGTTTATCATATAGAATCTAAACTTAGCTCTACAATAGTAAAGTAGAAGCAAAGGTACAAGTAAATGATATTTCTCAACCTAATCATAAGTTTGTTTTGTTAGATCAACCATAAAGATTATTTTTTAGATTACCACAACCACCTTTCAAATTTCTCTAAAAGTTACTTGAATGTCATGTAATCACTTTGCCTCCTCCATATAAAATTGACATGCATAAAATACAAAGTAAATTATTTGATAATAATGCATATTGTGATTATCATGGCTAGAATGATCATTCTACAAATAAGTGTTATAAGCTTAGGGATCATTCAATATCTAATTTACAACATCATAGAGGTAGACACTCCCATAGAGGAAACAAAACCTCAATAAAATGAAAATACTAAACTCAATATTTTTTAGTGATCCATAACAAGGATACTTCAAATGTGCATCATATTTATAATGCTTATCCATGTTCTACATCATATGATCATCCTTTATATGGAATTATTGGTATAATAACTCCAAATGTTACACCACATCCTATGATTACTTTTGATGATAGTGAAAGAGTTGATAATGATTCTTATTTCCATGTTTTGTGTATAAGAGCTCATATTGATCAATAATATATTCATAGGCTACTATTTGATAATGGATCAAGTGAAAATGCATGCACTATTACCTTGATTCATTATTTTGGATATACAAAAAATGACATACATATAACTAATAAAGGTATTAAAGTCTTTCAATGGTAAACAACAAACCACTTTGGGACATATTGTGTTACTTATTCAATTGGGCCCTATTATAATATTCATTTATTTTATTGTTTTACAAAAAAATGATTTTTTTGATATGATTTTGGGATGCCCATGGTTAATTTTTTTTGTATTATACTTTCTATGGTTCATAAATTCCTGTAATATATTTAGTGTAATTAATTTATTACAATTTTGGGGATTATGTATGAGTATACTATACATTACATGCTACCTCATCCTCCCCATACACCACCATAATTTGTTTTTATAGATACTAGGGTTGAAAGGGTTCCCTTCCCACTTAAAAATTCAAAAAATAATGCCAAAATGACCTAGTGTATTGATGCAATCAACAATTCTAGAGCCACCTAGAAAAAGCTTAGCCATAAATAGGTGAGCCAAATATACTAATTCAAAAAATTAAAAAACCATCAATAGAAAAAGCATTATAATCCATATACCAAATGAAAAATAAATTACCCCACTTAGGAAACCTTTTTGTGAGAGCGGAGTTCCATATGACACAGGTCCATTTTAGAAGCAAATTTTTTCCTGTGAGAAACCTTCGTCCAATCTTTACCATCATAAAAAAGAATATCATCCTAAGGGAATAACATTTTTGAGTCCAAATCATCCAAATAAGAAACACCTAAATGGGATGAACTCAAATATTGTAGGGAATGATATTTCAAACATGGGGAGATTTTGAAGCAACAAAATCCAAACCATAAACCTTTTTATCAGAGGGGACCTCCTTATTAATACAAGAAGAAGATATCACTTGAGAGGATGATGCAAAAGGATAAGGATAATATTTATTCAAATATATGAAATAAATAATATCATTAATAGAATTAAAATCTTTACCCCTACCTTCGAAGTCTATTTCCCTATCCTTACCAAAAATAATAAGATGCTCCACACCAACATCTTTCCACCAAGTTCCATATTTTCTAATTTTAAACTTGCTATCAGATTGTCCACCAAATTTTAGACAATCAATAGCCATATGAATGAAATCAAAGAAATTATTGCATCAAAAATTTAATCTTTCATAATCCAAAGGTTGATTCCAAATTCTATTACCAATTTTGAACTTGATAACTTCAGGTAAATTTTTAGAAAGATCTAAGATAATGCACATCTATGAAAATGTACTATGAATGTGAGATTCAGTGTCAAAATAAATAGAAATAAAATAACAAAGAGAGATACCAATGGATTTAAGTAAATAAGCCTACCAAAATTGCAAAGGCAAATAAGGTAACTTGAACTAAACTAGTGCTACAATAAAAGAATCTGAAATAGGGTTAAAAGCAGGGAACCACAATTTCAAATAAAGAAAGGATTTGTCCCAAATATAAGGATCCAAATGTAATAAATGGTATTTATAAATGTCAAAATATAAAACAATGATGAATAATCCCTTGGCACAAGGGTGAATATAGAAAATTCCATTCAAAAGAGATTTCCAATGCTTGGAAATCTAGGTATGTAAATTGACTTCACTCGGTCAATTTTTTTGAAATTGGAAAATCATTACCACCAAAGGGAATCAAGCTTCATCCTTAATAACTAATATACCTAAATCCATTAAAGGAACATTAGGTATGTTCATTCCTGACTTGATTTGATCATAAGGAGGATTTAAAAATCCCATCAGAGAAACCCTCGACATAGAGGAAGGTGCATTTGAACTAATAATGACCATCGGGTCCCTCATCTAAGAAACCATAACCCATTGAAAATATGAAGAAACCCTAAAAAGGAGTAGAGATAAAGAGACACAAGTCATGATAAGGACCTAAAACTAATTTAAAAAGAAACTTGGATCTATAAAAACATGACTAAGATGAATAGATAACCAAACTCAGGTACCACCATTGATAGTAACAATCTTGGAAATGCAAAGAGGAGGGAGGAATAGTGCATGGTAGACTAGGTTATATTCCCTAATGAACCTTTAGGAGATATGTAGTCTCCATTAGTTTTCACTACCAAATTTATCACTATTTTTAATGTTTTAAAGTTGGAATCTTTTCACAGTTTTTTTCCATACACCACCACAATTTAATGATACATCTATGTAAAAATAAAACATGTTTTAGGAATTTAATCAAAATTATTATACTCATGATATTCAAAAGGTTAAAAATCAAACAAATCAAAAGTAAGTTTATAGGAAAACGTTATCTCCTTTGTAATAAACACACACACACACACACACACACACACACACACACACACACACACACACACTTGCACCATCTCCTAAGTTAGTTATTCATACTATGCAATATGTACCTTCAAAGGTCCAATAATTGACACAATCATATACAATACATAATGAGGTTTCATGTAATCTTATATCTCCTATATCCATGATTCCTACTCAAGATTATATGAACAGTCATTTGGATAGCTTTATCACTGAAAATGATATATGTTATGTTTTATGATATTGGCACATCCAATGATTTTTGCTCAAATAAAGTGAGATATCAACCAATAATTATTGTTTACCTAAATTATTATATTTATGGGATCATTTGATAGCTTTTGAATTGTTAAACATATAACAATATTCAAAATAATACATTCAAAAACTAAACATTTGATTATACATAGCTTCTAAATTCTTGTTTCTTATTCTTCCATTTGTTTGCATTTGTGATCATTTGATCCATTCATCTACGCCCTTGGTTTTAATTAACTTATTGGTCTCTTTAACCTTCTATTTTATCCTTATGAATATGGATTTTATCCAAACAATGTTCAATCATGCTAACCGTGACATTCATCTACTTGCTTGCACAATTGCTTTCCAAAATTATTTCATTTTACTTTCAGGACAAAATTGACTAAAACAAGACATAAATTTGAACACTACTATCCTAGTTGGTTGATCCTATCCTTTGTCTCTTTCTACCCATAATATAAATTTCCATAAAATAGATTTTTAATTATTTTAATATTCAGATAATATACTCAGTCTTAGTATGCAATTTCAAATTTTTCATGAAAAATCTCTCTTATTCCAACTCAATTGATTCATGCATGTGACATATTTTTACAAGTATACATTTTATGAAATGAGAATGTAAAATCACTTAATTTCATACCTTTTTTAATCTCCCACATATTTCCAACAATTATAATTTACATTTCATAGGGGGCAAGTTCATTATATTTCAACATTCAAATCTTTGCTAGTGTACCTCTTTCATTGAAAGTAATTATAAACTATCCATATTTATCTTATTTATTATATTTTTGACACATTTGGTACATCTTAGTATCTTTTATTCTTGTTTTACATATTTAAAAATAAAAATAGAATCATATGTTCTAAAAAATGCAAAAACATAAAAAAATTCATATATTCTAAAAAATGTAAAAACATTCAAATATAGCTAAAAAATCCAAAATCAAGACCAAAAAATGATTAGGACTCTAGATTACATCTTTGAAATATGTTTTTTATCTCACAATTAATAGATAACATATTCTTTATATATCAAGCATCCATTTCATGGGTATATATGAAGTGTTATGTAGGATATACATGCATTTTTATAGATTAAGATGTTGAACTATCCTCTACCCATTTCCCTTACCAAGTTGGGAGCATCTTCAAAATTCAGGTGTTATCATTCTATAACCCCTATATTTTTGATCTTTCAATTGCTTACAAATGTCTTGCTAATATTTCTATCTTACGTAGTGTACATGAACATGCCATTTTCTAGGATGGCATATGCATATCTTAGACTACCTTTACTAATTATATGTTTTATTGATGTTAATTACTTGTACATAATAGATTAAAATATTTTTTTTTCTATTGAGTTAGACCTTTCCCCTTATGTGATATTTTTTTTATTGTTGCATCTCTATGATATCTTATGTGTTGTGTGTCACATTTGAACATACGACTTTGGAATTTGGCTATATGTGTGTGAAAAACTTAAACATGTCCCTTATTTTCAACATTCCTCATGTTTATGCATGCTATATAAGACATTTTAATAAGTCCTTAGTTTTGGCCCTTGGCCCATAAATGTTTGTTTTCTATCATTTGTGCTTGTTGTGTGTGTGTTTGTTGTGCTTAATGAGTTTGATAAATTCAATGATTCATATCATGCACTCATAACATACTAACATACTATTTCCATGAATTTTAATGATAAATTTTATACGACTTACCTCTTAATTTCTATGCAAAATTAAAAACTTACCATGCTAACACACTTTTTACATGCACTACAATTTTCAATGGTAACATATTTATTATGCATGCTTCAAGTTAAATTTTATTTTAAGATGAGTTAATTTTGAGGAAAAAATTCCATCACATCAAAAGGGGGGAATTTAAATGGGCATCTCATGCATGATATTAGCTATTTTCAAAGATAAAAATTCAATTATTAGCACAACAATTGGAAAATTGTAAAATTGAGCAAAATTTAGTCATTAACATAATCATAGTTTCAAAGTTGTAAAACATGTCAAAATTAAATTATTGGCACATATTATGGGAGAATATTCCATTACATATCCACTACGATTTCAATTTCAAAGAGCATATTTACATAGTTTCAAAGTTTCAAGCACAAGTTATAATGAGCATTCACATACAATTTCAATTACAATAGGGGCATAATAGATTTTTATGCCACAATGTTTTAGTTATAGAAATAATAAGAGAATGGGTGTGTTCTATTATTCTATGATCATTCTTTCAAAAAATAAAAATGTACAAGAATGTTGCAATTGAATCTACAAGCCATATGTAATGGTTGATTTAGTTTAGTTGCATATGCATAAATTGGAGTTCATTCAACACTCCAACATTATATATGTGAATCCATTGTAAATTCTAACCCATTTCACATCTCAATATTAAAAATATTAGTGTAATTAAATTAAGGTTTAAGAGCAAATTTAGGTTGGGGTTTTATCACCCCCAATTTTTACCAATGGTTTAGCTAAGGAACCATATTTTCCAAGTGCTTCATGGGAGGCACTATTTACCCAATACTTCAAGGAAGTATCATCACCAATCAAAGTCACAAAAATTACAATTGATGTCACATATATAGGTGTATTAATTCCATACTCTCATTTCTATTTTTCAACTATAAAAATACAAGCAATTTTTCAACTTAGCAAAGTTAATTTCAAATTTCAAATTGTCAAAGTTAAAGCAAATTTTCAAATGTTCAAATTCAAGTTTTCAAAGGAAAGAAATAACTACATGTGTTTTGTAGGGTTTTCCAAACTGTACGGTGCCTTGTACAATTGAAGTTTGAAACTCAAAGACAAAGTGTGTTTTACACACTAAGGTATAACTTTCCTTTAATCTAATAATTTAATTTCTTGACTAAAATGAGGGGGCAAATATGGTAACCTAAATTTAGCCATGAATACTTAATCATGCCTATTTTACCCATTTTTTAAACCCTTAATTAACTTGTGCATTTAATTGACACATATTTCACATTTTTTTTTATCCTAAGCCTAAGAGAAGACCTATTTTATCTTGTATCCATCATCTATTGCACACATAAATGTTATGATTATAAAAAACACCTCTATGCATATGTATGCCTTAGTATAGACCCCAATCCCAACACATTTTCTTAGGGGATAAGAAAGATAGATAAGGAAAACATTGACCATTTATCTTGTCCTGATTCGTTAATTTTATCTATGCCCCACTAATAATCATATCTTCAAATTAAACAGTCCCCAAAGTCACCCCCTATTTTAGGCTTCTTAGTCTATTTATATCTCGATGATATTACTATAAATACACATTCAAATCATTTATGAATGAACTATAAATTTAAATTCATAAGGTTTATTGACATAAGTGCACATTGAATAAAATTTCCCTATTATTCTCATATCAAATTTCAAACACTTCAGGCAATCCTCAGCCAAATATTAAGCCAGATCATGTAATTATATTCTTACATGATCAAGTATTCAAGGTGGTTCTAGATGTATTCATATAGTCAAAGAAGTATAATTTCACACATCACATAGGTGGGAGAAATACATGGAGATTTGATACCTATTTAGAGTATTGGTATGTAAGCAATGCTCAACACAGTTGGGTGTTGAGGTCTAGCACAACCCCAACCACTAACCCTTTTTTACTCCTTCACATATGTTTATCTCCTTATGGTACAAAGCTAAGGTTTTCATATTAAAAAAAAATGTACATGTCTCCTTATGATTTAAAAATACAAAATGAGAGTAAGAATACCTAATTTTTACTATCACACCTGACTATTCTAGAATTTATAGTTTTTTAAAACAGATAAGATCGACTAATAGGGACAATAGTGCCAGTCTCTCCTATCCTCTACTGCGTATTCCTATTCTTGAGGGAACTCATGCTTAGCTTATAAGACATTCCTAAATTTTCTTTATTATATCTATTTCCTACATTTTATTTTCCTATTCGATCACCCAATGACTCAAAAAGTTATCTCTTTTGCATAGTTTACACTTGTTTATTTCTATTTTGCTTTGTCTATTTTAGTAATTTATCTTCAATTTATTATTTAAAAATGTGTTTCCAAGACCCTTAATTATTCTATCCCATTTATATAATTAATAATTAATCACCACATTAATTCAATTTCAAATAATACACCCAAGGTTTAAATTGTTGAAGAACACATTCAACATCAACATGAGGTACTAGCTAGTTTGAGAGAGAATTTGGTAATGACACAAAATAAAATGAAGAAATAAGTGGATCAACAATGGAGTGAGTAACATTTTGACATTATTGATTTGGAATTTTTGTGATTGTAACCATAGGAGTATATTTATCCAAGGAAATATAAAAAGGATAACAAACTTTCTCTAAAGTATTATGGCCCTTATAAGATCATGTAAAAAATTGGTAGTGTTGCATACAAGTTGGAGCTACCCTAGTCCACTCGCATATATCCCAAATTTTACGTATCTTGATTGAAAAAATTAATTAGATAAAGAGTTTATGTTCATTCTAATTTATTATAACTATATGAAAAATGGTGAGTCATTCTAAAACCCTAGGTGATCCTTTAGACACACACTAAAAAGCTGAGAACAAGATAAATTAAGGACTATTTGATCAAGTGGAAGAATATCAAATGTGAAGAGAAAATGTTGGAGGATGGATATTTTATACAAAAATATTCAAAGTTGTTCAACATTGAGGGCAAAATTATTTTGAAGGGGAGGGGTATGCTACACCCTAAGCCTATAACATGTGTTGGCATATGTGTAGTTGACTTGTGGATTACATAACCCATTCCTTATCATATTACATTTATTTGTGAGCTGATTTGGTTATTTAGGCTAGCATATGGAGTAACATAGCCTACATGTACTATAAATATGTGGTAGTCATAAGTAATTGATCATCATATTATGAATTCTATTCTTATTATAAGGTTTTGTAGGCTTACCACTCAAAGTGGATTATCATTTATTTTTATATTATGCTTCATTTTAGTCATATTATGATCTATTTTTGTTATTATAATTTATTTATGAAGTAATTTAATTACACTAAGGTAGTTTTCCATAATATAAACAATGTGGTAGTAGCTATACTAATGGAAAGGAAACACATGGAACCTTTCCCTAATAGATGCATGACATAAATCATGGTAACATTGGCAAGATTTTTTTTCGGCATGATATAGATAATGGAAAATAAAAATTTGTTCATGATATAGATCATGAAACTAATCATATATTAAAATATAGTAAACACCATAAACAAGGAAGGCACATTGAGTAGAAAGGAAACACACTACACACATAAAGTAAATAGATAAATCAGAGAAAATAATCACAATTATATGACACAAATGATACAATGGAATAAAGGGGCACACATTAGAAATAGTAAAAACAAGATATGCATGCCAAAAATGAATCACACAAATCAAAAACCTAATTTTGGTACATGCCTTATAATTGCAATGTTATTATCATGTTTTTGTGTATATAGATCATTAGTTCAAATTATGTTTTTATTGGCACCATTTTAATTTGTGTTGGGCCCCATATCGTATTACATTATCAATATCCATTCCTCAAACTCCTTAAAATATGTCATTTTTTTACCTCAAGATCCTCCCAAATATTCCTACAGTTCATTAGATCTCTATATTTCAAGATTTTGGTCATCTTGATTGTTATTTGAATAGACTGATAATAGTTTCATCACTAATAGAACATTATGATAGTGGACAAGTCAATTTTTAGTCCTTTATCCCCTTTCCCCTAATGTTCACCATATTTCATTATGCCTCAATTATCGGTTTCCTTGCTTACACAAGGTCAATTTGCACACTAATAAGGTCATACTTTGAATTTGAGAAGTTTATATATACATAAGCACCCTAAGGCATTTCATAAGCTATCACATACCAATATATCACATCATATACTAATGAAATCACAAGGATCATATCTAAGGGCTTCCTTTACTTTTATTTTACTCTAATATTATCCATTACATAAATATTGTTACATACATGTATCAACATGAGGACTAGTGAAAAAAACATATAAAATTAACTATTTATTACATCGCATAGGTATAGGCATGGAACTAAATATTATAAACATGAATTTACTTGTTGACTTATCTAAGTGTTGATTTCCATATTTTCATAGAATAAGGGGCCGAGTGAGGCAAGCCCATTAAAGAAACACGTTAACCTTTTTATGCCTTTCAAGGTCTCTTGGAATGGATTAGGGCTTGAACAAAGGAAAATAAATTATGATAGTTTCATGCATCAATTCACTAATATAGGAGAGGTATTTGTTGCGTAGGCACATATGAAGGGATTAAAAAAAATTTATATGTATTTGACATACACATCCATTATTAGATCAAAATTACCACTTTTGGTACACTTAGTCACTATTGAAATAAACTAATACTAGTTTGTCACTATAGAAGTAGTTTGATTCTGGATGCATTGTCAAATCAAATTCAAATTTCTATAATATTTTTATTCTCAATGATTTAAACCTCTATTAGAATACATACAAGTCAAAAATCAATAATATTCCTATAAACCCCCTATGTCAATTCTCTATATCCAAAGATACTTTCATTCATTATTTTTAGGTACATTGCAAGTCTTTGTTTATTATTTTAATGTATTTTTATCAAATATATAAAATTGTCCCTATTTTATGGTTTATGTAGTCTTATTTAACATATAATCACTTTACCATAAGACATGTTGGGAGAAGAAGAATGGATAAGTAAAGTTGTGCAGAATATTATTCAAATATTCATGCGTTATGTATGAAATTGTCAGCTATATGTATTTTGTCCTATCCTCCATGAGTTGTAAAGGGATAGAAGATGAATAGTCTCCTCTCTTTGGTGCCAATTTATGAGAAGAATATGAATAGTTAGGAACTATAACGACTATAAATATGTATGTTTGTATGAAGAAGATAATGAACCTTTATTGAGTTCAATATAGACTTTCTGATTATGGCTACCTATCATATTTCTTATGTTATTTATTATCTACATTATCATGTTTAATATTTGGTTTAATATTATCTAAAGTAATTTTAATTCTCTACAAATATTAAGAAATATATAGATTAATCTTAGTTCCTATCTATCACACGATAACTGATCTTTATCATGCTTCTATTAATTATGAATTCTCTGTACCATCCTACATAGTATAACAAAACTTAGTTATCCTTATCCTTAGCATGTTATATTTCATTAGGAACCTTTGATACCAATGGTATGGTGAGCTTATAAATAGTCCTTTTGAAGGAAACTATGCTAAGATGGTTATCAGGACATTGAGACATTGAAACATGGTTAGACTAGAAAGTATGGCACTTCATAGAAGAAGAATCTAAAAGGACTGATCTTACCACAAGTGAAATAATTTAGGAGTATATTTATGGAGAAGTATATGATTTTTTTTGGTATGATCTACTTGAATTGTTGACTAATTGGTTGATAAGACTAGAATACTACTGCTTCAATCCCAAAATAAAAGAAACTATTACCTATATCGAAGAGAAGATAGACTTGTTATTGAAATTAGAAATTGATTGGATGAGAGTGATAGAATATTGGGTCATCACTACCATAAATGGATACATCATTAAATTTATGGTATAGGGGTATATAATGTTTGAAGCTATGTAGGATCATTTTGTCTGATGAATCAGAGGATTTTTTTTGCAATGATTACCTCTCTTATTGAAGATGTTGGTTGTGGATAAGGCCATGGTGCCTAATCTAGCCAATATGGAGTAGTCATTTTGGGAATATGGGGATGTGTACACATGGTGGTGAACTATGGATAAATGAGTAAGTAGAGATTAAACTTGAATCCAAAATGGATACATGAGGAAAGAAGAGTCAAAAGAAAACTCTAGATTCAGAATGGGAGTTGTGACAATAAAATAGATGAAATAAATAGAAGAATACCCAAGTAGCTATGAGTAGAAGTAAGAGTAACAGTAGAGTAGATGATGAATGAGTGAACCCATGTGATGAGAGACATGATGAGAATAAGATGAAGAAAGAGGATGATGATGGATGCCAATAGATAAAATGAGAAGATGAAGATGAAATATGCAAAGAGGAAGATGAGAGTAGTTTAGGAGTAGAACAGATAGAAGATAGAAGTAGTGCACAACTACAATAAAGGGTATTGTTATAAGAAGAAGAATTATGCAAAAATACATAAATTATTCATAGGTTAATCACATGTTCAAGTGTAGCAGAGGAATAACTCACTGGAAAGAATTATTCATTGGACGTGTATGTATCGCTTTAGCCCAATCTTTTATGTTCTAGTAAAAGTTTTCAACTAGGAGAGTATGAGGATAAAAATTGGGAAAGACCATTTTCAAAGCATGTGAACCATTGGGGTACATAAATTCACATAAATTCTATTATGAAGGATTTTAAAGACATAGGATTAGTTCAAGTTAAACAACAATAATAAGAAAGCATAGACAAGTAAAGTGTGCATGATAATTCTTCTAGTGCATAGAGTAGTATGTAGGCAGGATTAATCAAAATATAGACACCTCTAATATTAGATACATAGACTAATCTATTCATATCAATTAATATGTTGAATCAGTCAGGAGGATTCTTAAACTTAGCCATCTATGATGGGTCCATGGACCCTAAATAATATCTATTAACTTACAAAATGAAATGACAAGTTAAGGGAATCACTGATGAAAATTTACAAAAGTAAAAATTAGTAAGGTATCTAGCTGGGAGAGCAATGGAGTTCATATACAAAAAATATCTTCAGCAAGCAAGTTTAAAAGACATTCAATATTAACTCATCATAGAATTTAAGATTAAGAAATGCACTAGCTAGATAATATATGACCTAAAGGAGATAAGGCAAAAGTCTAGAGAGTTGGTCTATGACTATGATTATAGGTTTTTTGATGTAATGAATAAGGTATAATTCACTTTGATAGATAAAGACAAAGCATTATGGTTGGTTGAAGGACTATGAAATAAGATTTAGTTTACCATTGCATAAACTCAATATGAGATAAAAGCAGATGCATCTCTAAAAATGTATTTGCCATTATAGTGCAACAAATCTCCTTGGTAAATCATGAAAGCCCAGGCCTAGAAGCTGATAAGAGTTGTGCGACCTAAATAGGTCCACAATGGATTCTGAGTTCACCACAATATCAACCTCATGGTCTGGATGGATGGACTCCTTTTTCATTGAGTTGGACACCTCCTCCCCTTAGTATCAATATGCAACACCTTGGAGCTCACCCATAATGCAACAAAAACAAATGGATTGGACCCTACTAGCTATGCAACAACAATTCAAGATGGGAGATAACAATCAAAAGTACAAACATTGAAACTCTACACAATAATAAGGAAGATATTGAGGGGAATATCAGTATAATATAGGAAGATGTCGAGGTAGTTACAGAGGAGGATACCAAGGTAGTAGAATCAAAGGCCTTCTTTATAATGCTATCTATGTGGGGAGTATAATCATGTCTATTGGAATTAACTGATGAATCCCCAAAGATAGTCATATGATGCATACTATAGAGTCTTTGATCAACATGACATAGAATATTGTCCTATTCTAAAGAAGTAGAGAAAGGACAAAGGCATCCAAAATATAAATATGGTAAGTGCAAAGCCTAAAGAAAATGTGTTTTTGACTGCTATGACATGACAAAAACATGAAAAAAAGGGATACCTCGAATGGATATGCCTTAGGATTAGGGCATAAGAAAATTTAAATAGGGTAAATATCTATATCTAGCTACAGAAAAAAATCTCATGCACAAATTTATGTAGTTATTGAAGAACATTCAACATCAAGAAACTATTGATGGTGATGCTACAACAATCAATGCACAAATGTATGGCCAAATTATTCACATTATATGATAAGATGGAGTTATTACTGTGTTCATGGATCTCTTGAAACTTTTGAGTACTCTGCATAATGAAGATATATCACATAACATCATGAATTTATTACATAATCTTTTGGAATGTGTAGCATGGTCAACAAAATATAAAAAAAACTAGTCAGGTATGTAAAGATGAATAAACCCTAGGATGTTGATGCATGGATTTATATTGAGGTTACTAGTTACAATATCTTGAATGCTATCTTTGATTTTGGTAACACATGTAATATGATTCCTAGATCCACATGGGAAACTATTAGATGATTGACTCTTAGCTACAACCCAGTAACTCTAAGCTTAGTTGATTATATAGAAGTTGAGCCTATTGGTAGATTGGAGGACATCAAGATCAAAGTTATAGAATTGTCTCTATGAAGTGACTTTAAAGTCATAGACATGAAGAATGTATCAATGCACTACAATGCACTGATAAGAAAAAAATGGGTGTATGATGGACAAATGACTATCAATATAGTGCACAACTAGTTCAAGGCACATTAAGGTGATAAATTTGTTGTCATTCCTTTTAATAGATTACATAAGCCTTACATAATTTTAGTTGAACCAGAATCCCATTATGTTCAACAAGAAACTAGTTGGTGGAAGGTCAACACTGAGGATAATCCAAAATCTCTATGCATATCTTAATTTAACTTCTTGTACTAACATGCCAAACCATAGGTACAATCATTTCTCACTCAATAACTCAAGACATCAGAATAGTGAAGGCCCAAAATAGTAGCTACATAGTTGGTGGTAGATCAATTTGTCATTGAAGAATGTGCCTTTATGTCTATAAAATCTTTGACTCAGTTAGAATTTAATTTCTTATATCAAGCCTATGATCACATGCAAGAATATATAGAGCTGATAAGGGAAGGCACTTTACCATGGGAAACAACTTCATCTATTAATAGTGATTCAAATGCCCACCTCCTTAATTGGGCCTAAGGTGATCATGAACTCTAATCAATATGAATGGTCTTATTGTATGAGTAATAATTTATTTTATGGTATGCAACTAAGGACCTCAAAGATTTCATTTTACACTTGCAAGTTCATGTTCCAACCATCAATCAGTGAGTCAATGCTTTAAATTATGCTCTAAAGGGAGTTGCTATGACATGGTGGGCAATTCATCATAATGACTAGCTTGAATGAGATGATGCTTGCAAGCTCATGATCAATAAATTCTAACTATCATAGTTCATCCACAACAATTAGCCATTATTTAAAGAAGGTTAGTGCCCTAAAATTCATGTACATAAGTGTGTTAAATTATGGAATGTGACATACCAAAATAATGGGTTCACATCTTCCACTATACACTTGCTCCAATACCAGAAACATGGTACATGAACCAAGAACACAGAATGGAGACTAAGAATTGGGCACAAGTATAGAGTTATTTTATATAGACCTTTGTGTTTGAAGATAAAAATCTTCTGGTCCATAATGACTTTAGAAACTCAAGTATTTTTTATGCCATGGGTGTGTAGAAGAATTGAGTACTACAACATAATCTACTACATAAAAAACACAACCTTTGATCTTAATGAGACATTACTAAGGTATACATATGTTAAGAATAAAGAATAAGATTTGACATATTCATGTCACTGCATACAAGATGAGGCATAAGATAGTGAAGATTCAAACTCTGATGGTGACCTAGCTTTGAATGATTTATTTGAGCTTGAGCGACTTGTAGAACCACTCAAGGACACTGACATAGAATTGACTGAGGAAGATAAGCTGTACAACATCTAAATTCTTGAATAGGAAGGGAAAAGGAGTATATAAGAATCTATGGATGATGAAAATGCAATATTTATCAACAACCTATCAAGAAGCATGTCACTAACATTGGAACTGAGGAGGTTCCAAAACTAGCAAGCATAGGTGATATTTGATGGAAACTAAAATTTTGGAAGCTCTACAACTTCTGAGAGATTACCAAGATATCTTTCCCATCAAATTATTATAAATTTGAGGGGTCGACTCATCTCTTAGTGAGATGCATATTGAACTAAAAGAGTGGGCATAATCGATCAAGAAGTGACCATATAAGATCAATCTAAATATGAAGCTAAAAGTAAAGGAAAAATTTGATATAATGCAAGATGTAGGGATAATCTATCTAGTAGAAAAATCCAATTAGGTAATCCTTGTGGTAGTTTATCCCAATAAAATAGGAGAAATTTGAGTATGTGGGGACTACCACATTCTAAATGATGGATGTGTAAATGATCCATTTCCAATACCATTCACAGATGAAATTTTGGAGTCTATCATAGGACATGAAGTATATTATTTCATGGATGGTTTCAGTGGATATCATCAGATCCTAATTATAGAAGAAGATCGAGCCAGAATATATTTTTCAATAGAGTGTGGTTCTTTTGCATACAAGGTCATGCCTTTTGGCCTTAAAAACACACCTATGGTGTTCTCTCATGTAGTGATTACATCATTCAAGGATTTCAGTAATGATTTCTTGGAAGTTTACCTTGATGATTGGGTAGTCTTTTCCTTATTCAAAGAAAATTTTTCCAAACTAAATTTAATGTTGGAATGATGAAAAGCTCTATGCATCACTTTGAATCTAAAGAAATATTTATTTTTTACACCATTTGGAGTATTGCTTAGACATGTAGTATACAATCAAGGTATTCTGGAAGATCAAGCAAAAATCATAGTAATACTAAGTATGCCTCCAACTTTTAGTTCCATGTAAGTGTGCTCTTTTCTCAAATATATAGGCTACTACCATAAATTTATCAAAGGCTACATAGCTATTTCATTTCCCAAGGAAACTTTACTACACAAAAATTCAAAATTTGTTTAAACCTCAGAATGTCAAACAACTTTCATTGAGTTGAAATAATGATGGTCATTGTGCCCATACTAGTTTTTATAGATTGGAACAAGCCTTTTCATGTACATGTAGATGCTTCAGGTATCGTAGTTGGTGTTTTACTTGTACAACCTAGAGATGGTGCACTTGACCATCCTATCCACTTTTCTATCTAGAAACTATCTAATGTAGATAAAAATTATACAACCATTGAGTGAGAAGCACTGGCCATCATGTTATCACTTCATAAATTTTGGCATTATCTACTTGAAACACCATTTGAATTCTTCACTGACCATCAATCCCTATGATATCTGGTCAACAAACTAATGTTAGGAGGATGTATCTCTTGATGGTTGATGCTATTTTAGGAGTTTTAATTTTGCATAAATGTCAAGCCAAAAAGGGAGAATGTAGGACCAAACCACCTTAGTCACATCCCAAATGGGGAAGAGGTGGAGGAATTATAAAAAGACTCTCTTGATGCCCATATTTTCCATGTCTCTATGATTCTTGAAAACTTTAAATCCATCACCAACTTCATTGAGCAAAGAATCTTCCCTACGCACTTTTAGGAACAAGATAAAAAGTAGTTTGTCACTAGAGCACTACCATATACCATCATTAATGGACTTCTATATCACTTTATAAATGATGAAGTCATGTATAGGGTATCCTCAAACATGAAATACCTTAACTCTTGGAGGAAGTTCATCAAGGGATCACATGAGGACATTTTGCATGAGTGGATACAACTAGAAAAATTCTACAAAGTGGACTATGGTGGCCAAATTTATTCTAGGATACACATAGAGTTGCACAACACTATGATGTCTACTAACACATGGGTAAAGTTCTCCAAAAAGATGAGATGCCATTACAACCCTTGTTAGTAGAGCAACCTTTTAAACAATGGAGTATTGATTTTTTTAGACCAATCAACCCACCAAGCAAGTGAAACAAAGCCAAATACATCATTATTGTGAAAAATTATTTTACTAAGTGGGTTGAAGCTATTTCCACACCTAACTACAATGTGAAGAACATAATGAAGTTCCTATATGAAAATATCATTACTAAGTTTGGATGCCCTATAAATTTAGTTAGTGATAGAGGAACACACTTTATAAATAACATCATCAAGGCCTTGACTAAAGATTTTATGATCTCCCATCATAAAATCACTGCCTATCATCCTCAGGCTAATGGCCAAGCTAAAGTCTCCTATAAGGTACTAGGGAAAATGCTTAAAAAAATATACGATGTCAAGTGGGATGACTGGGAAGATCACATTCCTATGATCTTATGGGTATATCACACACATTATAAAAGAGATATAGTATTTACACCATTCTAGTTGGTGTATGGTATGGAAGTAGTCATGTTGATGGAATATCTAGTACCCAACCTATGCATTGCCATGGTCATGCGACTTGAAGATCAACAGTCTCTTACTAATTGACTATTGGAATTGAATCAAATGGATGAATTTAGATGCACATCAACATGGACACATGAAGTTCACAAGCAAAGCTAAAAAGTGTGGTATGATAGGAACTTGCACCAAAAATAATTTCATAAAAATCAACAAGTTTTATTGTATGATAGTCCTTTCAGAGCATTCCCAGGAAAACTAAAAATAAGATGGAAAGGGCCCTACATTATACATGACATAAAACAAAAAAAAACCATGGTTTCAAGGGATCTTTAGGGAACCATGTTACCAGGGTGGGTAATGGCTGTAGGCTTAAACCCTACTACCAATGGCTTATTGATCTAATTCTAAAAGCTAAGTGGGTGTTGAGTAGCACCGTGTAGATTGGGATTTATTTATTTTACAGGTTTTGTGTGTGTTTGTTTTCTATTTTTTTTGTTTTTATATGATGTCCTCAACAACATTTGTGAAGTACAAAAACCAAGCATCATTCATGCCTGACATGTATAGGAGGATTCATGTGTACCACTGAAAAATTCAAAGAGGAGTGACTAAAAAAATTAAATTTGGGAAAGATGATGAAATATCCCATCAACAAGATATCCATTAGATAATAGTCATCCACTGAAAGTAAATGTAAGAGACAAGGGTCGATTGATGCAATTTTTAAAAAAATGGTGGCTAGTCAACATCAAATGCTCATACCCTTCATAAAAACACCAAAGAGCATAATGGTGTAACTCCATACATGTGATAATGAATAATTACCTTAATGACCATATCAGATGTATATTTACCACATCCACCATTATATTCAAGATGACTTGACAGCTAAGCATGACTTAGATATGAAAGCTAAGAGGCACCAAATTTATAAAATCCAAGTTCAAACACCAAGTTTGAATTTCATCCTTAGCATATTTTTATGAGTTGTAACTATCAATATCTAAACCATTTTCATTACACAGAGCATATAGATCATTCAAATTTAGTCTCACACAATCGTAGATACCATGTAGGGAATCTAACCCCTCTCTAATGCATAAAAGGAAGCCATAGGTGTTGACATGGTGCTTTGACAAACTAAGTAAAGTGATTAAGATCCATTTTAGTACTTGTGTGAATCTAAGCAAAATATATTTTAACTTGATCCTATTGATGTTGCACATCCACTCACCCTCATAACTCACCATCAATTTTAGAACATAGATGTTGAGTGCCTATTACATATACTAACATTTGGTGACCTAGGATAGATAGTTCAAGTATTGTTTGGGAAATACAATGAGGGAAAAACATATTTGGGCTTAGATGGGCACGTGGTAATCAACACATAATCCATGGCCCAAGCTTTGGGCATGCCTACACATGGAAATTCTCTGCTGCCCCACAAGACTAAAATACCACTAATCTTGCCATAAGTTTGGGACTTATATGTGAGGGAAAACTAAGGGGTACCCATCAGTGAAATTATACATGAAATCATGCATATTATCATCTAGTGTATCACTAAAAGATTTTGGCAAATAATCAAGTCTACCAATAAAATACTCAAAGGCATTGTGGAGATTGCTCACAAGATGATCCATCAGAATGAAGATTTCAATTGGCCTGATCACTTCATCTAGGAGTTGCTCACAAACATTAAAAAGTGTCACAACACTCTTGGATAGATGTTAAAATATCAATTTTTGATCTTCCTACTTTGATTCACATAGTGGAGATCACTAGAGGGAGAAGTGTACCTAAATATGAATTACTAGCTAATGCAATAATTCCACAACATAATATAGATGTAGGATCATGGAAATCTCACACATGAGGGAAAGCTCAAATTTTAGTGGGAGGAGTGCTTGGACCTCATGGACACACATCCTTGAGTTCCACTTGATGTCTTTTAATACCTAGGTTAGGACACCATAGTCACTCTAATGCCCAAAGGAGTCTTTATCATAATTTTTGAACTACCATGCTCACCATTCAAACCACTCCCCTTCTTCATCATGATTGATATGGCATAGGCCAAAGTGTCTAGATAAAAAGAGTATGTATCCATGGGTGAAACCCCATTTCAATCTATTCTACTTGAAACATATATTCCTACTACATAACAACTAGAGTTAGCATCTAGCTCACAATAATAAAAGGGGAAGTGCAAAGCAGATCCACATTTAATGTCTCCTCCCACAAAGCAAACAATATGTAAAACTATGACCTAGAAGGATGACCTGAAGGTGCCACAAATAGCTATCTCTTATGACCTCTTGGAAATGGGAACATATGAACAAAAAGTCTACCAAGTCATGTTAGCAGACATGGATGGAGACTATTACAAAGAGGAGGAAAAATAGTTCTTTTTCTAAAAGGTGGTGTGTATAATGAAAATATGGAAATAGGTTCCACCTAAGTCATGGGTATAACTCTTAGCTTTTCCACCTTCCATCATTATCAACACAATTCAAGAAGAAGTTGAGCAACTCCAACATAGAATAAACTTCTTCCAACCTTTGATTGTTTCAACATTCACACCTAACATCATCTTTGCACCCCTACCAAAGAGTCCAATAGAACAACTTGTGCATAGGCATAGAACATGATGGGAAGAAAGAGTCTCCCCTACCTTGGAAGAATGCACATTTGGTTGAATAAATATTACGTAGGAAGCACAACCTGATCTTAAACATGCTTCACCACCACCATGATACAAATTGGTCACAATCGATTAAAAAAAGAAATAGGTTCTAATTTTTTATGTGCAACCATAGGATTCTATAACATCATGATAGGTATAGGAGGTTGAGGAAATTGCATAGGAGCAATAAAAAATGGAGGAATAATAGGCTACTAGGGAGGAAGCTACTTGTGTAGTTGAATGCCAACTCAAGAAGGAAGAAAGAAAGAGAAAGAAAGAAGAAGTGCGACGTCACATAATGTAGCAAGTTGAAGAATTTGAGGCCTCACAAAATTCTAAGGATATAGAGGTAGACATATAAAAGGTCTAGGAGAAGGATAGGAAGGCCCAAGAAGTAGCCAAGACATCATAATAAGCACAAAAGGAGAAATAGAAGGAAAAAGAAAAAGCAAAAAAAATAAAAACAAGATGTAGCAGACTGGGCACAACAACAAGCAGATGAAGCTACCAAGGAGGAACATGATGAAGCCCTGTGGCAACAATAAGTGAATGTAAAAATAGAAGCCTAGGCAAAGGCCCAAGTTGTAGAGGAATAAGAGAATAATAAGAAAGAAGAACATAGGAATAAAGAAGAAAAAGATAAAAAGCAAAAGGAAGAAAAATATGAGAGAAAGAGGAAGTAGAAGAGAAAAAGAAGAAAGAAGAGGAAAAGAAGAGAAAAAAAAGGAAGAGGATAGGAAAAGAGAGGAAGAAGAAAATAAGAAGTAAGAAGAAGAGGAGGAGAAAAGAAGAGGGAGGAAGAAGACAAGAGGAAGAGGTCAAACAAAATATGGCTAAAGATGATGTGCAACAAGCTAAGCTAATAACATAGGCCACAATGTGTTAACAAGTTCTACTTATAACTCAAGCAGGATCCTAGATGCCATAACTTCCATTAGGAGGTGTTTAGGTTTGAGATGTTCCCTCAGTCACTGATCGATGTACTAACTTTTTGCTCCCTCTAACCATTATGCCACATCTTAACCCTGCATCCTTAATAAGCACATTAGCCATGCTCTTAGTCAAGTAGGAGGCTTCACTTGATGTCTCTCAGTTGCCTTTGAAGAAATAGTTGGAGGTGCCATATCTTTTCAAGAGTCCATTACACAAAATGCCACCTCCCTAAAGTAAGAGTGGGATTAGACAAGGGAAGAGAATGTGAAGCTCAGGGGTCATCTTCATGAAGTGGTAAAGATGATCAAAGATACTTGCCCAAACTTGGCCTCTCAAGTAATTAGGGACCAAGTGATGTCAAACTATAATAAGATCAAGACCTTGGTCACAAAGCTTATAAAAGATTAGTGCATAGCATAACAACTTCACTAAGTTGACATCTTGGGTCATAATTTGAACACTAATGTCACTAATTTGATGACTATGCTAGAGGAGTATCAAGGTATTATTGACATTGCAACCCTCCAATCCCATCAGCTCATATGTAGTCTTCTAGACTAGAAGTGACAACTTGAGAATTCCCTTTCCATCTCTAGTGTAAACTTCACTGTAACTACCATGACTAGCATAACCATGCATAGTCAAACTACCTCAACCAATGAAAATGACCTTTCTCTCTAGTAATATTTCAATGCCAAGGATAATGTGTACAATTCAATTCTTATATGGAAGCAAGACCTATGACATAACACATTTACAGATCTTTAGGTAGAAGGACATGCAAAAAAATTAGAGTAGCTAAGCACAAAAATTCAACTAAAGGTCAGTAATACAAAGGCAAAAATGAGTACCACTGAGGACTTAGACCTAAAGGAACTCATTGGATGTTATACACCAATGCACATCCTAATTCACATGGTCTAAGAAGTGATGCTTGATTGAAATACCTTCAAAATTAACTTGGCTTTGTTATATAGTGAGGTGGCCTCGATCCTCAAAGTTCTTATTTACAATCCACCATCAAAGCTCTAGTAAGAACTCACACAGTGAAAGACTACTTAGTCTGGGGCCAAGGATCCTATTGTCTAGCCTTCTTCCTCAACAATACCACCTCCTTCCAGTTGAGTACTATGTAATGTGTATTTTTTTAAATTTTTTGTAAAGTTTTGAGCAAGTTTTTGTATTAGGGATGATTAGTGAGACAAACATGGCCATGATGGTTGGAAAATCATAAAGGGTGGCCACTAGGTTACATTAGCCTATTAAAAACCTAAAATGGTACTATGTTGGTACACTAATTAGTTGAAAACTTGAAAGGGTGGCTAAGTAGTGCACAAAAGGTAAAAACCAAAAATGACACCTTGAATAATTACTGTGACTCTTACTAGTCTACCCAATTTTTTAGCTTCTGCCTTTAGTGTATAATTAAATGAACCTATGAAATTACCTCAAGATGAGACAACATTTAAAGTTTTAGAAAGTGTTGGGAGAATAAAAATGGATAAGTAAAGCTACATAGAATATTCTTCAAAAATTTGCGTGTTATGTATGAAATTATCAGCTATATGTATTTTGTCCTATCCTCTACAAGTTGTAAAGGGATAAAAGATGAACAATATCCTCTCTTTGGAACCAATGTATGAGAAGAATATGAATATTCAATAACTATAGAGGCTATAAATATGTATGTTTGTAAGAAGAAGATGATGAACCTTCATTGAGATCAATATAGACTTTCTGGGTATGGTTACCTATCGTATTTCTTATCTATGTTATGATGTTTAATGTTTGGTTTAATATTATCTAAATAAATATGAATGATATGTAAACTTTAATAAAGCTTTGGATTAGTATTAGTTCCTATCTATTGCATGATAAATCATCTTTATCATGCGTCTATTAATTATGAATTCTCTGTACCATCTTGTGTAATATAACAAAACTTAGCTATCCTCATCTTTAGCATGTTTTGTTGCATCAAGATCCTATGCTAACAAAACATTTTGGTGAACCCATATCCCCTAACACCCCTTAAGTTATATTTTTAATCTTATTTTATATTGGATATGATTCTTCTTAGGGTTTCATTAACCCTTGCCTTACACACTTCCTTACATTCTAGGGTTAACCCTTGCTTTATTGTATCAAGATTAGGGTTATACCATGTATGTGTCTAGTGTTACCAACATTTATTTGCATGTTATTTTTACTTCTAAGGTTAGATATCATTATGATTATCATTTATCTATTTTTTTAAGGGTTGGGCATAGATTTATTTCTCCATTATTAGCCCTAGTTCTTTGTGATTATCTTAGGGTATATTCATACATTTTTATTATGTTGGGTCATTTTGTCATGGTTATACTTGCTTATCATTAATTTTAAGGTGTGTTAGGGCATGTTATATTTTATAATAATTAGTTCTCCCTCATGTTATTTATTTATGTTCTTGTGCTCATTAGTCTCCCTTACGAGTATATGCGATTCATTTATGATATATTCTTCTATGGTAGTTTGTAAGTGGGATGTTCCTAAATTTTATGTGTTATTGTGAATGATGATATAATTTTTATGAAAATGTTTACCAGTAATTTAATTTTTCTTTCCACTGATATATTATATAATAATAACATACAATCTAAAACAAGTTTGAGTTATATGTAATAATTATTATTTATGTAAATAAACCCTTGTAATTGATAACTTTTCCTTAGAACCTTATAGAGATAGATCATGTGTAGTTCATAGTATGATGTCTCATTATGAGGCAAATATTATAAAAATATAGAGGGATGGATAATGTAATACCTCTATTCATCTTATTTCTTCTTAACCTCAAGGTGGAGTTAACCTAAATAGCTCTCCTAACCTTCCTCAAGCTCATAGACTTATAGTGTATACCACTAAGGATATCATAAATTAGGTTAAGAATACTTATTCCAAAATATCTATTTTATAATTTATTTCAAGGTATAATATGTATAAATATATAATTTATTAGGCCTTGTGTGATACTACTTTACCACATGATGTCAAACTTGCATATTTTTTTCTATTATTAAAACCATGACATATAGTGAGAACCTCATCTCTTTTGAGTGGGAGGAATTACCTTCTAAGGATATTGTGGACTAAAATTTTCCCTTATATATTCAAGTTATCATCAATAATAAAGGGATTATAAGGGTTGTAATATATAATGGATCATTGTTGAAAATTTATGGTGAGACCTTTCTTAATGCATTGGGAATTGCAAGACAAGACCTTACAAACTTTGATATAATTATATAATGCTTTGACGATAAACCAAAAAAGGCTTTAGGAGAAATTAAATTAAACATAATTATTGGACCACAAACCATAGCTACAGAATGACAAGTAATAACTAATTATGTGAGTTATAACCTTTTAATTGGTAAGCCATGGAATCACATAATGCATGTGGTTCCATCTACATTATATATTTTGTTAAAATATGTTTATGAAGGATTCATATATACTTGTCCTATAGATGATGTTCCTTTCAATTTTTCAAAAGGTATAACTCACTGAGAGAGTTATTTTACATCTAAATACACTACAAATATATATTTTGGCACCCCAATAAGTCATTTCAATGGACCAATTAGCTATATTTGAATTATGAATGTAGTAAAACCTTAGAGGCACTCAAATTGATAATATATACAAATAATTACCAAATTGTATGTTCACCCTAATCATCCTTTGGGAATATAAAGATGAAATACATAGCTTGGATATTGGTCAACTCTACCTTATCCCACAAGACTATGGTAGACCTATGTAATCATCCATGTATATTAATACACCATATTATGATGATAAATGTGAAGGACCTATAGTGGACGCTTGTTTCAATACTAAAAAACCAAAGTAACTTCATATCTTAGTTCAATACTCTTTAGAAAAATATGGATTCATATTGAAATATATACAAAAAATGGTATATAAATTTAAAATCTCAGGTAAGCATGAAAAAGGTATTACAAAACCTATCATTCTAACTACTCATCAATCTAAAACTAGTATTGGATATAATGAATATTCTTGAGTGGATAATTTACCCTTTAAAATTGAATCATAGGTATACTGATGCTCATAGTCATGAAATTCATATAAAATAAAAATATTTACATGCTCACTTTTCAAAATCTAACATGAATCATATGAAAAAGGTAAATATTACCAAGGAATTATGGCTTGCATATCCCAAATTGATTGACAAGGTGGCTTCACCCGAGATTGTGCCTATCAAATCTTTCTCTAACAATGAAGCCTTTCAAGAATATTTTGGATCATATTTAAATTTATTGAATTATTATCATACAAATGATTTTATACAAATGAATGATCCTAAGAAACTAATCAATAATATAGAGTAACTAAAATTTAACCATGTGCCTTAACACAAGGAGCAAAAATGATTACTGAACATGCTGATGGTTCAAATATACTTTTGAATAGTCAATAGGACACTAACATGATTGTTTTACCACCCATCAAGACACATGGTTTCTAATATGATATCATGGAGTTAAGGGCCATTCAAAAAATACTTTTTTTACTTTGAATAATAAAATTTAGGATCTTATTGACAATAGTGATATTGAAATCCAAGATATAATAGTTAAAACACAAAATCATAAGATTCAATCTATTAATACCCATAATATGCCAAAAGATGAACCTAAATATGAAATCAAATGGGTACATAATAAAAAATTACATCAAGACCAAATAAAAACACCAATTATGGTAAATAAGAAATCATTACATAATTTGGTGCTAAGGCAAATTAAACTCAATAATACATATTATTGTATTGAAAACACCATTTTTGATAATGATGACTTACTCATTATACTTCCAAATTATTATAGTGGAAAGACACATGATTTCAAATGTATATTATATGATTATTCTTTAGGAATTGATGGTATTTCCTAACATACTTTTGTGTTTTCCTAACATATGTTTCTGATTTAAGACGTCATCATCTATTTACATGCAATATAAAGGTTCACCTAATATTATTAAATGATATATGGTATTTACATTATACACATAAGATCATGTATTCACACTTGGCTCTAGGATAATTCTTGCAGCATTTTAGTTTCCATTTGTTTTTACATTTCTTTGACTTTAGTTTTCTTGATATGTATTTTTTCTTGAATTTAATATTTTTTCACAAATCTTATTGGCCATTTGGATTTGGTTGTTACTCTTTATTTTACCCCAAGAGTTTTTTTTCATAATATTTGAGTTACATGCACATGCTTGATTTTGATTTTCACTTTATGGATTTGGTTTTCATAAGTCCTTGTATTCCTTATTCATGATGTTTCATATCATGTAGATGTTTTAAGTTATTTCCTAAGTTTTCATGATCCATATCATGCATCTATTTGGGACAATACCCTTGTGTGATCTCTTAATTTGATTATATATTTTCCATTAAGGGGCATAGCTCATACTATGTTCTTTATAGATTATATCTTGTCCATAATGGGGAATCCATTACACTAGTGCTTTCATTGATTACACCTTATCCATAGTGGGGCATGCATTACACTAGTGCTTTCAATGATTATAAGTTACTCACATAGGGGCAACCCTTTAACACATTTTTATCGATTACCTATATAAGGGCATACTATTAAAATGCTTCATGAATTATACATTTTTCATTTGGGGAATGTTATGTTGGTGTGCCTATAGATTAAACATTATTTATATTGAGTTAGGCCCTCACTATATGTCCTTTTACATGTCTTATTCACATTGGGATCTAATATTGTTGGTATATTCATTGCTATATCTTGTCCATGTTAGGGCATATTGCTACATAGGGGCATATCACTTCACCCTTTGATTATATTACCTTTAAGTCATCATATTAGGACTAGGTTACACATATTTTAAGGTTTTATTAGTATATTTTTTATGATTATATGGAAAACTATGTTGTAAATGTGTTCTAATAATTAATTCAACTTTTTATTTCATATATTTTACACATGATATGCATAATCCTTTTCTTTTAAGATGATTGATATGCAAAAACATATCTCATATCCAAAGAGGGTATTTGGTTAGCTTATTCTATCTTCATATACATTATTTTTGTAGACACCAACATTTGGTACAAACCCATCCTTTATGTCATTTATTGTAACTTTGCACACATAGACTATTGATAATGACTGAGGCATCTATTAGAACAATTTACTTGAGTCTTTTTATATTTTGATTTGTGACTTTTTCTATTGGTCATTAATCTTACCACTTTGTCATGGATATCCCCAATTTGGTATTTTGTCCTTCTGGACAAGTCCCTGGTAATTGGATAGAAATAGCCCATGACCTTAACCACTTGGCATTGACATATCCTAAACATAACTTTTAGAATTTATTTTGGGGCACATTTAATTTTATTCTTATTTTTATCTATTGGGTCTTATATTAGGTCATCATTTTTTGCACCAATAGGTTCCAAATTAAAAATATTTATAAATACAGGGCTTATTTAAGGCACCAAGGATATTTTTCCTCACTCTAAAAAGTTATTCAAATATTTTTCATATTCTATCTATAGGTCTATTAAAGCAATATTTAAAGTTTCATCTTCATTTTCATACTTGTGCCAAGGGTAAAATAGGATAAACAGCATATATATTTGTATTCATCATTCTCCACACACATGTAAGTGGGAGAACTACATTTGAGTTTAAGCCTTTTTAGAATTTTGGACAGTAGTGTAGTGCTTGTTATTTCAATGGGGATTGACCAAGGTCAGTCCAATGCAAGTCCCTTCAACCAATTCCATATGACTAAATACCTTTAAACATAATGTATAATGACTTCCTTCACTCTACTTTTTATTGCATTTATATCAATTGAAGATTTATTTCTACACACTCATACCAAAAGGACTAGTGAAATATCATATAGAATCAACTACTTGTTTACATCTCATAGTGATAAGTGTTGGGACTATTATAACACAAATTTACTTGTTAACTTGCATGAGTGTTTATTTTAAAATTTTCATAGATTAAGTGTTTTATTGAGGTATGCCCCTTAAAAAACACTAAGTTTGATGTTCTTACAAGGTCTCTTAGTGTGAATTAGGGCTTAAACAAAAGGAAAAAACATTATGATAGTTTTGAACATCAATTCATTAATCTAAGATATGTTTTTATTGATCATGAAAAAATGAAGGGATTCATAGAGTTTCACACTAGTCTGATCTACAAAAGGGATATCGAAACATAATTTCCATTTTTAGGATAAACTATCACTATCATAATAATTTGATACTAGATTATCACTATTAGAGTAGTTCAATTTTAGGTGCATTGTTATATCACAATAATCTTTCTAAATTCTCTTTTTCATAATTTATATATGTTATTCTCAACACTATCAATGTGTATCAAAATACAGGTTGATCTAAAGTTAGGTATGTTCTTATAAACCCCCTTTGATAATTATTTATATATTTATTTTACAAAAAAGTGACATTAGGTGTATCCATAGGAGTGCAAAAGGCTAGTGTTTCCTTTATTAGTGAAAACATCAAAATCTAAGTAATAAAATAAACTACCTTAAGCCTAGGAAATCATGAGAAAAATTAAGGATGAATAGAAAACCAAATATGAAGACAAAAGCATGCAAAGTATACCTTCCTTTGTGGATTCTCCACCTTGTCGAATGTAAACAAAATGTGGCTCAGAATGTGATATCAAAAGGTCTTAAACAATGTCATATTTGAAGAGTGGAGAATGCACATTTGAGAAATTTGAAGAATAACTTGATAAGAAGTTGAATTGATACAAATTGTAGCTCTAAAAATTGGTAGGGCTTCACTATAAATCTTGAGCATATAATATGAAGTGGGGCACTCCTTTATTTATAGGCAAAGTGACTAAATGTGAGCCCTCCATCTTGAATTCAAGATGGAGGGTAGATATTTCAACCCAAGAAATCACATGGATCACAAATATGATCCCTTCAACTTATCCAAGATGAAGGGTGGAGGATGCTCCTCAAAATAACCCAAGGGAGACTAATATGAACCCTCTATCTTACATAAAAGAGGGAGGGTATAGAATGCCCCTCCAAAATATCTTAAGGGATGAAATAAGAGACCTCCATCATGTTTCCAATATGGATGGTGGAGAATCCTTCTCTAAAATATCTTATAGCGTGGAAATAAGGCCCTCCATCTTGTCTCCAAGATGGAGGGTGGAGAATGCTCATTGGAAAGTACCCTACATGAGGTGGAAAAGGGAGAAATTGAATTAAATGAAATTATAAATTCTAATTCCATGGGATTTTTAATTAGAGGAATGACTAACTAAACTTAATCAAAGGGATTAATTTAATTAATATGATATGAACATGAATTTGCTTGATTTGATTGAATAATGGGAAAATGACTAATTGATCAAAGAAAGGGAGATGACCAATGATGACCAAAAACATGACTAGAGTGGAAATTTAATTATCTAATATGTTGAATTACACTAATTAAGGATGCACTTATGTGTTTTTAAATGTTTACATCCAATGTGTGGATGAAATTGGGATGTTAAGTGATTTTGAAGCTTAATTCACAATATTGTAGAAAGTCATTCTTATTTACATAAATTTTTCCCCTACTTGAGAAGGAATTGTGAGAGACTAGATAAATCAACAAATTTTTAAATAATGAAAAGTCTAAAATGAGGATGAAAAATTAGATGAAGAAATAATGGATGTTGTAATTTCATCATTCCCAATTGATAGGTGTGGGAGATTGAATGGAAAGATAAGGATATTATTTGAATGAAATTAGTTAGGGATTATGCCCCTTATATAAGTTATGTGGGGATGAATAATGTGGATGGTATCTTGAAAAAGAGAGGGATAAGGTAGAATGTAAGAGAAGATTAACCCATGGATAAGATTATGCTAGGTGAGTTAACACTTGCATGATTTGATTTATGATGATGATGAATTAATTTTACCTAAACATGGCATAATAAGAGAAGGATACATTCAAAAAATAATCTATACACTTTGAATTTCCCCAAAAAGGATGAAATTCATGAGCATGGAATGATAATTTACCCAAACAGGGTGAAAAGTGATTTATTTTACCCCAAACATGGTGTATTTGATTTGATGAATTGATAAAGTGAATTATTGGCAAGCATAGATCAAGTATTTAAATTTTCTCATAGATTAATGATAATATGAATGACTATAATCAATAAGTTGACACAAATGTGTGTGCTAGTTGTATAATGACTTTTTGAAGAAGCTGCAAAAAAACCTAGCACACAAGAATGCTCAAAGTGATGAAAGACAAAAGAATGAAAAAAATAAGAAAATGATTAAAGAATTATATGATAAGATTGGAAGAATATCCATGTTAATAAGAAAAAACAAGGGTGGTTGAGCTGACCTAGAAATTGGTTAGTACTAAGCATTGTCTACATAGTCTAAAAAGACCTCAGGCTGATATAGTTCTCCCATATATTGGGAGAGAATATGATGAAGAATGAACTAGATGATTAGAATAATAATAATGGTTTATAAATGTGTATGACTCTATTTTACATGTTTTTTTTGAGATACATGTATGCCTAAGCATATATGTATCCAAAATGTTTAGGTGTTTTAATTTGATCATGAAAAATGCAATGATGTGAAGCATTCAAAGATGATCTAGATGATAGGATTTGATAAGAGATGATGATGTAATGGGATATGATTACAATGTGAAATTATCAATTTAAGACCTTTGGTACTTGATTTTTAATTTTTCACATGATAGTATACATCATGATATAAAACACCATGATGACCTAGCCATAATGTGTGTAAAGACTGACCCCTAATCTAATAGACAACTAATAATAACACACCAATGATAAAAATCATGATGATAATGCTAACATAGGCCCATGTGTGGAATCAAGTATAAGTGCATGAAAACTGACACCATGATGATGACCTTGTTGGCACAATAGACCGAGTCAAGACAACAACAAAAAAAAGCAAACAAATAAACACATAAACATGAAAATAAAAAGCATCATGTCATGAATAAATTCAAAATACATATTATAGGGTCAATTAAATTGATGGTTGAAATGTATTCCCCCAAGAAAGGATACATGCAAGGGGAAGAAGTGGGAATAAAACATCTTGAAATGAGCTACATGTTTAAACTTGCCCTAAATAGGGTGGAAATAGTGAGCTTGAATCAGAGTGATTTGATTTGACTTTGCCCCAAATAGGGTGGATTTGGGAAGGACACATCTCAATTGTATATGATTCGATTAGATTAAGATTAATCAATGATTATTAACTAGACGTAAGATAAAACAAATGTTTTTATATTTTGTGGTTGTATATCTTTTTTGGAGATTGTGGATTTTTATATTTTTTAGGATGTTTTAATGTTATGAATGTTTAGGATTTTATAAATATTTGAATATTTTTGAGTTTTTGGAATGTTTTGAATCAAAAAATGGTGACAATATACAATTAATTCATAAAATGGCAAGAGAATAATATAAAAGTGGTTGAGATGACCTCAAAAAATTGAGCATTTCCTATAGAGTCTAAATGAACCTCAAGTCACTGTAGTTCAACCAAAAATGGGAATAGAATATGATAAGTATGAACATAGAATGAAATATTATTAAGATGATCATGATTGAGAATGGATTAAATTTGATGGAGAATTTTTAACTCTCTAAATGGTGAGAGCGTGGAATGATAATGTTTAGGAGTGTTTGGATCATTATACCCACAAGGGATCACTAGCAAAGGGAAAAACCTATTATAACACCGAGATGAGATTTAATAGCAAATGGCAAGATTGGAATGATAAAATTAGATAAAAATGGATGATAATCATATTACTAATATCCAAGGACCATGTCATGGGGGAAATAAAATTTCCAATTATCAAAATGTCACTAAGATAATATGCCAAGAGATTTTCCAAAATAGGGCTGAAAATAACTTCCACTTTCTTATTAAGATCAAGATGGGAAGGATAATTGGACTAGGGTAGGATAAAAATAAAGATGGTTCAGACAAGGTAAAATGGTCAATATGATGGGAATGGAAAAAATTTCATTGTAGATAAGAATGCTCACAAGTGTCAAGGTACTTGTAGATAAAGTATTATTTACACTTGATATCAAAAACCTGGTTTTCATCATGGTACTTGCCCAAGATTCCACAAGCATGGTTTTCACCATTGGATGAATTATTTATCTTTATCCTTTTATTTGATTTGATTTGTTTTTTTTTTGATTTTTAGCATCTCAACTCAAAGGATGATGATGAGATGCATAATTTTTAATGTTTGATATCTATCCCATACTAATTTTGAATAGCTTCTCTATTATAATTTTGTTGCTGATGTGGACTTTAATGATGTTGTTGTGACCTTCATTGATTATTGATTTAGTTTCCTTCAAAATTATAAACAAGGTATATTCATAGCCTTTATGAAAGAGAGTTCCACCATGGAGGGTAAAGTATGATAAGCATTGGATAAAAGATTTGATTTGATAGGGGAATATGGGGTTTGGTCTACAGATATGACTGTGAAAGGAGGGATAACGGTTGGAAGGCCCATGAAAATTGGGACTTTCAGTCACATACACCATTGTTTCTGATTCTAAATTTAACATGATTTTGGATGTTGCAGGGCTGGATGGTCTAATATTAACTTCAATAATGTCTTCCTTAAGTGATGTAGAACTGATTTGCTTATTTATTGGCACCTCGAAAAGGTTTTCATTAAGTTTTCTTGACTGTTCTAATTTTTATTATTCAATATGCCTCAAGTAAGTTTAATATATGGGATGTTGATAATTAATTTTTGATTGTCCCTTAGCACCTTAAGTAATGTTTCACTAAATAATGTTGATTTTAGACTGTAATTTGATGAATTATCCCATAATGCCTCAAATAAGGGTTCACTAGGGATCTTTGCTTCTGATTAAATTTATTTTACTAATATGTCACTATGAAATAACTCCAAAAATATGTGATTCTATTAGTACCAAGTGATCAGTGAAGGATATTATATGTTAGGGTAATGAATTAGATGGTTGATGTGAAAAATATGGGGAATAATAATAGAAGGATATTTGGTTGTACCATCTTTGTAGAGACTAATAGGAGAACTTGTGTCGATTTTGAAGGAAACTTCCTCAAAAATCATAGAAATATCACTGATGGCTTCAAACTAATCTTCAAGAAGTGTGTAGCTAAGATTACAATATCTTAATTCTGATATTTTTTTAATGTTAAATCTAATGTTGATATTGATGTTGATCCTAATTTTGATGCTAATGGTAAATATCCTAATTTTGATTGTAAATATGATTCTAATTTTTATATTGATCCTAATTATTGTTTGACCACATGAATGACTTGCTAGACTGAGTTGTCCACAAGTACCTTTTTCACTTATTTTTGAGCAATGAAGGCTTGGGGATGTAAGGATTTATAGGAATGAGGAACATTTTGTAATGGATGGATGATAAACTATTGGTTAATAATGTGTTCTTTGAATATGGGCTAATCGAATAAGGGTTCATCAAATAAAGGTGAACAATCATAGAAAGGTTCATCAAATTAAGGCTTATCAAATATATGAGGATGGTCAAAGGGGGACACATAAAATATGGGTGACTTGTCTTGATCTAGATTTGGAAGTGGATTAATCTTATTTTGATTTAAAAAATGATCTTGGCATATCCTTAGAGAGTGATTCTTAGACTTGGGTGCACTTGGCTCCTTAGTAGATGATGAACCTTGGAGTGGTAATGACAAGATCTAATTAGATGGCCTGATTGTCTATGACTCTAAGGTTGGATCAATAATAGACACAAAGTAGGATAGGTGATAGCTAATATGAAGGAGTTGGTTTATAATATCGTGGCTTAAAAATGAGCTTGGAATTGATGCTTGACATGTTTGTCATAGATGAAAAGATGGACAGTCATAAAAAAAGGTGTCAAAATAGTTTCCCCTTTGCTAGTAAGATCACAATCAAGTGGGTAACTAGTAGATGATATGCTTGATGGATGTCCCTATGAAATAATGTGACTATTATTATTCAGGATATAATCTAGGTTTGTTGGATTGAAATATAAATGTCGTCGAGTAAGTATTTCTAATAATTATAAAAGGAGATCATCCTTATTATCAAACATGTATCATTCAAAGGCTCCATCTTGATTTAGTGTGAATGCCATAAAATTGAAATAAAAGGTAATATAAGATTGATAAACGGATTCCCCCAAGTAAGGATACATGCAAGGGGAATTATTAGATTATAATTAGCTCTAAACAAGGTAGAATTGACTTGATTAAAATAGAATTGGCCCCAAACAAGGCATACTTGATTTGATTAGATTGGGCCCCAAATAGGGTATAATTAATGAGAAGTAATTTTATTTAGAT
Organism: Torreya grandis; assembly: GCA_037957365.1. NCBI lineage: Eukaryota > Viridiplantae > Streptophyta > Pinopsida > Cupressales > Taxaceae > Torreya > Torreya grandis. The sequence goes on along the minus strand of JARHVA010002662.1, from coordinate 410,429 downwards.
TAGCTCCATGTAAGGCAAACTGATTAGATTATTTAAATCTTAGATTATAATTTTATGTTGGATTAGATTCAAATGAGAGAAAGGATGGATGCCATGACTTCATTGCTCCCACTGACTAGTGTGGGAGATTGAATGGAAATATAAGGATATGATTTGAATGATTTAAATTGGTGGACTTTGATCAAATTTAACCATATGAGATGTAACTTTGTTTAGGTTGATGTGAATTAGGTTTAGACTTGATTTGAAATAATTATTGAAACGTGATTTGAAAAAGAGAATTGAATGTTTGATTTGAATAGATTTGACATTGAAATAGTTTGGATTTGAATATTTGATTTTGAATAAAGTTAATAAAATTGGAGATGAATACTTGAGTTGATTTAAAAATTTGGTTTGAAATTAGAATTTAGAATTAGATTGGAATTAGAATTGAATCAAAACATGTAGTATAATGGCATAATTTTAGACAATATGGGTATGTGTTTAGACAAATTTTGACATCATATCTAGAAGGAAACAAATTTTGCCTCAAAAATTAGGTAGAGTAATACCTCTTTGTGAAGGTGTATGTGGACTATGTTTGAATATATGACAAGTTTTGACAAAACAACCAAGCAATCAATCATTCAATGTCACTATCCTACTTTAGTGATTAACATGGGAGTTCTCCAAATTCATTAATTCCTTCCATATACTCACCTTGAGAGAGGATTATAAAATTTAATAATTTTTAAATTAATTAATGTGATTATTGGTGGTGTTTTAATCCTACCCTTCTCTTAAAAGTTTTGTACATAAAAGACATCTTCAAAGGCTTTTGCCTTTATAACCCTGTACCGATGAATGTTTTATGGCTGAAAAGTTTTATTGTAAAGTTCTTATGGGGTTACTAGATGGTCTAGATATACATTGTAGTACATGGGTAGAAAAAATACATTAATCAAATGTCAAGACTTAATGGGATATTCTTAGGATGGTCTTGTACCTTAAAGACCACTTCATCCATAAGATTTCAATGAAGTGATAACCAAAAAGTCAATCTCTAAGGACATTTCAACTAAAGTATAAATGATGTAGCCTTGATTTATATACCCTAAAAAGTAAATGAGGTTGACATTGAATGCTAGGTAATGACATCCTAAGCACCATGCCATAAGGACTTGCAATAAGGTGATGAACTCCACCCTACACAACCAAAAAGAAAAGGAAATGTATTTCCATTCTAATTTTTAGGAATCCCTTTAAGGGAAAACAAAGAGTATAATAGGCAAATACTTCAGAATAAAACAAGTGATCAACTCCATGTTTCTGGGTCACCCTACCATGAGGGGAACATGAATGTGAAAGGATCACACAAGCATATAAACAATTACTTAAGAAAATAACTAAAATGATGAACACAAATGAAAGTGTTTTATTGCACCAAATCAAAAAAATGAAATCCTTCTGAAACATTAAAGGAAATGTGAATGAATAATATTTGCTTGGAACTTGAAATAAAAACAATATGAGCAATTTTGCTTGGTGGGTCTTTGTCAAATGAGGGATGTTAATTTTCTATGTTTTGAAAACTCTTGGCCTCAACATATAGAGGCAAATTCACCATTTATTAGGGCTAAATCATTATTTGTAAGAATTTGCACACAACATAAAACAAAATTGAAAAAACATAGAAAATTCATTTTCTCTGATTAGTAGGGTCAATTTCAGCGATTATATAGGTGTTTTCATAGATAATACATCAATTTCATCAAAATAAAAGTAAAATTCACTAATTATTTGGAACAAAAAATTGTGTGATACTTGAGAGCAAATTCATCGATATGAGGGTTATTTTATTGATATTAAGGTTAATTTTTCTAATTACCAAAGCTTACATACAACACAAAACATAGATAAAAAACATAAAATAAAGGCATTTCATTATTTAGTAATGGAGTTTCCACCAATTTCAAGGGTGTTTTCACTAATTATAGGTTTATTTTCATCATTTTTGGGCATTTGCACTCTTTTTATGTATTTTCACTATTTTTGGGGTGTTTTCACCATTTTGGTGAAAAATCACCATTTTTTAATGTCCATGTGTCTTTTAAAAACCTCCATTTTCCAAAAATGAGAGGTAAAATAAACGCTCAAGTTAAAAATTATGGCCTTTTCAAGGTACGTCATTCAAGTAGAAAACTGAGCAATTTTGCCATTTACAGGGTCAATTTTGCTATTTTTGGGGTCAATTTCATTGTTATGGCAATTTCACTGATTATTAGGCATTTCACCATTTTTATATCAATTTCACCAATTTAACTTGAACCTACATACAACATAGAATAAAAAGGTCAAATTCACCATTTTCATAGATTGAATTCACCAATTCATAGGGATGGAAAACAATGACAAAAATTATTGAAATTTTGTTAAAAAACTTATATTTTTAACAAATAAAAATGGAAATAAATGCTTAAAAGAGAGTGTGGGTTATGGGAGTCCCACCAGGAATTCCATATATATCCATAGGAGTAGAAAAGGTTCGTGTTTCTTTCATTAGTGAAAATATTAAAATCAAAGCAGTGAAACAAACTACCTTAAACCTAAGACCTCATGAGCCAAAGCAAGGATGAATAGAAAAACAAATATGAAGAAAAAAACATGCAAATTATACCTTCTTTTGTTGATTATTTACCTTGTCAAATGTAAGTAGATTGTGGCTCAAAATGTAGTATTAAAAGGTCTTCAACAATGTCATATTTCAAGAGTAGAGCATCTCCCTTTGATAACTTTAAAGAATAGCTTGATAACAAGTTGAATTGATGCACAAGGTAGCTTTGTGAACTAGCAAGGCTTCACTATAAGTATTGAGAATTCAATATGGAGAGGGGTGCCACTTTATTTATAGGCAAAGTGATTGAATGTGATCCCTCCATCTTGCCTTCAATATGAAGGGTGGATAATTCACCCCAAGGCACCACATGGATCATGTCATGGATAGCCAAAATGAGACCTTCATCTTGTCCAATATGAAGCATGGAGGATGCTCCTAAAAATATCCCAAGGAGGATTAATATGTGCCCCCTATCTTGCATGAAAGATGGAGGGTGGTGAATGCCCCTCCAAAATATCTTGGGGGATAGAATGAGAACCCTCCATCTTATTTCCAAGATGGATGGAAAAGATCCTTCTCAAAAATATCTTACAAGGTGGAAAGAGGGCCCTTGATCTTCTCTATAAGATGGAGGGTGGATAACGCTCCTTAGAAAGTGGCCCACATGAGGTGGAAAAGGGAGAAATTAAATTAAATGAAATTATAAATTACAATTCCATGGGATTTATAATTAGAGGAAGGATTAATTATACCTAATCAAAGGATTTAATTTAATTAATATGATACAAACATGAATTTGGTTGATTTAATTGAATAAGGTGAAAATGATTAATTGATAAGAGAAAGGGAGATGACTAGTGATGACCAAAAACATGATCAGAGTGAAAATTTAATGATTTAGTACATTGAATTAACCTAATTAGGGATGTACCTATTTGTTTTAGAACATTTACATCTAATGTGTGGATGCAATTAAGATGTTTAGTAATTTCTAGGATTAATTCAAAATGTTGTATAAAGTCACTCTTATTTGCATAAAATTCATTCCATTTATTATTATAGACATAGAAGTGGTGAAAATGGAGTGTCTAAACTAGGGCTAATAACTCTATGTCAATTAAGTAAAATAATGACATAAGGGGTATCTAATTAAACATATAGAATTTAGTAAATCAAAACTTCATAATACCTACAATTTTGAATTACAAGAATGAGAAAGATTGGTAAATTTGGTAAATTGGAAAGATATGTATCAAAGGAGATTGATACCTTAATTTACCTTGCTTGAGTTTTGGAAAGGATTGCGATGCTAGAAATAGACTATAAAACAGGTAAAAAATATTTCCAAGGAAATAAACTATGTTTCTAATGATGCCTATTTATTTTATTATAGATAATGACCAAACCACTTTTGTATGACCGAATATGGAAGTTATGGCTAATTTTGGCAAAAGGCTATGAGTATGGTCATTGATCATAAGGTATTTAAACTTTCTAAGATTTTTTAATAGTAAAAAATGTCTAGGAGTCTATCTTCACTATGAAATTTTTTTATGCAAGGATAGTGTCTTAACTTCCTTTGAGGTTTGTAGATACACATCCCACACACTTAGAAATAGGGCTCATATAGTTTATGCATGTGAGTGATTCAACCTAAATGAGAGAAAGGACTTAACCTAATCTCCTTAGATAAAGAATGATAAATTTGAATTCTTCTTAATATAACCTTATTTTGGTACAAGTATATATCCATAAGATTCTAAGAGATGATGAAGGCATACTAAGCTCAATGTGTAGTACTCTTGACAAAATTTGATTAATCTGCATGGAAGAATTAGCTTTTAAGATCACTTGTGAATTATAAATGACTTAAGGTATATGTGTATATATATGATCATTTAAATTTAAATTTGGAAACATTCATGAGTAACCTAACCATGGAAAATAATGAGAACTAAAAACCAAGGCACAAGAAATCAACACAAGGTATAAATGACCCACACAAGATAGATGACCACTTTTCTACAACCAAAAAATGGTCATGATAGATAGATGCCATGAAACATATATCAAGTTGAACTGAGGATTACTGGATAAATTATGATGGAGACAATTAACATATCTAAGGTGTTCATGGGAGAATACATATGACACAAGGGTGTAAAGAGTTCAATGCAAGGTAAAGTATATTGAAAAGAGACAAATGTATGTAAATAATTCATATGCATTTAAAAATAGAAAATATAATTTGATTACATGGATTTCAAAAAAATTAGGTGTCTACATAATGCCTCACTTTGATTTTCATGCATGTATGGATCAAAATAAAATAAAAATAAGTGCATACCTAAACATTACCTAATAGGGATGGAACATGAAATTTATATGTATTTATAATGAATCGTCCACATTACAATGTCAAAAACTCAAATTCACCTAAAAGAAAATAAAAATGCATTCAAGTAGATCAATGCCATGGTAAATATGTGTGACTATAACAAAATGAAATAAGTGAAATTAGGAAATGAGCAAAGGAACAAATTCACATGGTAGTATGTGAACTATGCTACCACTCTTGAAAATTTGGTACTGAGACTAAAATTTAAAGTGAAATTTAAAATTGGCTCATCATAAAATTAATCAACATTAGGAAAATAATCTACTTATTGATAATATAAGTATACATAACTATTGGTTCCACTTGGTTTCACTGGCTCAACTAGGATATCTAATTGGTGATAAAGTTGTTGGGATAGATGTCCACCTTTTGAGGTAAGTGTTGGTGATAAAAATAATTCATCTCAAAATAAAGGATTAAACATACCATGTGTAACATAGATAAAATTTCAAAGTAGTAATCATCATGGAAGCTCATGTATAACATATTAATATATAGTATAATATAAATATGTGATTAGGTAAGCTCAATAGGTAAGTGTGACCTAATACTTATGTGACAAGTAAAGGTTTAATAGGATAAGAAAGAGATAAATGATATGTCATGATGGTACCCTATAAATATGTAAAAATGATATGCCCTAATGTCTATAAGATTGTTAAGAACCCTATAACTTATAAATATAATAACCTAATATATTAGATAAAACCCTTGAGGTAGGAATACCATACAATGTTTCTTATTGGAAGGAACCACTATACATAATATCTCTATATTGAGATACTGACACATAAAATAATCTTCACATTCCTCACATGTGTATGATTTTTTTATAAAGATACATGACACATATACTTAAAATGAATGCTCAACACTATCTCACCTACTACTATGACTAGATATAATGAATCTACTAGTAGCTTTTATAGTAAGCCACCTACCATGATTAATTAATTTCATTTTGATTATCTAGTGGTACAAATTACAAAACATATGGTTTATTTAATAATTCATAATACACCATAACACCATATTCTTAAGTATTATAGGTACATGACATTCCCTCCTCGTTAACATGTTTCATCTTCAAAACATGAGAAAAAGCCAAATAGTAAAACTACTACAAGTCAATAAAAATATGATGCCATGTCCTATCATCCAACCATTAATATGTTATTTTTAATCATGGTATCTATATCCAAACCCTATTCCATATCCATTATAATTCAATTCACCTCTATAGTAATTCCTTCTTTGTTTCCATGAATATCCATTGCCTCTTCACACCATTGATTCTAGTAGTTTCTCTTTTGATTCCATATAAATCCATAATGATTGTTTCTATGATGGCCCTCAACATGCCTCCATGATTTTTGGTTCTCATGATGATGTGGGTGTCTATAACCCTCAATTTTGTATCCTTTTTAGATACTTTGACCTTATTAACATTTTCTTCATCTAGAAATTCTTCATTACTTTCCTGAAGTTTTTCCATATTGACTGATGAGGCCACCAATTGATCTATTTTATAGCCTCATCCATACCTATTATATATATTTTTCTATGTAAATCCCCATAACCATCTATGACTTGTACAAATGAATGAATGAATTTATGATTTTGTGTGTGCATTGATATATATATATATATATATATATATATATATATATATATATATGTTATGTTATGAATTAATGATGCTTTTTCTTTGATTAGATTATACTTATGTAATTTATTTAACAAATATTTGAAAGGTAATGTAAGGCTATAGGAATATTTTTTGGGCATAACACTTATAGGCTACCCACAATAAATGTAGGCTTCTAGCTATAGGTTGCCCATAGCCACTATAGAGTGCACACAACTATAGGCTTCCACCTATAGGTTTCCTATAGCCACTACATATTTCCCATAGGAACTATAGGCTTCCACCTATAGGTTGCCCATAGCCACTGTAGATTGCCCATAACAACTATAGGCTTCCACCTATAGGTTGCTCGTAGCCACTACACAAAATAGAGCCATTATTGTGATTAGATATTAAGGACACATCTAACTATCTTTGGAACTGAATGATTGATTGAAAATGACTATAGCTATTGTATGAAGTTCCCACATACAAGAAAACTTGGATGTGCTGCCAAAGATGAGAAAGATAAGGACAATAGGAAGGAGACAAAAAGAAGTAAAACAATAAAATAATATACATTGTCCTTAACCCATTTAGGCCTAAAATAAGTAACTTTAGTTGCTAACCACCTGAAGGTTGATTGGGGTAGTTCCTAAGTATTTATATTTTCCCCTAGTTTAGTGTTTTTGGTTAAAAGCTAATACACTACCTTCTATATTTAATGGCAAAACCTAGATCAGACTAAGAGGTTGGATAGATGATAATAGAGTAGTAGAATTATAGAAGTCATTACATTCTAAATATTGAAATCTTCTGTAATAATCTTTAATTACTACAGATATGAGTAATGAGAAAGTTGATTTTGTAAGAAGCTTTTGCAAATCTCTCAGAGAAAGATTAGAACTCAGTTTTAAATGAGGAAGCTCCCCCTTGGAAGGAGTTGTAGTGAAGATCCTAGCCCTCCTTAGTTAAATGTGTTGTGTAAGTTGATTTCATTATTAGTTTAATTATATAAAGTGTGATGCATGTGTGATTCATAAGTGTGAATTATTTCTATATTTTTATTATAATATTTTCATAGTATAACTATCTAGTGAATTCAGTAAAAGTTCATTGTACTACAACTAGTAAGCAAGATAATCTATAGATCAATAATGCATATATAGTGCTAACATCCTTGAAAAGCATACGTACTATGGGTTGACAATTAATGTTAATCAAACTCAAGAATCTAGTATTAACTAGGTAATAAGTTTGCATAACATTTTGGTAGCATTAATGGGGAGGGTGTCAATTATTATTTTTAGAATCAATTATTGCTTTTCAAGATTAATTAATGCACTGTCTTACCCAACCAGGGAAGTAGAGTGAGGACATTATGGTATCTTATGTCAGATTTCTAATTTCTTAGATGTTGATGGTGCACAACATTTTGATGCACTCTCCTACCCAGCTGAGCAAGTCGAGTGAGGACACTACGGTGTCTTATGCCAAATGTCTAAGTTTTTGGATGTTGATGGTGCACAACCTTGAATGTCTCTTTGAAATATTGTAATTTACTTAGTTCATGGTTTTTTTTAAGAATTTACTTTCCTACAAGAGTGGTTTATTTTCTGTAAAGTGTGCCTTTAATTTTTTTGCTTTCATTTCTTATTTTCTAGAATAATTTTTTTGCTTTCATGTTTTGCTTTCTAGAGTAATTTTCCCACTTTCAGTAGATAACTTTACTATTTTATATAAGTAAAATTTCAATCCCAGTCATTTCAATTTTTGAACTCTTTTATTATACTTTTTGCTTATTCTAAAACAACCCCCTACAACACATGAAAAACAAAAAAAGAGACACTATTCCTATGCAAGAAGGGATAGGACAACTAAAATGTGTGACACAATGTTTATGCAGAGAGAAAGAGATTCTTGAGGGAGATTCCTACCAAACAAGACACAAGTTGATATTGAGAAATAACCATAAATACCTACATAAACTAAGAATCCCATTGAAAAATATACCATAAGCTGGAGGACTCTTGAAGAAGGAAACACTACAAATTGAAGGAAGCAACTTGCGGGAGAAGTATAATTAGATTTAAAAAAGGAAACAAAAATAGAGGAAGCATTAGCTAAGTTAGTAGGGAGAAATGAAGGAAAAGAACTTCACAAACAAAAAACTCTAGAAAGTAACATCAAAATAACATTCCAACAAGGCTTTCTTGAACAAATCAAAGAAGGTTCAAGAGAATATTTAGATTTTTCATCTAATAGAAAGACTGTATATCAGTAGATAAATGTTTACTATCATGCTGATGAAGGGACTGATACAAAATTTGAAGACATGATCTCGAGTACCTTTAGTATCCATATCATAAGAAAATCCATCATGAATGGAGAAAGAGAGTTCATAGATGACAATATGACTCTAGACACAGTTACTTTTGAATTTCCTATTCCAGATGCAACATGTGTAACACAAATGAAAAATATCCCACCCTTAGCCTTACCTAATTTTAGAGGTACATTATCAGAAGACCCAAACACCTTTTTATTTTAATTTGATATCCTTTGTATAATCTATGACTATAGGTAGGATGCATATAAATTGAAACTTTTTCTAGCCACCCTCAAAGACTTAGCACTTCGTTGGTTCATGGGACTAGGTAGTAATTCATTCCACACTTTGGAGGACATGAAAAAGCAATTTCTAGCTAAGTATTAGGAATATGGACAAGGAAGAAATTATAGAATAAATGACATCTTTAGGATGACTCAAGAAGGGGATGAATCTTTGGAAGACTATGTTGAATGGTTCATGTTCAGTGTATAAAAATTTAACCAAAGTGCACTAGGAGAAGAACCTTTAAAACTCATCTTCCTAAAAGGAGTCCAAGAATATTATTTGAAAGCCTTTGACCTAATGAGTGGGGGAGATATCTTCCATCTACCATTTGTAGACATCAAAGAGTTGAGCAAGAATCTACCATAAACAAAGTCAGGGGAAACAAGCTTCTACTGGCAGCTGCAAGTGGCCTATCAAAACCTAAAGTTAGTAACCTATTACAAGACATGAGATAAGATTTCATTAGTCACTTGGCCACCCAAATAGATATCCTTCACTCAAGGTAAAATCATATATCCTTGGATCAAGATTTGACCATCTATTGTCTAGATTGTTAGAGGAAGAACATAGATTGTAGATGTCATGAGGTTTGGGCTAAAGTAGCTAACATCATAGCTGAAGCACCAAAAATAGTAGAGCTACATGTTTTGGGAGGAGATAAGGACTAGGTTTTTTATGTTACACAAAGAAATCCATGGGTTTAATGACCATCTTATCTAGGTATGGGACAAAATCCACTTTTTATAAATTCTACCTCCTTTAATTCATAATTTGTAAATACTACTCTCAATTGGACTAATCTATGGATGAATGTCCCACCTCCTAATTATAACTAAAAACCACCTCAGACAAGCTACCCCACCACCTCCTAGAAGCCTCCATAAAATGTATCCCCACCTTGGATATAAGCTTGACAACCACCCTAAGGCCCACCCTTCAAAAACTAGTGACAACAACCTTGAAGATCTAATCAGCCCTGGGGAAACCATTAGGGAGGATTCCCTCCACAACAACAATAACAACCTCCTACTCTTATGCCCAATACATAAGATGTACCCAAGCCTAATCAGATCCCTACCCAACCCATGCATAACCTTGAAAATAAGTTGGTTTAACCAAAATTTAGTATTAAACTTGTTTAGTACCTGACATATACGGTGAACACCAATAAAGTGTACCTCCATTCAAGGAAAGTTCTACCACTTCCATCCCCACACATAATAATAGAGTCAGATTAAGAAACTCCAAAAGATCATGCTAACCCACTTTCACCACCAAAATAACTCTCTAAACCAACAAATAAAGTTGTTGATGAAATAACCCCACCATTTTATGAATGTCTTACCCTTCAACACCATGCAATTGAGCCTAAATTTGATTTGATAGGATAACTCAAAAATATCTATGTTAAAATTCCATTCTTCTAGTCCATCAGGGATGTACCCATATATTCCAAAGTTGTTAGATACTTATGTTTACGTAAACCTAGAAGGAAGAAGGATCCCAATACAGTGCATGTGATTGTCTAGCTGACAGACATTATGTTGGGAACTACCCTGCCAAAGAAATATTCAGATCTAGGATGTCTAGTAGTAACAGTCCATAACCATGATTAGCAGTTGTCTAATACATTGATAGACCTAGGGCCTATAATAAATGTAATGAAAACTAAAACCATGAACAAGTTATAGTTGATTAATATTCATCCCACATCTATAATATTATAAATGGTTGATAGGTCTACAGTCAGACCAAAAGGAGTCATTGAAGATCTTGTCATTACTATAGATTCTTAGGAGTATCCTATAGATTTCATTATGTTGCAGCCAAAGTCTAATTTGGGTGGATATCCTCTTATCCTAGGATGACCTTGGCTTGCCACAAGTGATGCCTTCATCAGCTATAGATCAGGTGATATTGATTTACAATGGTAACCACACTAAGAAGTTGGTCCTCTATCCCCGAACACAATTGACCTTGGCACTAGAGCATATATTATGGGTTGAAGAAGATGAGGTAGAGAAGCCTCCCTAGATTCCTATATTCACCGTATACCATGATGCACCTTGGCTGATCATGAAGAAAATATAATTCTCTCCAATGTTCTCTAGAATAATTACCAAACTCATTCTATAGATTTCAACCACCTACAATTTATTGAGTACCCATTTTCTAGTTTTTGGGAAGAAGATAATTCTAATGCATTTGTACAAGAAATATTCTACCAGCTGCTACCTTGTAACTACAACCAAACTAGATCCATTAGTAATATAGAAATGATGAAAGCACTCTCATGGTAAATTGAAGTCTCTTTATAAAAAATAGTGCTTATTAATAGCAAGTTGGAGTCAAAAGAGGAAAAGCACCTAGTCAACATGTTACATGCAAACCAATGCGCTTTTGTATGGGATTATGAGGATATGCAAATAATCAGCCTAAAAACATGTACACATCATATCTATATCAAATAAGAGTGCCAACCATTCAAACAACCAAAATGTACGATGAATCTAACTCTTAGAGAAATAGTCAAAGTGTAATTATAGAAACTTCTGACCACTAGATTTATATATCCTATCTTATATAGTGAATGGGTTTCACCATTGGTAATTTTACCAAATAAAAATGGAGAATGGCATGCATGCATAGAGTAAAAGGAAATTAATACATCAACTAAAAAGGATCATTTTCCTCTACCCTTCATTGTTTAGGTGTTGGACACACTAGCAGGGAAGAAATATTTTACTTTTTTGGATGGCTTCAGTGATTACAACCAAATTAGCATTGCTCTTGAGGACCAAGAGAAGACCAAATTCACTTGTCTATAGGGTACTTATGCTTATGATATATTACATTTTAGGCTGTGTAATGCTCATACAATATTCTAGAGGGCTGTCTTGAGTATCTTTATCGATATGGCCAATGAATGTGTAGAAATATATATGGATGACTTCACTATTTATGGAAAAATATTTGATGAGTACCTAAAGAACTTGGAGAAAGTGTTGTAATGCTGTTAGGAGCACCATTTATCTTTAATTTAGAAAAAAGTCTACATGCTTATGATAGAAGGCATTGTCTTAGGTCACCATGTATTTGCTAAAAAAATTAATGATGACCATGTAAAAATCAACATCATAAAAAACCTCCCTATTTCTCAAAAATAGAAAGATGTTAGGAGTTTTTTTAGACATGTTGGTTACTATAGGAGATTTATAAACAATTTCAACAAAGTAGTAGCAACATTATTCACTCTCTTGACTAAAGAAACTGAATTCCTCTGGACTCCTGTCTATGATACAACCTTTAAACAATTAAAAGAATTATTGACCACCACCCCTATTCTACATGGTCCTAATTGGAAATTTCCCTTCCATATTCACATAGATGCTTCATATACTACCCTAGGAGCTATGCTAGGCCAAAAACATGAAGCACTCAATTATGCTATATATTTTGTAAGCAAGAACCTACAGGTAGTAAAATTAAATTACATAGTTATTGAGAAAGAGTTCTTAGTAGTAGTCTATGATATCAAAAAGTTCTATCACTACATCATAAGGTATCAAGTCTTTGTTCATATAGACCATGCACTCATTCAATACCTTATGAACAAACTAGCTATCCTAGATAGAGTGATAAAATGGCTACTCTTATTATAAGAATTTAATCTAACCATTATAGATAATCCTAGTAAGGATAATGTCATGGTTGACTTCTTATCACATCTATAATCTTCTCAAAAATAAACCATAGTAGATGACTCATTTCTAGATGAGCACCTATTCTCCCTCACCCTTACCACACATTGGTATGTTGATATTGCTAACTACCTTGCCATAGGGTTACTTCCACAACACTTCTTCTCTTAATAAAAAAGATATTTGATTTATAAAAGTGGTAGGTATTCATGGCTATTTGGATTTCATTTTTATACTAGGCCTGACTCCATCATTAGAAGATATCTCAGAGAAGATGAAGTTCCAGATATTCTCAAAGCCTATCATGATGAACCCTTTGGAGGGCACTTTGTAGCCAAGCACACATCAGTAAAAATCTTGAATATAGGATATTATTGGCCCTCACTCCATAAATATGAAATAAGGTATAATACTCATTATGGTATATGTCAAAATATGGGGAGACCTACACGTTCATATGAGATGCCTTTATAGCCTCAAATGGTGCTTGAACCATTTGAAAAATAGGGCCTAAACTTTGTAGGACCTTTTGATCCAAAATATAACAATAAAGATTATATACTTATATGTACTATCTATGTCACTAAATGGGTGGAAGTAAAGGCTCTTACACATGCTAGAGATGAGAAGTTGGTAGCTTTCCTCTATGAAAAAATATTCACAAGATATGGTGTGCCACAAGAAATAATCACTGATCAAAGACCCCAATTCACTGCTAGTTTAATTATTGCTTTGGTCTAACAATACAAGATTAAACATAATAAATCAACTCCATATCATCCATAGTCTAATGGATAGGTGAAAGTCACCATTAGGGAGTTAGAAAATAATTTGACCAAGATTGTTAGTATGTCTCGTAAGGATTGGGAGGCTAGACTTCCTAAAGTTGTTTGGGCTTACAGAATCATGTGGAAGACTACTATAGCCCCATATGAGTTGGTCTATGGGAAGAAACCTATCTTTCTAACTAAATTTAAGCACAAGACCTTATGAACAACACTAAAACTTGGGATGGATATATCTGAAGCATAGAAAGAAAGGCTTATGCAACTGAATGCCTTAAATGAATACAGATACTAGGCATTATAAAACATATAACTTATACAATACCAGTGGATTGGATGACATGATAGGTACATTAAGACCAAATAATTTAATTTAAGAGTTTGGACCCTTCTTTTTTATTCCAAATACAAGGATCACAAGGGCAAAATCTAGACTAGATGGCTTGGTCCATTTGAGATTGAGCATGTTTACAATGATGAAGCAGTGTAACTCCAAACTATTGATTTAGTAAGATTTCATCTACTAGTCAATGACCAAAGACTAAAGTTGTACAAAAAGCCACTCACTTAGAAGGAGTTTACCAAGCACATATATAAATAATTATAAAATGGATATAATAATGTGCTAGATTAGCCTGATGTCTCACCTAAGTGATCTAGACAACACACAAATGAAGGAGAAGAAGACATCTTAGCCCTCCTCTGGCATGAAGATTGAGTCCTTCACTTGGTCCTTGACTAGTCACCCTCACTACTAACTTGGTAAGGAACCCAAATAAACATTATACTATAGGCAATAATTAGAGTAAAAAAAAACCAACAATGAAAACCCTTTTTGGGCATTGTTGGTAGTTTTTGGGTAGAAAAATAGATTCTTGGCTGCCTAAAACTATAAAATGGGCCTAAATAAAAAAAATAGATTACTGGTTATTTAGGGGTAAAAACAAAAATTAAAAATAAAAAATCATTCTAAGCAAAACTATTCATCTTCCTCTAATTGCCATGGGTTATTTTGTGGCTACTTCATGCACCTCCCTCACCATTGCTATAGGACTTTTATCAATGAAGGTATTCCTTCAGTTGCTATGGGATCTTTTGTAGCTATTGTAGGCACCTTCCCCATAGATGGTCATAACTTTGTAGTTTTTATGGGCACCACCTTTGGTTGCTATAGGTACACCTTAATACCTCTCTAATCACATGTAGGATATTTCTTCACAAACTCTAAGCTATGGCTTTGGCTATGCACTTTTGATCAATACATGGAAGAAACTAGATAAGCTAGAGGAGGAGTGAAGGAGGATTAGAGAAAAAAAGTCAAAACCTTGCTCAAACCTTCCCTTGAATAATAAAGAAAAGTTCACTAGGCACAACATCCACAGGGAGTAAGATACCACAGAGATAAATCATTAGCATGCTCATGCAAAGGAAGATAAAAAATCAAAAACACCCTCATCTACCCTCTCCCATGTTCATATAACACTTGAATTAGATAACATAAATCTTTAGTAATCACTTTGTGGTAGGAAGGAAATATTCTCTCATCAAACTCCAAGACCTTTGTTCTATTTTCATGCAGGCTGTCATGATTACATGTAGGTGAGCTGAGGGCACCATGTAAGCCTAAAATCTTGTGATTTCATCATTACTCAAAGGGCCCCACTTTAGTCTAGTTATAACTACCATAAAAATCATTGCATTCTATCAACTACTCACATGTAAACACTCACATGCAAATCCTTGATGTAACCCTAGGTAAACTGTTAAAAAGGTATGTCGTATATTTTAATCATAAAAAAGTATTTATTGTTTTAATATAACATGTATTATATTGAAAAACATATTAAATCATTAACACATCATTAATTAATACCTCTCAACTCAAACTTAAACCTACATGATGATGTCTCAACCCATACTTGTATCCTTCATCATGATCCCATTCTATCTCTTCCATCTTACTCATTCCACATCATTTAGGGACAAGTGATGGCTCACATGGGAGGGGGAGAATACTATGGGTGATAATACCATGCACTATAGGATCCATACATGTGGGATTATATGCCATAATGACACCATAATAACTTATAGGGAAAATAATCTCTTTTATTGTTTACCCTTGAAAGTACAACCATCCACACAAAGCCAAATCATGTCATAACCTAAAACCTATAATCTGGAACTTGAAACCACAAACTACCATTATTGAACAAACCCTACTTTGCTACAGACAAAATTTTAGAAGCCAAACATAGTGTGTTTCCAATTACCAGTTGAAAGGATTGATAGAAAGCTAAAATTAGTAGAATGGGAGGGTTAGTTATGAGAAGGGAACCCACAAATCATAGGCAACTTCAAGGAGACCTATCCAAATGGGTTGTCTTCAATAGAGTTGGATGGACCACTTATTTTGACAAATTACAACATTTCTCATAACCCCTTACTAGGTAATTTTTAGGATCCTTTGAAAGAGAGCAAGCTACTATATATGGCATCACATTCCCAATTAATAAAGAATTGGTAAGCTAGGCAATTGGATTGGCAAGTATAGGAGAAAATTGGCAAGACAAACCCAATGGTCAAGAATCTAGATAGCAGTTCTATTAGGGAGATGAAAGGCTAGTAATAAATAAAGGTGGTATGGAGAGACTCAACCTACCTATATCTTGGAGGGAAATAACCTCATACAACCTTAGATATATGACATGTGAAGGAAGGTACTCTCTAATTTACACCCTTTAGTTTAAATTTATGAATCACTTAAGGAATGATAGGACCATAAATGTTTTAAATCACCTATTGAACATTTTAAAAAGGATGTCCAAAGAGTACTAGAAAGGGATTGAGAAATACCTATCTCATCATTGCCTAATATGTTGATAACTAAACATAGAATAAAAACTGTTAGACCTGACCTCTCAGCTAGGAATAATTTTTAACCCTAGGGAATGATGAACCTCAGTAAGAAGAGGGAAATAATGAGGATACATCTCTTGAGGATCAATCCCAATATATTGTACAAGAATATAATGTGGGCACTAGTGCTACTAGACAACCCATAGCTACTAAGGGTCCATCTGAAATTGCTATGAGTAGAAGAAGGAGAAGGAAACTAGTCCTACCTCTTGATGACACAGAGGAGGAAAGTCCACCCACACAAACTAAGAAAAATATTTCTTCTCTCACTATTCCAACTATCTCCTCACCAAAGATTGATTCTTCCACCATGGCTCTTTTAGGGCAAGATGAAGTTCTTCCATCAATTATTGCATTAAAAGAACAAGTTCCAATAGCCACCCCTCCTAAAAAGAAGAAGAAAATTGAAGAAAAGAAACCCTCTGTATCAAGAAGGAGACCTACTCCTAGGAGATCTTAGAGAATCAAGAAAAAAAAAACTATAGCCTCCTCACTAATAGACATCAGTGAGGATGAAAAGGGAAAGAAAGAGCCCAAGATTTGAAAGACCCATGATGGGTTCAAGATTATAGAATGGGCTACTGAAGAGGAATCTACCAAAGAAGAAGAAGTATAGTCACTCAAGCCATCCAAATTCATTGAAAAAGACATGGATCTCCTTAGATACATTGGGTACAAAGAAGAAGAGATGAGAATGATAGATCAACCTATAGAAGAAGAGGAAATGATTGAAGAAAAGACTATGGAAGAAGTAGAACAAGAGATAGTTCCTCATGACTAAGAGTTCCAAACATTGGAATAAGCTATGAAAGAAATATATAGGATGAGGAATGAGATAACATAGTTGAAAGGTATGAGAGGCCTAAAAACACTTCTGGGGGTAGAAAAATTTGTAGAAATATCTATTAAAAGAGAAAGGTTATTGGAAGAACCTATAGCAACTTCCTTGGAGGAACTTGCAATAACTTCATCTACCTTTCCAAAAGATAGCATTAATATACCCCCAAAAGCACCTACAGAAGATTATTATTTGGCTTTGGTACTTTTCTACAATAGATTTCCTCCTCCTCTACCCACTAAAAAAACATTTACTGTTAAGCAAGGAATATACTGAGAGGGGGGGTGAATCAATATAGTATATATCTTATAAAACTTTCCTTTTATTAAATTCCAATTTAACCAAACATTCAAGATATTCAATAAAACTCAAACAATAAACATCACACAAGATAGAGAGAGACACCAGATATAACGTGGAAACCCAATGTGGGAAAAACCATGGAGAATCAATCTCAAATATATTCATGAGAATAAACCCACAGGAGCACCATACCCCTTTGCTAAGTACAAACCTCAGCTATAATTCGTGAGCACCAACCCATAAGAGCTTCAAACCCCTTTGCTGAGCACTAACCTAGCTACTATTCATGAGCACCAACCCACAGGAGCACCAACCCCTTTGTCGAGCACCAACCCAGCAATAATTCGTGAGCACCAACCCACAGGAGCACCAACCCCTTTGCCAAGCACCAACTCAACAATAATTCGTGAGCACCAACCCACATGAGCACCAACCCCTTTGTGTATACCAAACACCTATCTCTCAGTGTTTCTATCTCAACAAATGATAGATCAATACAACATCTCCTTCCTCTCTCTCACCTTTGCTCTTCTAAGCTAGATATAACAAATACAAATCATATTCATCTCTCACAATTGCTCTTCTAAGCTAGATATCACAATATCAAATCAACCTCTCACTTCCATATTACAAGTGGCTACTCAAGCCTTTATTTATAGCTTTCCAAATGACCTTTGGCCTTCCCCCTTTGTGACCCTTCAATCTTCATGAAAAATGGTGCCAATCTTGGATGACCCTTCATATCCAAGCATTTGAAACGTCATGTGGTGACCCTTCATGACCAAAAACATCCTTCCCACTTTTGTCCTTATCTTTGGTGACTCTTTGTATTCCTCAAAGTGTCCCTTCATGATAAATTGCACCTTTACTCTTTTGTCTTCACTTGGTGACTCTTGGTATTCCCCAAGATGACTCTTCATGGGAAAATGCATCCCATCCTTCTTTTATCTTTATCCCGTGGCTCTTCAACTTCTCCATGGGCCCTTCTTTTGTCTTATATGCAACCAAAAATATATTCATTAATATTAAATAAATATTAACTCATATTAGCCAAGATATATTTATTACCAACAACATTAAATGCAATGGGGCCTTTATCACCAATAATGCTAAACCTTTGACATCAATGACAATATTTCCAACAATCTCCCCCTTTGTCATTGATGGCAACCTCAATCTTGAAACTACCACATCCTGTCACCTGCACATACCGTCATCTGAAAACATACAGTAAATCCCCCTTACTATATCAGCCTATACCTATTCCTTGTACCTATTTTCTACACCTATACCTATAGCTATACTTGTACCTATTATTCTCCCCCTTTGACATCAATGGTAAAGGGCCTACCTGGAGCTAACACTTAGCTCCCCCTCACTTGATGTTCAACATCAATGGCAGGAAGTAATAGAAATTACTCCCAACTCGTCTCGCCGATCTTTGAATGTATCCTTTGATCGTGCCTTCAAGAAGATATCTGACAAAACATATACATTGTTCCCTGTCGTTTGAGCATCTACAATCAACTCATTTGAATCTTTTCTTCTAATCTCACAACCTTCAGCATGACCTATGGGAATAATTATTTGATCTTAAAATGGACTTGTGTGAATATTTATCATCTTTATATCATATTTATAACTATATATTTCATGAAAATATATCAAAATTAGTCTTACAAACCCTCAATCTGAGCATATCCTTTACATACTAACCTTGCTTTATTCTTGGTAACTTTACCATCTTCATTCAATTTATTTCTATATATCCATTTTTTTCCTATCACATTTTGATCTTTTATTCTAAGCACTAATTCCCAAGTATCATTCAAATTTGACTAACACTCAACAGATTATGCTTAAGACCTTTTACATACAAAACATTTTTAGTCTTAGTTCTACCATAATCCAAACTCAAAGTACCTTTTCTGGCTATCTTGGCAGTGGTTTTATCTCTGAACCTCACTGTACCACCATTGATCTTCTTTAGAGATATGAATTTACTTTTATCTCCTGTCATATGCCTCGAACATCCGCTATCAATTAACCATGGCTGATCTTTACCTCTCACATGCAGAGCTGTTTGCACCATCATAGAATCTTTAGGTTGTTTCATCTGCCATGAACATGTCTGAACCTTCTTCCTGATGAATGGATCTTTGACAATCTAATTCTTCTTCTTGATTAATGGAGTTTTGAAACTTTGATCTTTCTTGATTGACTCAAACACGCTTCTGCAATGCCGAGCTGTGTCTAAAGTTGTTGCACTTGTAGCATACTATGGTCTCTTCATCAAAGCTTGATAGAGGAGCAAAAGAGTTGTGGCTTCTGCTTGACTCTACTTGACTTTTCTTCTCCTTATTTCTAAAATTGTTAGCTCTTTTTCTACATTCTAATTTCTTGTGACCATATCCATTACAATAAAAACAATAGCCATAAAAATAAGACCTGTCTGTATATCTCTGACCTAATTGCCTTTTGTAGCTTTGTTCCTTCTAGCCTTCTCTGTTTGGAATGTTCTCTGTATTCTTCACTTCTCCCCTTTTTGTTTCCTCTTGTGTAAGAGCTTCAGCATAGCTCTTTTTCTTTTCAAAACCAATCCCTATCTTATCTGAATATGCTTTTTGATTTTCCAGTATCTTATTCAACATGTTAGTGCTATCCTCAAATTTTGAATCACTAATTACTTTATCATTGACTGCTTTCTGAATATCTTCTTTTAAAGAGGCAATTTCAACAACATACCTTTCACAATATTTTCTTGCTATTTCCAACTGTGCTTTGAGATCTTCTTCATTCTTCTTGGCTTCTTCAAAGTGTGCTTATAGATCTTCAATTATTTCCTTTGACTCTTGTTCATTTTTCTCGATCTGGTGCTTTAATCTTTGATTCTTCTTCTGAACAACTTCTAACTCTTCTAGGGCACAATTGAGTTCTCCTTCCATATCTACTTCAACTTCCTCCTCTTCTTCTTCTTGATTATCATGTATGGCCATGAATAGAATCTCTTCTTCTTCTGAATCACTGACTCCACTATCTTCGCCTGAACTAGGATCCTTAGAATACAGGCTCTTCTTCTCGAAACCCTTCTTAGATTTGGCTTTGAAATTCTTCTTGTATGTAGGATTTTCTTCTTCATCATCATTAACCTTATCTAGGCATCTAGCTAAAAAATGTCCAATCTTTCCATAATTAAAACATTTAAAAGGTAATTTTCCTTGATATTTACTTGTTCCTCTTTTTAGCTTGCGAATGAAAAGTGCTTCATTGTCATCTTCATCATCACTGGAACTATCACTTGATTCTTGAATCTTAGCTTTCTCCTTCTTTGATGTCTTGAAAGCCGCTTCTCTCTTTGAGGGTTTATCTTGTTCTGTCCGCATCTCATATGCCGTGAGAATACCATGAAGCTCATCCATCTTTAGCTTGGCTAAATTCTTCATCTCCTCAATTGCTGAAACCTTTGCATCATATCTCATTGGTAGAGATCTCAAAACCTTTTGCACCACTGTTGACTCATCCAATGTTTCTCCAAGACCTTGAATCTGATTTACGACTATATCTTCTTCTTCTTCCATCTTCAAACTTTTAAACTACCTTCTAAAAGTCTGCAACTTAGCTTGCTGAACCTTTCCATCACCTTTGTAAATATTCTCAAGTTTTACCCAAGTTTCATGAGCAGATTTACATTGCATAACTTTACAAATTTAGATTCACATAAACCACATATAATATCATTTAAAGCTTTAACATTACATTCACTTTCCTTCTTTTTTTCTAGAGTAATTGTAGATGTCTGTGTCTCTTCATATTCCTCCACCACTAATTTACATATGTCAAATCCAAGGGCCATCAAATGAACCTTCATTCTCATGCTCCAAAAAGCATAATTCATCCCATCAAACAAAAGGTGCCTTATTTGTAGAAAATCCTTCCTGTGACCCAGCCATCGTGCTTTCCCGATCTACCTTCAAGCTGTAAAACTTTTCAAAAGGAACCTGCTCTAATACCAATTATTAAGCATGGAATATACTAAGAAGGGGGTGAATCAGTATATTATATATCTTATAAAACTTTCCCTTTATCAAATTCCACTTAATCAAACATTCAAGATATGCAATAAAACTCAAACAATAAACATCACACAAGATAGAGAGACACACCAAATATAACATGGAAACCCAATGTGGGAAAAACCACAGAGAATCAATCTCAAATATATTCATGAGAACAAACCCATAGGAGCACCATACCCCTTTGCCAAGTACAAACCTCAGCTACAATTCATGAGCACCGACCCACAGGAGCTTCAAACCCCTTTGCCAAGCACTAACCCAGCTACTATTCATGAGCACCAACCCACAGGAGCACCAACCCCTTTGCCGAGCACCAACCCAACAAAAATTCATGAGCACCAACCCAAAAGAGCACCAACCCCTTTGCCAAGCACCAACTTAGCAACAATTCATGAGCACCAACCCACAGGAGCACCAATCCCTTTGTGTATACCACACACCTATCTCTCAATGTTGCTATCTCAACAAATGATAGATCAGTACAACATCTCCTTCATTTCTCTCACCTTTGCTCTTCTAAGCTATATATAACAAATACAAATCATATTCATCTCTCACAATTGCTCTTCTAAGCTAGATATCATAATATCAAATCAACCTCTCACTTACATATTACAAATGGCTACTCAAGCCTTTATTTATAGCTTTCCAATTGACCTTTGGCCTTCCCCCTTTGTGACCCTTCAATCCTCATGGAAAATGGCGCCAATCTTGGATGAACCTTCATATCCAAGCATTTGAAAAGTCATGTGGTGACCCTTCATGACCAAAAACGTCCTTCCCACTTTTTTCCTTATCTTTGGTGACTCTTCATATTCCTCAAAGTGTCCCTTCATGAGAAATTGTGCCTTTACTCTTTTATCTTCACTTGGTGACTCTTGGTATTCCCCAAGATGACTCTTCATGGGAAAATGCATCCCATCCTTCTTTTTTCTTTATCCCGTGGATCTTCGACTTCTCCATGGGCCCTTCTTTTGTCTCATATGCAACCAAAAATATATTCATTAATATTAAATAAATATTAACTCATATTAGCCAAGATATATTTATTACCAACAACATTAAATGCAATGGGGCCTTTATCACCAATAATGCTAAACCTTTGACATCAATGACAATATTTCCAACACTTACAACAAAATAAGTTATTGATGTGGATATTTCAACTGCCATGCCTATAGAAACTGACGACCTAAATTTTTTTTAGAAAAAAATTGGTAATGATGAAACTTACTACAAGGAGTTGGTACAAATATTTAAGGTATATATTGAAACAATATAACAACAAGATGAATTAAAAGAAAGATTGGAAATGGCTAAAACTAGGACCAGGTATCTAAAGAAAAAAATTAATAAAATGTATGAAACCACTAAAATGTTAATGGAGTGCAAATCACCTTCTAGGGTGTATGTTGTCTACTTAGAAGAGAGATGGCTTAAAGTCAGATATGACAAGATCTATAATGATCAATACTAAATGGTTTGTGACCCTAAATCTTTATTTAAAGTTTATATACATGCTAACCTTGATCTTTAAGCACAATTAAGTGAATTTTACATACACCAATATAGTTTACTCAATGATGCAAATTATAATCCAAACATATACTTGGGGGATGTCCAACTAAATGCAGGTTATTCATATGTCCTTAATGAAACATGAAGAAGGAAATAGGTGGAGGAGTATCAAAAAAGAGAAAAATAAGCTACCCTAATGATTAGGGGTGAATTAGGTAATCTAGATTCTATAATAGAAGAATGGATCTCCTTCATGACTCAGGTACTCCAAAAGCATGGGTCGTAAAGAAACAAATAAAAGTTCAAAATCATTATTTGAGTCTTATAGAAGGAGATGAAAATAATTTTTTTGTTTCTTGT
The DNA here is from genome assembly GCA_037957365.1 of Torreya grandis. NCBI lineage: Eukaryota > Viridiplantae > Streptophyta > Pinopsida > Cupressales > Taxaceae > Torreya > Torreya grandis. The sequence goes on along the minus strand of JARHVA010002662.1, from coordinate 386,688 downwards.
TCTCATAGATGGACATAACTCTCTAATGCTTTAAAAATAAAGGAACCTTACTCCCCTTAGAACCTTAGGGAGGCCATACACAGAGTATACATGTATATTGAGCTTGTCAGGAGGAGAAGGCTAAAATGGTTGGGATTGATGTTTCAACTTCCTTTGTTTTGGTTCCCAATTTTTGACTAAGAGGGAAAGATCCCAACTGATAGAGAGGATGATACAAAAATATGGGAGAACATTGATGATGTTAAAGACTTATATATCCTTGAAGGGTTAGACTTCATTGAGCCCCTAGATTTCAAAAAATTCTATGGTTTCAAAATGTAGCCAAGGCTTGCTTGAGGTTGAGCAAGAGGTTAAGTAGGGGGGTTTGATGAGAATAATAATTTCTCTATTTTATATCCTCATCAATACCTCATGATTATATTTTTGTATGTAAATCCCCATAACCATCCATGACTCGTATAAATGAATGAATAAATTTATGATTTTATTTGTGTGTGTATATATATATATATATTTATGTATGTATGTTATGAATTAATGATACTTTTTCTTTGATTATATTATACTTGTGTAAATTTATTTAATAAACATTTGAAGGGTAATGTAAGGTTGAAGGAATTTTGTTTGGGCACAACACTTATAAGCTACCTACAACAACTATAGGCTTCCACCTATAGGTTGCCCATAACCACTACAAGGTGCCCATAACAACTGTAGGCTTCCACCTACATGTTACCTATAGCCACTATAGATTGCCTAAAATAAATATAGGCTTTCACCTATAGGTTTCCCATAGCCATTTCATATTTCTCATAGTAACTATAGGCTTCCACCTATAGGTTGCTCATAGCCACTACATAAAACAAAACTATTGTTGTGACAAGATCTTAAGGATACATCTAATTATTTTGGGAACCCAATGAATGATTGAAAAGAACTATAGCTATTGTACAAAATTTACACATACAAGGAAACTTGGATGTGCTTCTAAAGATGAGAAAGACAAGAACAATGGGAAGGAGACAAAAATAAGTAAAATAACAAAATAATATACATTGTCCTTAACCCAGTCAAGCTTAAAACAAGTAACTTCGATTGCTAACCACTTGAAGGTTGACTAAGGCATTTCCTAAGTATTTATATTTTTTCCTAGTTTACCATTTTTGGTTAAAAGCTAATAATTTGCCTTCTGTATTTAATGGCATAACCCAGATCAAATTAAGAGGTTGGATAGATGATAATAGAGTAGTAGAATTATATAAGTCATTACAGTCTGAATATTATAATATTCTATAGAAATATTTAATTGTTATAGATCTGAGTAATGAGAAATTTGATTTTATGAGAAGATTTTTTAAATATCTTCGATAAGGATTGGAACTTAGTTATAAATGAGGAAGGGCCCCCTTGAAATGAGTTGTAGTGAAGATCTTGACTCTCCTTAGTTAAGTGTGTTGTGTAAGTTGATTTCATTATTAGTTTGATTATATAAATTTTGATGCATGCGTGATTCATAAGTGTGAAGTATTTCTATATTTATGTTATACTATTTTTATAGTGTAGCTATCTGGTGAATTCAATAAAATTTCATTGTACTTCAACTATTAAGTAAGATAATATATGGATCAATAATGCATATATAGTGCTAACATCCTTAAAATGCATATGTACTCTGGGTATAAATTACAAAACATATGGTTCATTTAATAATTCATAATACACCATAACACCATATTCCTAAGTATTATAGGTACATGACATTCCCTCCTCCTTAACATGTTTCATCTTCAAAACATGAGAAAAAGCCAAATAGTAAAATTACTACAAGTCAATAAAAATATGATGCCATGTCCCATCATCCAATCATTAATATGTTTAATTTTATTTGTGGTATCTATATCCAAACCCTACTCCATAGACATTATAATTCCATTCACCTCTATAGTAATTCCTTCTTTGTTGCCATGAATAACCATTGCCTCTTCATGCCATTGATTCTAGTAGTTTCTCTTTTGATTCATTGTAAATCCATAATGATTATTTCTATGATGGCCCTAAACATGACTCCATGATTTTTGGTTCTCATGATGATGTGGGTGCTTATAACCCTCAATTTACTATCCTTTTTGGATACTTTAACCTTATTAAGATTTTATTCATCTAGAAATTCTTCATTAGTTTCCTGAAGTTTTTCCATATTGACTTTCCCTTGGTCTGTATTATGCATGATATCTTGTAATGTCAAATTATTATTTTTATATCTAAGCTTCATGAATTTATTTTATACATTAATTTTTATTATTACCAAATTTTATATGAAGAACATCCAAGAAAAATATCCAAGTCTTACATATAGAAAACATAAATAATTTAGTGCAAAACATATTTGTTAATGACAAGCTTCAAATCTTCAAATATTTGAATATGCTCACTCTCTATTTGAGTGTATTTGATTTTATTTAATTGAAGTTGTAGTTTTTTGTGTTATAAATTTGTCAATGATGTCTCCAAGGTATCCAAGGATGTTGATGAGGAGTCATGTGTGCTAGAATGATAATGACAAAGTGTGCTTCAATGAGCCTTAGTGTTCTTGCATGGTTCTTCAATGTTTGCCTGAGTGAGGCATTTGATGGATGATATTGTTGGTATGGACATGTTTCAGAGTCCCTATGGGATGTTAAGAGTGATTATAATGAGTATGAAAGTGAGTCTAATTCATTTGGTTCTTCATTATGTTCATCTCGACATTTTGGGTCTATGACAAGAAAATCTGAGAAGGGAGTTTGATGACATCACCATTACCACATGTAGGTGAGTTTGAGGGATTTGGTCATATAGTTGTGATAAAATTAGTCCCTATCTTCTATATATGAGATTTGAAGTCATGAAATGAAGTGCAGTCAAAGATATGAGGATGCAAAGTTGGCTACGCAGACATAATTCACTAAGTTTTGATGACATCACCATTTCCACATGTGGATGATTCTGGGGGAGTTGGTCATATGGTTGTGATCACATTAGTCCCTAGTTTTTATGTGCTAGATTTGAAGTCATGAAATAAAGCACAATCAAAGATATGAGGATGTAAAGTTGGCTACTTAGACAAAATTCACTAAGTTCCCATACTTAGCCAAATTTGAAAAAGGGCTCAAGCAAAGCCAAGTAAGCATGTTGATGAGGTCAACATTCACACACATGGATGTATCTGGACAAAATGATTATATGGGTTTGTTCATTTTTATGCATAGTTTTTACATGATAAATTTTAGGTCACATGATGTAGCATGATAAAATATATGTATGAGCAAAGTTGGGCTCCCAAGCATTTTGTAAGTGTTTTCCCACACAATCATATTTATAGGTTGCAAGAAACTCTGAGTAGGCATTTTGATGATGTCATATATTGAATACATGAAGGTTTAAAGAGTATGTGCATATACATATAGAATCCCATATTTGAGAGGATCTTATGCACTAAATTTTAGGTCATGTGACTAAGCATAACAAAAGTTATACAGAACAAAGTTGGCCTTCTAGGCAGTTCTAGGCATAATTGTCTCTATGGTAGGATAATCTGAGTGAGCAGATTAACAAAATTATATCTTGAATGTGCAAAGGTTTAAAGATCTGATTAATACATGGTTGGATTCCTCTTTAAAATTATGGTCCAATTTTTAGAACATGTGTTTGAGCGAGGCAAAAGATATATCTATGTAAAGTTAGCCTTCCAGGCATACTGAGATGGCTCCCATACTTAGTCAGATATGCACAAGGTAAATATTTAGAAACTCTCAAAAATATTGATGGATCACATTTTTTCCAAGATGTCAAGATGTAGTGAGACGAGGATAAGTGGTCAAAGTTTAATGTTAATCAAAGATAGAGATCGAGCTTGTCAGAAGATTCAATGGTTATAACTTAAATGTACATTGAATATCTAATGAAGTGGAATAGAGTCAAATTATTAAAGGTACCTCCAAGTGAATACATGAGTGCCAAGTGTTACAATCATAGGGATTGACAATGTGCAAAAGGAACATGATAGTGACAAGTGTCACAATAGTGGGAACTGATACCAAAGGTGCAAAAAACATGCACTAGTGCTAAGTGTCACACTCATGAGATCTTGTCAAAGATAAAGTTCCATCTTGTCAGAAGATCAAATGGTGATCGGTTGATCATGCAATGAAGATGTAATAGAGCAAGTGAACTCAATGGGACAAAGCTCTCAATGTTTAATGAGATAGAGGTGAGTTAAAGACCAAGATAGTTTGATGAGATCGATGGAGCATATTCATTTTAAAGACTCAGGAAGTAATGAGATTAGACCAAGTGCTTGAGGTTTAACATTAAACAAAAGTAAAGTTTGTGCATATTTTAAGATCTAACAACACATATATCTTGAATCAAAAGATCTAACAGATGCATTTTTAAAGTTGTAACATTAAAGCTAGGAGTCATACAAGGATCCAATAGAGAGTGTGAGGCTATCAGAACGTGATCGAATAGACACATTTTAAAGTTGAGCAATTTGAATGAAGACCATTAGATCATGGTGAAAAACTTAAGATCTACAATCAATATTTAATATATGTTCATCTAATTATCAAGCCATGAAACATGTAGTTAAGCCATAAATTATGACACAAATAATAAAATTGATTGCTATAATCAATCAAATTTGTGTAATAAGGCATGTGCATCAAAACTAGAGTCTAATATTTGCTAAATATAGTAAAAGACCAAGAATCATGGTAGTGTATCATAAGTTAAATATGTGGGAAAATTTCAAAAGTGTGATGTGTTACAGTCCAAGTATGAACACAAAGAAGTAAAACATATACCAAATGATTATATATGTGTCATCTAGGATACATGCAAATGCTACTGGTGTAATTGAATTATGTCAAATAGAGATATATAAAGACATAAATATATAGGGGTAGAGAAGAGAATAGAAGAAAAGAGAAGAGAAAAGAAGAGAAGAGATGAGAGATGAAGTGTAGAGCATGAATAGTTACAGACTAGAATTGTAATAGAGAATTAAATTGGATTCATTTATAAATCTATATTGTAATCTAAAGTTATAGCTCCATATAGATCTAATTGGTGGGTGCCATTAGATAAGTTGAGTTGGTGCTCAATTAGGGAGTGGGTGATTCCTTAGAGTTGGTGCTCTTAAATTAGGGGATTGGTGTCTCTTTAGGGTTGGTGCCCTTAAATGTGTAACCACTGAGGTTCTTGATTGTCAATATGGATTAGAACATTATATTCTATGAGCTATTTCTCACTATGGTTTTTCCCATATTGGGTTTTCCACGTATACATGTGGTGTTATGTATTTTTATGTGTGTGATCTCTACATATATATTTTATTCTACATTAAAAGTATTAAAGGATTAAGTTTATTCAATGTACTAATTCAACCCCCCTCTTAATAGATAGTTGTGTTCCAATAATTGGTATCAGAGCCTTGGTTCCTTAGAAGAAGCTTTATCAATTCAAGTAAATCTTGGATGGTGAACATAAATGGCTAGTCAAGAAAGCTCTGCCTCAAATAAATCACCTCGCTTTGATGGATCAAACTATGCATTTTGGACCATTATAATAGAAACATATTTATCTTCATTAGGGTTTGATGTATGAATGCTTGTTAAAAATGGATATATAGCTCCTACCACAACTCCTACTGATCAAGCTGCCAAGAAAGCATATGAGAGTAATGTCAAGGCTAAGAATGATATTCTATGTGGATTATCTAAATCAAATTTGATCAAAGTGATGCAATGTCAAAATGCACAAGATATATGGAACAAGTTGAAGATCATCTATTAAGGTGATGATAAGGTAAAATGGGCCAAGATACAAACATATAAAGGTAGGTTTGAAAGTGTTAAAATTAATGAAGAATAAAAAATTATAGACCACCTCATTAGAGTAAATGAGATAGTCAATGCAATTAGAGGCCTTAGAAAAGAGATGAAAGAATCAATCATTATCAAAAAGGTCCCAAGATCTCTGCCATCAAGGTATGACTCTAAAATCTCTATAATAGAGGAAGCAAGAGATATAGATAATCTCACTATAGATGAGTTGCATGGAACCTTCATAGCCTATGAGATGAGGATGGGAGAAATAAATACCTTCAAAAGAGAAGTTGCCTTCAAAGCATCTAAGCAAGTCAAAGCAGAAACATCTACAGTCAGATCTGAGGATATTGATGAAGAAGATTCTAACTTTTTAATAATATTAAGAAGAGGGTTTAGAAATTACAAAGGTAAGTTACCCTTTAAATTCTTTAACTATGGTAAAGTAGGACATTTTGTTGTTAAATAGCCTTATAATAAAAAAGATAACTTTGAGCAAGAAGAGGATAGTAAAAAATGAAACCCCACTATTTCAAGAAGAAAAACTTCTTCAAAAATAAGAAGGGTTTGTACACAAGAGAAGATAATGATTCATTAGATGATAGTCATAGCTTAGATGGTAAACATGATTGTGCCTTTATGGCTACGGGAAATGAATCCTTATTCATGGCATTAGGATTAGCTTCTGTAGATCTAGAAAAAGAATAAGTTGAATATTCTAATGAAGAAGTGGAAGGATAAGTAGATCTAGAGTGTGAACTCATTTGTGCTCTAGATGAGATTGACATGCTGAGAAAATAGAACTTGAGGGAGAAGAAGCTAGCATAAAAGGAAATTGAAAAACTATCCAAAGGTATTGAAAAATTTGATCTGATGGTGGTTGGCCTAAAGACACAAGGTAAAGAGGCCAAAAGAATAGAAGATGTAGTCAAACTTGAACTACAAGCTAAATCTGATGAATGCATGAAGTTAGAAGTAGAGATAGTGGCTTTGAGAAAAGATCTTTAAATAGATAAAGAATAAATAAACAAAGGTTTGAAGCTGAAAGGAGGTTCAATAATTCTTGATGAATTGATCAACTCTCAAAATCCATCAAAAGAGAGATCTGGTCTTGGTTATGAAAAAGGGAAAATTCCCATGACTAGTACATCTGCTAACTTGTATGATAACTTCAAAGTAAAAGGAGAGTCAAGATCAAAGAAAGATAAATCTTACAAGGATAAAAAGATAGATACAAGCACTGTTGATGTGAAAAAAGCCAAAGGAGAAAAGAAGCTTAAAGAAAGGAAGATGAAAAACACAAAGGTGAGAATACCAGTAAGATAGCCCAATGCCATGAGGTTTGTCAATTCATCTCATATTTAATGTTGTACTTGTAATTATTTTGGGCATAAAGCTAGAGAATGGAATAAACCTATTAGAAATAAGTTTGCATGGAACTATGATGGGGGTCATCGATTCAAAGGTATGAGAAAGGTTGAGTGTTTTAACTACCATGATGTGGGACACATTGCAAGATTTTATCAAAATTAGAAAAGGCAAGTAGAGTTCTTGTTAAGAATAATGGTTTTATATAACTATAAATAGAGAGGTCACATTGCTAGGTTCTACAAGCAAAGGCCTATAAGTAAGAATAGGTTCAATCAGGTTCCTTGAGTTAAAGAAAGAAGACAAGTTAACTCATGGAAACCAAAGGTGATAAGCATGAATCATGATGAGTCTATAGGTCCAAGTAATCTATTTACTATGGTGGAGAATGTTACATAGGTTAGATAATGTCAACGGCTCTCAATGTCTGCTCATGTTGAGAATGAAAAGACTAAGCTCAAAGTGAAGTCCAAGGTTCTAGTTGAGGAGATTTCTAAAGTATGTATAGATCCAAGCAAACATCCTATTATTACTAAGTATGTTTCATGCTAAGAACATCTGCTATCAATATCTAGTGATGAGGTTCTGAACTACTAGGAAGATTATTTAGATAAAAAGGTATGTTATGAATCTATGTTTTCTCCATGTATTATTAATCCAATCATAGAAGAAAAGGAGAATATTGTTGTGGATGAGAATGTTACTTATCTTAAGCCTAAGAAGAAGAAGAAGAAGAAGAACCATAAGTACAAGATGACCAAGGAAGAGAAGGAATATGAGGAATTATTGGCCGCTACTAGTTACACTTTATTTTAGAGCTTTATAGTGTAGAAGAGGTCTATGTCTATACTTCTTAAGAAACTCCTTTTAGTAAAGAAGCAAGTGATGTTGTGTTCTTCACAAGTGTCTAGAAGGCAAAAAATGAGTGCTCCAAGTTGGAGTTAGTGTGTCAAGATGAGAGATGTGATGTGTATACAGTGGCTTAAGGGTTTGATGTCTATAAACCCTAACATGTGTGTTCATGATGCTAATGACTCAATTTTAGGTATATAGAGCTAAGTGAACATCAGGTGGAGAATATGTAATGTTTTCATAAATTGGTGACATGATTGTAATGCATGGTTGAGACTAGTTTAGTTTTATTTTTCATGAAAGAAAGTTGGCAGTATGTGCAAGTTCTAAAAGTAGGGAATGGAAGTTTCCAGGTGTCTAATCAAGGATGATAAATTATCTAGATATTCTAATACTTAGAAAGGTATGTTGATCTCATTCATGTGTGTTCAGGATTTTTGGTCTTAAAGGTAAGATCGTGTCAATTTCTATTGCTCAAATTGATTGATCAAATGTAGAAAGAACATAAGACAAGGTTGATGTGAATGGCTTGAGGAGGATTGGGTGATGTGAAGGGGAACATATGTGAGATGCTTTAGTCATGATTGAAGATATTGTTATGTCTGCTACAAATGAGAACTAAAGCAGGTTGTGATGATGGCTTGACTAAAGCAAATCAGGTGATTTAATAATCTATTGAATCCTTAGGCATAAATAAAGGGGGAGCTTTGTAATTGGATAGGTCTTAGGATTAGAGGACTATGCATTTGAATCTAAGAAAGAAGGAATGAAGGAAATTATATTGATTCATCATTGATGAAAATGGCTTAAAGATGCTAAAAGAAAAGATGCCTAAGCTTAGGTGACTTAGGGGGAGTCCCTCTTAATGTTTTCAAGGTAAGTTCATGTGGTTTATATTGAATATATTTTTTTATCTTCATAGAAGCCTTATATGATCAAAAGGAGTATAGTCATGGAACATGTTTGAGAAGCTCAAGGTGAGAAGAGGTTTTCTCAATGTTAAGGGGAGACTATATGATCACTTAGATATGGTCTCTTCATATTATTGGTCCTTGAAGTCTTTCCAGGTCTGCAAGATCAAAAGTTTATCCCACTTTGTCATTGTGTCAAAGGGGGAAAAAGTACCTGTAGAGAAGGGAAAGAGTCTGAGTATAAACTTTATGTTGGTGTTTGACATCAATGACAAAGGGGGAGATTGTTATAAGTTTGTCAATTATGTCTCCAAAGTGTCCAAGGATGTTGATGAAGAGTCATGTGTGCTATAATGACAATGACAAAGTGTGCTTCAATGAGCCTTAGTTTTATTTCAAGGTTCTTCAGTGTTTGCCTGAGTGAGGAATTTGATGGATGATATTGTTGGTATGGACATGTTGTAGATTCTATATGTGATGTCAAGAGTGATTAGAATGAGTATGAAATTGAGTAGAACTCATCTAGTTATATATTATGTTCATCTAAACATTTTGGGTCTATGAATGGAAAATATGAGAAGGTAGTTTGATGATGTCACCATTGCCACATGTGGATGAGTCTAGCGGAGTTGGTCATATGGTTGTGATCACATTAGTCCCTAGTTTCTATGCACTAGATTTGAAGTGATGCGATGAAGCATGGTCAAAGATATGAAGATTCAAATTTGGCTACTCAGACATAATTCACTAAGTTCCCATAGCCAAATTTGAAAAGGGGCTCAAGCAGAGCCAAGTAAGCATGTTGATTAGGTCAACATTCACACACATGGAGGTGTCAAGACAAAATGATCATATGATTTTGTTCATTTTTTTGCCTAGTTTTTACATGCTAAATCTTAGGTCACACAATGTAGTGTGATAAAATATATGCATGAGCAAAGTTGGGCTCCCAAGAATTTTGACAATGTTTTCCCACACTTAGCCAAATTTGTCGGTTGCAAGAAAATATAAATAAGAATTTTGATGATGTCATATATTTCACATATGAAGTTTTTAGGACAAGATGGATATATGGATAGAATCCCCTATGTTATAGGATCTTATGTACTAAATTTTAGGTCATGTGACTAAGCACAATAAAAGTTATGCAAGAATAAAGTTGGCCTTCCAGATAGTTCTACACATAGTTCGCTCTGTGGTAGAATAATCTGAGTGAGAAAATTAATGGCATTATACATTTCACATGTGAAGGTTTAAAGAGTTTATTAATACATGGTTGGATTCCTATTTGAAAGGAAAACTTATGGTCCAAATTTTAGAACATGTGTTTGAGTGAGGCAAAAGATATATATTTGCAAAGTTAGCCTTCTAGGCATATTGAGATGGTTCCCATACTTAGTCAAATCTGCACAAAGTAAAGCTTGAGCAACTTTTGATAATATTGATGGAGCAAATTTTTTCCAAGATTTTAGGATGCAACTAGATGAATACAAGTGGTTGAATTTTAATGTTAAGCAGAGATAAAGATCGAGCTTGTCAAAAGATCTAATGGTTAACACTTAAACATATGTTGAAGATCCAATGATGTAGAGCAAAGTCAAATTGTCAAAAGTACCTATGAGTGAATGTGTGAGTTCCAATTGTCACAAGTGTAGGGACTAATAATGTATAGAAGGAGCACACTAGTGATAAGTGTCATAATAGTAAAAATTGATAGAAAGGGTGCATAAGGCATGTGTTAGTGCCAAGTGCCACACTCATAGGATCTCATCAGAAATAAAGTTAGAGCTTGTTAAAATATTAAATGGTGAGTGGCTAATCATGCAATTAATATATAATAGAGTGAGTGAACTCAATGAGATAAAGTACTCAATATTTAATGAGACACATACATGTTAAAAAGTAAGCTAGTTTGATGAGATCGATAGAGCATATTTTTTCCAAAGATGTAGGAAGCAATGAGATTAGACTAAGTGCTTGAGGTTTAATGTTAGATTAAATTAAATTCTATGCATCTTTGAAGATCTAAAGGAATGAGAATCTTGGATTAAAATATCCAATAGACACATTTTTAAAGTTGGAAAATTAAATCTAGGAAGCGTATAAGGATCCAACGGAGAACACGAGCCTGTCAGAATGGGATCGAATGAACACATTTTAAAGTTGAGCAATTTGAATGAGGACCATCAAATCGTGGCATGAAACTTAATATATATGGTTAATATTTAAAGATGTGTTCATATAATGGTCAATCCATGAAACATGTAGTTAAGCCATAAATTATGACATAGAGAATGAAATTGTTGCTGTAATCAATCAAATTTATATAACAAGGCATGTGCATCAAAACTAAAATCTGATATTTGTTAAATATAGTAAAAGACCAAGAATCATGGTGGTGGAACATGAGTTCAAGATGTAAGAAATTTTCAAAAGCATTATGTGTTATAGTCCAAGTGTGAACACATATAAGAAGTAAAACCTAAATCAAATGCTTATATATATGTCATTTAGGATACAGGTAAATGCTGCTAGTGTAATTGAATTGTGTCAAATAGAGATATATAGAGACATAGAGATAGAGGGGCATAGAAGAAAAGAGAAGAAAAGAGAAGAAAGATGAAGTGTAGAGCATGAGTATTTATAGATCATACTTGTAATAGAGAATTGAATTGGATTCATTTATGAATCTTTATTGTAATATAGAGTTGTAGCTCCATACATATTTGATTGGTGGGTGCCATCAAATTAGCTAAGTTGGTGCTTAATTAGGGAGTGGGTGCTTCCTTAGAGCACCCTTTAAATTAGGGGATTGGTGTCTCCTTAGGGTTGGTTCCCTTAAATGTGTAACCAGTGAGGTTATTGATTGTGAGGCTAGATTAGAACAATAGATTATAGTAGTTGTTTATCATCATGGTTTTTCCCATATTAATTTTTCCATGTATACATATGGTGTTATGCATTTTTGTGTGTGTGTTTTCTACATATATGTTTTATTCTACATTAAAAGTATTATAGGATTAATTTTATTCAATTTACTGATTCACCCCCTCTCAGTAGATAGTTGTGTTCCAACACTTTGGATAAGTCCATGTTGATAAATTTTTACTTGTTGCTTGGGTTTATAGATATAATAACCTCATTTTTTTAGCGTATCTATAAAATTGAAATATTGGAGCTTAATTTTTTGGAGCTATAATATTTAATCCGTTATCCTTCATGCATATTTTTTTATTCCTTATATTTCTCATCATTATTTACTTCCTTAGTGTTCCATTGATCTAGGAAAACTTGTTCCATTTCTTCCTACAAAAATATCTTCCATTATTTTTGCATCTGAACAAACCAACTCAATGTGGGATCCTTAAGACCAATGGAAAAACCTAATTTTAATTTAAATTATCTCTCCTTGAATTGGACCCACCTTTTTTTAGCATCATTATCATCATATCTAGAGAGAGATTAAAACCCATGATCCAAAATTCGTAAAAAATAGGGTTTCTAGAATACTTGTATTAATTAGATCTCCTTTCCTACCCAATATATGAGAATAAAAAAGTGTAAAAAATTATATCTAAATATTTCCTTTGAATTGCAAAAAATGGAACTTGAAATGCTTTTCCAAAATGAAATATATGTTGATATGAAGTCACAAGTTTAAAAATTACTATTTTTTTTGGGTGATCCAAGAATGGTAAATTAAAAATGAGATATCTCCCTAAATAATACACCAAAATTAATGATTTTTCACTTGTTAGGAAGTGGTTCAGAGTCTAATTTCCAAAAAAATATTCACCTAGTATGATGCTTGAGTACAAAGCTATTGTTCCTACAATACATAATTTTTTTTGCCTATAAATATGAAGTCAATTAAATGGATCAAATTTGCACAACCATATCTCCCTTGATATTTCTAAAAATAATTAGTATTAATAATTTTAGAAAATATTTCAAAATTTTATTATTAGCTACTCAAAATCACCTAAATTAGACCTCTATGTAAGGAAAAATATGCCTTGCAAGATGTTTATCCTCTTTTTAAAATAAATGTAAAATCACACAAACTTCCATAAAAAATTCTCTAACTTTTCCCAAATCACCACTTTGATACCAAATGTTAATAACATCACAACTTAGAAATATAATAACCCAATATATTAGATCAAACACTTGAAGTATGGAAACACCATGCAATGTTCCTTATTGTAAGGAACCACTCCAAAAAATATCTCTATATTGAGATACCAACACATGTAATACTCTTCACTTTCCTCACATGTGTAGGGGCATGTTTATATATATACATGACCCACCTACATATAATTAATGCTCACAACTAGCTCACAACCATTATCAATAGATATAATGAATCTAATAGTAGATTCTAAACTAAGCCGCTTACTATTATTAATTAATTTTATTCTAATTAGATAATAGGATGAGTTAAAAAATATATAAACCCAAAGTATTTATTTATTAAATATTAATACACCTTAATATCATATTCCGAGGTATCCTAGGTACATGTCAAATATATGAAAATAGATGTATCTTGTATAGTAACCAACAAGTGATTAGGTGTAAGAAAGATATCAGATAAAAACCCATCCTAGCATAATCAATGTAGGATAAATAGATACATAAGTGCACCTTTCCCACAATGGAAAGATATATGTGATAATATCAGTAGGGAGAGATAAAAATGATATGTCTCAAAGTAATCACAAAGATGGATAAATGATATGCCCCAATGTAATAATGTGTCCCTAGGAGGGTGAGATATAGAAATTAAGTAGACAATAGTAGTATGCATCAATAGATGCATGGTAAAAATCATGGAAATATATGCAAGAGGCATGGTGTATAAAAAATAGTAACATGCATGAATAGATCATGACACCAAGCATATGATATCACATATGATAATCGTTGTAATCAAACACAATAAAGTGACACATAGAATAAATGTAACCATCAAACAAAAAATGATATCCACAAGTAATAAATCATAAAAACATGAAATGATATGATGATTAGAGGATCCTCTATGGATAACATATGCCAACATATGAAAAAAACACACCCAATACATACAAGCATAAGCATGCATATATAAATAGTTGAACAATCACAAGACACACAAGAGAAAATGCAATGTAATCTTAAACTAATCATATATCCATTTAACATAGCACACAATACATAAGATAAAACAACATATGTATAACCAATTATATAAATATATATATGAAAATGGAGACTAGGGAAGATGCCTCCAATAGAGGTACACATCCAACATGAAAAAGCCCCTATTTGTGGGTGTAATGAATATGTAAACCATCTATACATTTTCTTGATGATTAAAGTTGTAATGTCAACTAATATGTCCATTTTCATATCACAAAGTTTAAAATGGAACCAAAAAATTCTAATAGTAGGGACATATGGCTGAAAATTAGTTATATCTCATATAAATGATATTTTAATGGTTGATAAATTGTTTGAGACTTAACCAAATCTTGGGGATCACCAATATTTATTTCAAATAATCTAGCTTAATAAAAATGAGAAAGTTTAAATGAAAATATCATGAATTATTCCAATATAATATTTGGTTATTAACAAATATTAAAGTTTCATCAAGTGTTATTAATCCTATATGATAGATAAAACCTATTGTGTTTAGCATTGTTCATATTGTTGAGGTTTGACATTGATGTCAATGGTTATTGAGAAGGTTTATATCATTTTTTTTTGTCATTTATGTCTTAGTGTTGATTTAGTGAGTGTTGTGTTGTAACAAGCTAGTGTTGAAGGTCAGTTGGCATGGCATAATGTCATAAGTCTTCATGAGGTCATTGAAGAGTGTATCTATGAAAGAGAATATTGATTAGTGTTGTAGTGATTCTGAGAGTGTAAGATATGATTTGTATATGTTCTTATGTCTACATGAGTGATGCAAAGGTTAACATGAAAGGTCCTTGTTGTCAAAGTTATCAAGTGCTTGAGCCTAGTAGTGTCTTGAGAAGGTATGTGCATATGATGCCTAGTCTTGTGTGTGAATATGCATAATGGCATGGTGAGATGGATGTTCTCAAGATTGTAAAGGTTATAGAAGATTGATATCAAGAAAGGTTCATTTTAAGAGGCCCTACTAGAAAAATTATTATATATATCTAGGAAATCTAGAAAATTTTAATTGTGGGTATGGAAATTTCTTGAGGGTGATGACAAATGGTTAAATTAAATAGTTAGACTGAATGGTTAAACCAAATAGTTAAACCAAATGGATAAATCAAATGGTTGAATTGAGTGACTAAACTAGAATACTGAGTTGAATGCCTGAGAATAGTTGATAAATTAGATTAAACCAAATGTCTAAACTAAACAGCTAGAATGCATGGATAAACTAAACATTTGAATCAAATGGTCAAGCCAAATGACTGGATCGAACAATCAAGATGAATGACTAGACCGAATTATTGAGCCAAACATCTAAGCTAGATGAATGAGTCAAATAGCTAAGTTAAATGATTGAATTGAATGGTTGAGCTAGGTGGCTAGGCCGAATGGCTGATCCATGCACCTTGTTTAAAATGTTCCACTAGGAAATAGAGCTCGATGGTTTGACCAACTGACATAATGGTGGGTGACCTATGCATCTGGTTTGCTATTTGGTTGCTCGATCACATCCCATGCTCTATAAATACCCACCTATTCCCTCATTTCTAACATTTTTTAGAATTGGTTTCTCATCCCTCTAGAGAAAAAAAATGTTTTGTAGCCATGGAAAGAAAATTTGTTTTCAAAAACTTGCTATGCCCAAATATCCTGAATATCTTACAACAACTAGATGCATACAACTATTGGGCTCAGGAATGTAACTTCAGTGGCCTACTTTACATGCTATAATAAGACCTCAACATTAGGATTTTGAAAATGCTCATGTACTTATATGACCCAAATAAGAATATCTTCACCTTGCAAGTCAATTGCAAAACAATTTTGTTTGGTACTTTGAGACAACATATTCATAATCTCATAGGTCTTCCATTTCATAATGTAATCCCTATGAGTTCCAAATCACTACTGTTGGATGAAGATAACAATTTCTTGGCCAAAAATTTTGATTTTCACATCAAAAAAATTGGTATGTACTTATAAATTTATTTGTATACTCAAAATTCAATTTTCAACTTTTACGATCTATATACTAAAATCCTCTTTTTGTATTTCATTTTAGATAGTCAGAAGAGGGGCATCTGCATAGAAGATGTTAGTCACCCTTTTTTGAAAGTAATGGTTTAATTTTTATAAGCTAGAATAGTATTTCAAGGAAGAGCTATATATATTCTATATTGGTCAATGTTTTATATTATCCGTACTATTTTCAAATATAAATTTGACTGGTGATCTTTCATTTCCTCCAGAATAAGGCTTGAATTGAATTCTATTGAAACTAATAATAGTACACTATTTCTTATTCCAATTTTGTTCTGGCATTGTACTATGAGACCTTCTTTGACCTCTAAAAAACATAGAGTCTAACTGTGCTAGATCCAAAAATGATGACAAACTCTTTATTTGTGGATGAGTAGGAGGTTAGTTAATTTGTTCATTTGTTGATCTAGATTCTAGGGTTTAATATTTATTTGTTTGTTAAACCATTACCAAGGTAAATATTAATAACTATTTGATATTTATTTGTTACAATTCACAAACAAGAATGCATGCCTCAAAAAAATAATCTACCTCAAAAGGACAACATGTAATTGCAACTACAATTGAAGCTTCTACAGATTCAGAGTCTATAAAATCATCCATGCAATCTTATCAACTTGTGAAATGTCCGTGAGTTTCTTCGGTGTCCTCTCCACATGCAAGTTTTCTATTATAAATTTCAAATGAGATTATAATTTTCCAAACTCAAATGCATTGTTTTAATTATTTGTTTTATTCTTGCAGTTGACTTGAGAGTAATTTAGATGGTGGAATAACTACCACCATAACAAACAATAACATCTACTGTCCCTTCTCAACCCTATGTGGAAGGTATTTTACATTGCATTTTTTTTTGGATTTTGATTGTTGTTTTTTAGATTAAACATTTGCATAATGTACCAAATTAAAACACCCTTGTGGCTATCACTCATAATATGTTGCACATTGAAGGATATACTGTCTCCAAATATAGGTATTAAAATTTTAATTTCAATTTTGCATAACTTTGTATTTTTTATTTATTTTCTAAAATAAATTACATTTTGTAGGCTATCCTCTATCTATGAGGAAGATTATGCCACCACCTCTACCCTTTAACATATTTCACAAAAGGGGGAAGGCTCTTCCATTAACAACATTGCAATGAACACTAACACTATAAATATCAGGTTCCCAATTCCCCTCTTTCTCTATTGGAGGTTAGTGTGTAGGGATTGACTTCTTTACTAGAAATTGATCTTGATGATAAATATCTGGGGTTTGATAGTGCCATTGATGTTGGAACTAATTTCAATCCATATCATTTTATCCAAGGAGAAGAAACACATGTTCATATGACTGCTTAGCAGGAACCTTCAAGCGCTTCACTGGATAGTCCCAACCCAATACAGAATGTTGTAAAGTCTGATGATGCCCTTACATATTTTCTATTTAATAATTTAGTAGCAGATAGTATTACTGATAGTCTTTAGGAGGGAGTAATTGATGAGCTAAAAAATTTACGTGTGTGGGAGATTTAAGTGAAGGACCTAATAAAAAAATAAATGACCATTACCACAACCACTCAGAGTGAGAAAATTTATTTGCATTGGTACAACAAGAACCATCAAAGATTGATGATTTGTTTGCCAAAGCTAAATTTGGGCTATTTATTATTGCTAATACTTAAAATGATAATGTGCTAATGATCATGATTAATAGGTTCAAGAATTTGAATGTAGAAGCCTAGAGATATTTTAATAAATGGGTGAAATACATAAACCTTGTTATGATTGTGAATGTGAAGAAGGAAAAATCTTTGGTAATGTATATTCATTTTAATCAAATTTCATGTCAATCTTAATTTTGTTAACATATAATTACATTACATTTTAAAATGCAGGAAAAATATGATAACTTGAAGAAATAAGTTGAGGTCCTCAATGTGCATCTAAAAAATACACAAATTTTTCTGCAATTTATCGCTCAATTCAAAGACAAGCTTGTTCTGTTGAATAAACAAAATAATGCACTAAAAAAATCATTAAGGAGGAAGGATGAGATCCTGATACATTATTTAAGTATAAGATGGTTGATGATCCAAGTCTACTTTCTACAAGAGATGATGGAAAAGAGGATAGGGAAAATCTTGAATGTCTTAATGTTGTGGCTATGGATCTTGAAAAGGCAAGGATATTAAAGGACATCAGTGGCATAAACGATGTTGGGATTGAAAAATTAGTTGAGAAAGAGGTTGTGAAAGAAGGGGAAAAAGTTGTTGAGAAAATAGCTGAGTAATTGAGATTTTTTTTTAAAATTATTATATATTTGAATATAATGTTTTATTTTAAAATATAAATTATGAATGACAATTTCAAGTTTGTAGATGATGTGATCTATCTATTGAGTTTTAATTACAACTTCAATTTTATGATGTTGTAAACTTGAATGGTGGTAGGCCCCCTTTTGATATTTTTAATGCACTTATGAAACTCACATCTGAAACAAAAAAATAATATATAACACAATGATAATATATTAATCTTGTGCAGTTATCACTTAGCAAGAAACACAAAAATACATTTCAAAAAATGTATAATATTTATTGCATGGCATTATAAAAATATAAGTTATTTTCTATGGAATATCTTTTCTTTTTAATATTTAGATTGTTTCTAGAGTCAATCATGATTTGAGATGTGTTTGAGGCCATTAGAAAAGCACATTCATGTTTGGTAGATGTCTGTGTTGAAGATAGTATTGTGATAGTCAATAATAATGAAGATTCATCAAAGTTGAAAATATGCATAATTGATTGTGATTATGAACTATAGAATAGGTTAATGGATTGTTTAATATTATGAGGATGTGTAGATAGATAAGATTATATTTTATTTGATCACTTTATTCTGAAAAGAATCAGTTTTAAGGACTATAAACATTTGCACAACTTTTTAAATATAGGCTATCTACTTCGTAGGAGTAGATAGCCTACATTACCCTATAAGGAGGTACTATATATGCCATGTCTAGTACCTATGTCAGGCGTATATAATAGTATATATGAGTTATATACTCCTATATATATATATATATATAAAATTGATTGTGATCATGAACTATAGAATAGGTTAATGGATTGTTTAATGTTATGAGGACGTGTAGATAGATAAGTTTATATTTTATTTGATCACTTTATTCTAAAAATAATCTATTTTAAGGAATTTAAACATTTCCACAACTTTTTAAATATAGGCCATCTACTCCATAGGTATATATAGCCTACACTACCTTATAGGGAGGTACTATATATGCCCTATCTAGTACCTATGTAGGGCATAAATAGTAGTATATATGAAGTATATACTCCTATATATAGTAGTATATAGTACACACACACACACACACACACACACACACACACACACACACACACACACACACACACACACACACACACATTTCACGAAAGTGATTTCATTGTTACATAAAATATCCAAGGTTTAGGACTATGTTCATTCAATTATAGGAATTTATAGAATTATATTAAAATCTTAAGCCAAAAATGAAAAAGGAACAAGTAGTGTTCAAATTAAAATGTAGGTTCACCAAATTAGCTCTAATGTAAAATGTAAGGTATTGAAATTATGTAGGAAGTTAAATAATAGATCATATAATTATGAAAAATCTAAGTACTTGTACTTGAAAATTGATTTATTTCAGTCGACTATAAGAACATGAAGACATAAATGATTTAGAAAATAAAGATCCACTATGTATTATGACAAGGTCAAAGAAGATAGACAAGATCATAGCGCATCATTGTCTAACACACACTATGCACTAGGTAAAAATATGGGCTCATTTGCCCCTATCACAGAACTTGTTCTGATGTAAGAAAAAATGTATCTATAAAAAATATGTATCAAATACATAAAGAACCATATTAACCTACAATGTTCCCCCTAACACAATGACAATATATTAATCTATTACATTCAACACTTAGCAAAAAATAAGTAAATGAATTTAAGAAAACATATAATAATTATTGCATATTTTGATAAACATGTGAAATTGAAACTCAAAAACTCTATTTCTAAAAGTCTGGTAGTTGAAAGAATTCTCCACAAGCCTGATCATCAGTAGTGACATTTGCATCCACCATGTCAGTGCCATATTCAATGTCATTATTTACATCCTCTTTATTTGTCACTATATTACTGATGCCTCTTGTTTCAGTTAGAGAAGTCCATGTTGCCATAGCTCTTTCATAGGGAAACATATCCATTGCATAATGAGAAAAATATAATCTCAAACAAGTTTCTAAATTTCTATCTAATCTATTTCAAAGTTTTGATTTTATGAATGATAATGGACTAAATAATCTTTCATCTTTCACTAAACCCATAATCATTGTTTGACAGAGCTCATATAATAAAAAATATTCACTTAGACTTTTTTGTAGTATACTACTAGGATAAAGTTTTTTTCACAGTCTTGTAATTGCCCCATTCTCTATTGGTTCATGTAGAAGATGATATTGTTCAAACATTATAATGCCAAAAATCGGTTGACTAGGATGTTAGTAAATCTTTACCCAAAATACCTATAATTTGTACTCCATTCACCTCTATAGATCTATAGAAATGCATTACAAGATAGCACATGTATTTTTGAAATAAATTGCTAACCATCTTTTGACTATTATTACTGTTCCAAAAAATGGGATTGAAAACTAACATCACCTCGAGCAAATCATCCCTTTAAAAATGATCTTTGATCTTCGTAGATAAGTTCTGGGAAACTCTACTTAGTTTCATCCAGGTTTTAGATAGAGCAGTGCCATACATAATATGTGTTATGGGCATTTCTTTGGATTCAGCTCCTACAAGATCAACTCTTTTGTAGAAAGTGCGCATTAGAATCTCCTTTCCATTAACAATGACACAAACATGATCATTGATATTCAGCTTTAAATAACTATTAAGTTTCTATAAATTTGTCAAACATTGCCAACTACTAAAAACAAGGCCTTGAAACATTTCATTTGAAGTGTATAGTATGTCAAGAGATTGACATACTTGTTTTCTTAGCCATATGAAATCCACAATATAAATGGACCTCTCCTGAGCATGTTTCATTAAACATTTCATTTCCTTTAGCATTGGAAGAATTCCACATAAAGTCAATAGTGTTTTCAAATCTATTAAATGGTATAACAAATCTTTTACCTTGCCAATTTCTCTATGATATATATACATGAAACCTACTAATGATAGATATTCTTTAAAAATTTGGTAAGCAGGTTCATACATAGAAATCCACCTTGTATCAACATATTTCAATAGTTTCTTACCATTAGTCACTCCTATTGAAAATTTTTGGAACTCTAAAATTCTTTTTGGAATTCTTGACATATAAGCATGTAGGTGATGAATGAGCTCCTCCACTTTGGCCACATTAGCAAATTTACTAACCATTTTGTATGAAAGATTCATCCTATGAACCATGTAGTGAATTAGAATCATAAATGGGGAAACTATTGTTTGTATCCAAACACACAAATCATTTCTATGCCCCTACATAGCTGATGCACCATCAATGCCAACACACACCATATTTGTAGCTATTGCATAATCATCCATTCTAGCTTTATCTTTCAAATTTGATACAACAAATTTGTGAAGATTTTTTGCATTGTAATTTTATACCATTTTATATACTAATAGTAGATGAGGTTGCCTTGAATAGTTCTCAAAATTATACACATGAATGCAAACCCAGGCTATGTTTTCAATTTCTATGACCTCATCAATGGACAATGATTTCTGAACACTTTATTTCAAATCTCTAATCTTAATTATTTCTAGACATTTTTCCATTTCCCAAGCATTGCTATTTGACCAATGTGATTGTGGAATATCCAAAAATATATTATGTTGAGACAAAATCTTATAATCTAAAAAATTAGAAATAGGTTTGCCTTTTTTTAGAATATGGTATATAGTAGAGAACTATATGTATTTCACCTTTATATGGGACTGCTTGATTTTTCCAAAGTTTTCTTCAACTATTCCTCCTTTCTTCACAAGATGTTTTCAACATTTCTTATCATTTTCATGCTCCTATGCATATCTTACATGCATGCATTCTTCTGTAGTTTTCCACCTATGTGTTCTTGTTGTCACTCCATTTAGGTGCTTCACTATCTCATATACTTTTCCACAATGTTTCTCAATCATTTCTAATTTTAATTGCATTCTATGTTCTTTTCCTAGTTTCTAGATACATATTGTACATCTGCATTCTTTTGGAGTAACATCAACATTTTTAGGTTCTACAAGTTCTATGAAGGGAAATTTTGTCATCCAGTCCACCTTAAAGGACCTTCCAATTGTCCATATATTTCTCTTCCTTTGAAAATATTTTTGAGTGGAGGTTTTAGGTAAACTTTGTATTTGGTGAGATGGTCTAATCTCTTCTACCACTTCAGTGTCATTATCATTTTCATCAAAAACCAAAAGGAGCATCTTCGAGTGATGACATGTCATCATTAAAAAAATATTTAGTGGGTGATATGTTATTCTAGTTAATTCTATCTTGTGAGATAATAGTGGGGATTTTTTCATGTAATTTTTTTTTAATATTATTGAATAGTTGAAGTAAAATTTATGACAAATTAAAAAAATATTAAATACCTAGATTTTGAGAGCATTGTGATTGTGTGGAATTTTTGGTTGGGTTTTGTTGTAGCATATAATTTCACCCTTGTGGAATAGTTTTTCAAGCTCTCTCACTCCCAACTACAATATTGGAGCAACCTCAGGCTGTGGGTATCCTGTAGTGAGATTGAACCTCCGGAGAAGGCCAACTTCCTCTTGGTAGATTGCCTAAACTAATGTTTTTATTTGGAAAAAAAGTAGAGAGGGGGTATAGGGTAACTAAGAGAGATAAATGGGTGATACACCAAATTTATTGACACTCACATAAGCATGAATAAAGACTAATTCAACATAAGATAATTCTTTCTCACACAACCTCACAAACTAGCTAATTTGCATAAGTGTTTCATAAACTAGGCTTATCAAATAATGCATGAAGTAGAAAGGAATTTCAAAATTCACACCAAACATCCATTAATGGTGGAAAGAGCACAAGTTCAAACCTAAAACTAACTTAAAAACACCTAAAAATAGGCTAAAAAGAAGGACAATGGACATGGAAGAACACTTCTTCACAAGGCCATCATGCACAAGCTTGCTAAGCACAATTTAGAGGTAAGATTAGGTAAAAATTAATATTTATTGCTTTAAAAGGTATTTCTTACAATTTTTTATAGATTTTGTCCTTGTTAAATGAGAATATCTTACAAAAATGGGGGAGAAATGGGAGATATAGGAGAAAAGGGGAAGCGAAAGAGAAAAAGCAAGCAAACAAAATTCAATAAATGAGTTCCAACCAGCCTCCATGGATTATCACCCACTTTTGGGTTAATTATAACTAATTCTTCTTCAACAAATTAACCTCCATTAGCTCCAATAGTCTTCAAACCCTCTCATTAGTTGAGAAACACACTAGAGGACAATAACTTGTTGAGGATGATGATGCCATAATCCAATAAAAAGGAAATGTCTTAAAAGACATTGAAAATATATTTAATGATCCACTTGATTTATTAAAACTCTTTAAAACCTTAAAAACCTCTTCAAGTCAAACTTTTAGAAGATATTATGCAAAGCTAGTTGACTTAACACTTAATGCTTAACTGACCATGGAGGTTATCTTCTAATTTCAACTTGACTTTGCTTTTTGAGGTTGTCTTTGATTTTTGATTTTATTTTATCCTCTAACCTGAAATAAAATCCATGATACCTGGAACTCACTTAAATTCCATTGATGGAAGTCACAAGCTTGAGCCACCTTGAACCAACTGTCTTGAAAATTACTCCCAAGGCCATTTGGCACCTTGAAGACCACTTCTAGACCTATAGAAGACTTAAAAACATTCATATAATGTTTATGAGGATGAAAATGAAGATTTGGAAAACCTTCAATACCTACAACAATGGTGGAAAACACCATTAAACCTATAACAATGCATAAAAATGTCAAAAAATTAGGGTTTTTAACCCTTTAGCTTAGCAAGGCACCATATAAACTCTTATGAAGAGATCCAAATTCCATATAATGTTGTTTTAGGTCCCATTAGATCTATTCCATGGCTTTAGACCATTTTTTTCTTTGAAGACTTTCAAAAATATGGATTTTTGAGCCATTTTGGGCCTCCTAGGCACCCAAACATGCCATATTCTAATGAGAAATAGTGTTTTTAGGAGATGTAGGGTCCTATACACATTTTAGGTGGTTTTCAAGTCAATTTGGGCCATTTTATGGACCTATATGTCCAAAAACTCAAAACTAGGCAAAAAGCTCCTTTGTAAGCTCAAACAGGCTCACTTTCAAGATGATTATCCATACAATGAAGATAGATAGTACAAAAATTATTGCCATGAATATATGTTACATATTCACTTTCAACACTCCTAAAAATATTGGGCTACCATGCAGAAGGTGTGAAAAGATACACACGTAAAGATGATTGCTTGCAGGGTTTGCAAGCATTTTGGGCATGCTTACACTCTTGGTGATTGTTCATAAAAATAAGGCCCTTAACCAACCTAAATTCATAATTAAATTAAATTAAATATGGGTACTCAAAACATACTATAATCACTTGTCCCAACTCTTCATGGTTGAAAGAAATAAGCATCTGAAGATGGGCTAAAATTGGGTGTCTTAAGCCTAAAAAAGCTTAAATTTCTCCAAATTACCAATTTGACCATTCCAGTGATCTAATTTTATTGGAAAAATATTAATGACACATGAAACACCTCATTACACCTCTCCAAATGATCAAAACTCAACTTTGCCTTTTATGCCTTGATGATGCCTGTGGGGATTTGAGCTTACCGATGTGTTTGCATGGATTTTGAAGTGTGAAAACCATAAAAATGTGTTTAATAGGATTAAAAACATCTTAAAATTATTTTAAAACACTTACCTAGATTTTTAAAACTGAAACACACCTTCAAACTCTAGAAAGTATGCTTGCATGAATAGTGACCATTATGAGACATAAGGGGACTGTGATAAAACAAAGAGGACTTAAAATTGTAATATGAAATTTACAGTAATTTATATATATATATATATTATTCCATTATTACCAAACTTACCAAATATCAAGTCATTTGGATGTGTACTTTTTCCTATAGACCCTTTTTACCACAATTTACCTTGAGCTGCTTGCATGTTTCCTTCGTGCCAGAACTTGTCTTTCTTCAAAATTTTACATTAAAACCATGAATATGATCACTAAAATAGGAAAATATAGGTTTTAAACATCATATTATACCATTATAATACTTCTCTAATGCCTAAACTACTTCTTGGCATCTAGAACTAACAAAACTTCTTTTGGTCTCTAATGGCTACCTTCTTGACTGGCAATGGACTGTGTCAAAATAGTAGGAAATTTCACTCTTTATATGACATTTAGGATGCTATGGGATGATTTTTTAGGTTATATATACAATATTTACCAAATTTTGTTCTTTTACTCAACCTATAGATGTTCTAAAATGTCTAATTTCTCCAAAGCATGCTCCATTATTGACTATGATTTGACATAGGATTGAATTTAATAAAATAGTGAATAGTTACTATTTTCAAAAATCCTAAAAAATATGTTTAATGTGTATATTATGTAATAATGAGCCTCTCTACCAAATTTTGTGATTAGATCCTACATACTTTAGCCTATAAGCCCATTTTGGCAAAAGCTAGTGACAGGTGTCTGCTTGGTCAAAAATCACAACTGAGTTTTTTTCTCCTTTCTTTGGTTTTTTATATAAAATTATTATTTTGATTTTAAATTCTCATGGATATTATATTTTCATCATTCCACTCTTCAATTATTTTCCTTCAACCTCCCATGCTTCCTTACGAACCCTATTTGTATGTATCAATAGTATGTAGGTGTGTGTTTATGAGGCTTGAACCTGATCATAAACCTGATTGAGAGCACTTATTCATGGAATTTACCTCACCTCAATAATTATAAATATTTAATAATCTCTATTTAACATTAATTCTAACCATTGACCACTATGTCATCAATCACTACGAGCTTGATAAATAGGTTTGGGTTTCCTATGACTATATTTCCTTGTTTCTAAGGTGTATGATTGACTTGTTTGTCCTTGAAACTAAATATTTATCTATAATAATGAGCCCATATCATAATTTTTAAATTCATTACCTTCCATTTAAAATTTAACCTCATTAGAGACCATTGTGCTCTCATTCAACCGTCCAATCCAAAGGAAAGATTGGGTTCTTGAGGTTGTAGGCAGAGATTTGAGAGGAAATGACTGTGTTAAGATCCTTGAGACTCCTTACCAAAATTATCAATATATTTCACACTATGAGATTTGGAAAACCAACTACACATTAATTTTCCACATGGCATGCTATTTGACCTCTTGAGAGCCTCCTAAACAAGATTCCATCCCCAAGGCATATAAGCCTGAATACTCCAATGTGATGACTTATATGTAGGTGAGATTTTTTGGGGTAAATGGTAATGGTTACCTAAATTTTTTTTATAAATTCATCACACTCTTGTGTCATCATCAAACCTTCTCAAGAGTCGTGCCCTTTCTTAACTTCTTCTTATGCTTTCACTAGGCAACCAATCTCAAGGGTTTCAAAGGCCAAAACTTGGTATAGGCTTCAATAGATCAATATTTTGTCATGGATAGTATGAGGTGATATTATAACACTTTAAATAACCCCTTTAAACTTCCAAATCCCCTTGAAACACTTCTTTCCACATAACATACCATGGTTTCTCTAGGCTTGTTGCCCCTTTTTTGGTCAAATTCTTTTTGGTTTGACCATTATATAATCTCTCCTACAAAAGTGAGACACTTTATAGATATTATCCATCTCATTACATGTGTGTTACAAGTTTCATGACCTGATTCCACTCCAAGATCACACTCCCTTCATTAGGCTCCCCTCAATTAGGCCAAATTAGCCTTTAAGCACACCCCAGGTCTAAAAGCCATACCATACAGCCTCCAATCAGCCCAAAAACTCTTTAATCACTTATTAAACCTTAAAAAGCATGATATTACAAAATTTGGAGGCTTAAAACTCTCAGAACCAACAAAACCCTAGTTTAGGGCTTCTCTCATGCTCTTTTTGAGAGCATATTTTGGATTTGGCGGGGTTAAAATGAGTTCTAGGCCTCACCTAGACCTATTTTTGGATTCATTAGATAGGTATGAATAGGGAAGACCTGTAAAATTTTTAAATAATCATGAAAACATTACCAATCTCTCAAACAAAAAATAATAAAAAAGTGCAAGCTTGTTGCCCTATTTTTGCTTTGATGATGGTTCTTGAGTTATAGGGATGAAATAAGGAAAATGAGAGAAGTTTTTGTGGATAATCCATTCCCCCAAATATCCAAAAAATTTCAATTCCTAAATCCTAATGAAAGTACTGATGTCACCCCTTTCTCTTATGGTATTCTAGGCCTCTCTTAGCTCTCTAGGCCTATAAAACTAAAAAATAGATTTTTTGTCATTTGCATGTATGAAAAATATTGGTAAAAGTTTGATTCACCTTGGGGAAGATTCCATGATTTACCATGATAAATTTGACACCTTTCATTTCTATATTGGGGTGTGAAGGTCATTTAACACTCCAATCTTGTAGAAGTCACTAAATGATCATAGTGAATAAAAGTGAAACTTGGAGGCCCTCAAACAATAATCTCCTCTATTCACACACCCTGTTCCTTTTTCAATGCTCTTCCCCTATGATACAGATAAAATATGAGAACATTTATATGTGTCAAATCTCCTTGCAACATTGTTCCATGGCATTAATAAAAGTGCCTAGGACCGGTTTTTGAACTTTTAGGGACTTTGTCCCTGACACTCAAATTCTCAACTTTGAAGTGGTTTCTCAAGGATGCCAACTAGTCCATTGATTAAAAAAAGTTTTTCATGATATTATTCAATTGTAAAAACCTTAGAAAAGCTTCCAAACATGTCAAATCTCCTTCATGCCCCTGGATGCTCACTTAACTTGAACTCTACTCAACTTCTCACACCACAATAGGACCTCCTAGAATACTACACTACATCATCAATTCAAGACCACAAAGGGAATATTCATGGGGGTAGAAGATTACTAAAAGGTCCAAGAGAGTTGACTGATCCATCTAGGCAAAATTTTTGTATGTAGGCCAATTTTGGCCAACATGTCATTAAAATAAGATAATATGAATGATTTCCCTAATGATTGACCTATCCTTTTACCATTCCCACTAGATGCCATGATGGCCTATGATTTTTGGCTTAGTCATTCGATATTCCCATTCAGCACTATCATCTGATAGAAGGGTTTCATCTCTAGTTCACCAATTTCCCTACCCAGAACTATCATTTAGTTTCATCATTCAGCTATGTCACCCAACTTACCATCCATCAATGGTTTCCTAATCTATTATTCATCTTTGAAATTCAACATTTTCATATGACACTATCATTCAAATCTATCTTTTGGCTATGCTATTTGGCTAGGTAATTTAGCTTGGTCATTCAACTAGGTTATTTAGCTAGGTCATTCAACTGGGTCATTCAGCTAGGTTATTTGGCTGTCATTAGGTTTTTTTATTTTTCTATGTCATTTATATCAGTAATTCAGATCTACCATTTGGTGCTATCATTTTTTTTGTTTATTCATTGCTATTGTTTGGTTCTATGCTCTGATTATGGTTTTGCTTATTCCCTTGGTTGGTATAGGTTAAGCCCTTAGGGGATCTACTATATATATCTGATGAATTTAAGTGTAATATTATATATCATTGTAAAGGGTTGGTGAGTTGACCCCCCAAAAAAAAATATCCCTAAAATTTTAGTGATTCGGTCCCTTCTGCTAACTCTAAAAAATTGCCAAAACTAAAATCCTAAAATGGAATATTTATGAAATAATAAATATTCACAACTAAAAAAACCCTGATATCAAGTATCTTTGAGGATAAGATATCTTGTAAAGCTTAATTATGGCATGAAGAGACCTTGTGTGAAAGCATAAGCCTAGTTTCATGATGAGATCAGGTTATAGAAGGATGTTTGACAATGTTTGAGCATGTGAGATGTTTTGTGAGAATGTGAGTGAAGTATTGAGAGCTTGAAAAGAGGTTTTGAAGGTTAGTTCAAGTCTTAATGAGGTATGAAGACTCAAGTGTAGAAATGAAGGTGGTGAGAGCATGGCCTAATGAGGCATGAGGTTTAGTTTTCAAGGCAAGTATGCATAGGTGAGATTTTTTAGATGTGTGATAGATTGTCCCAGGTGTATTCATGAAGTTTCAAATCAAAGTTTGAAGGTTAAGGCAAGCAAAAGTGCTTTGAGGTCTCTTGAGTACTTAAAATGAAGTGTTATCAACCTTATAAGGCTTTTTTTGTGCTCATTAGCTCATCAAACCTTTGTATGGGAGCTTAAGCTATTCATGGTATATAGGGAAGTATCCTAGAACAAAATTCTAGGCATTAGTTTTTGGATTGAGGGGATATGCTCTATAAATGATAGTTAAGAATGGAAATAGGTTTAAACCCTCTTAAAACCCTAATATGGATCTGGTGTTGAAGATGTTAATTAAAAGTGCCCAAAATGGATTGGTATTCCCAGGTAATCTATTGGAGGTTTTATTCAACTCTCTTATGCACTTTTAGGTTTGATTGAGTTGTTAGGTGTGTGAGTAGACCCTATAAAAAAGTGCTAATTTCTTAGAGATTTTATGTAGAAATCAAATTTGACCAAGTCAAAGTATGAAAATGGATGGAGGATGAAGCTAGAGACTCAAGTTTTATTTCCATTAAGTTTTCTAGACAATTTATATCCCTCAAGTGTGTTAAACCATTCATCTAAGTTAGCTAGTCGTTAATAGGCTTAATGATGCAAATAATGAAAAACCCAAGCTATAGTGAGAATATGATTAAGAATGTGTTATCATGATATATTAATGAAACCAAGTGCATGGAGATGATTTTTGTGATGCTATGTCCTATTAGTGCTTGTTAGAAAGCTTGAAAGTCAGGTATAGTGGTGAAAATGATGAAGCCAAAATGACTTATCTGACTTAGTGAAGTCTATGTGTAGTGAGGTCAAAAAATTGGTTTATAAGACCAATAATTATATAATAAGTCTTTGAAAGTGGTCATACATGTGTTAAAGGTCAACGTCACCATGATTGTGCTTTAAGGTAAATTGATAGTTCTTAGTAAGCAAGTTGTAGTTATGTTTTTGAGGCTCTATGCATTGAGTTGAAGTATCTAATGCATATGGTGTTTTTTTTTGTGACTTTAAAGTCATGTTCATGCTTTTTTAAAGGTTTTAATTTAGTTTAAGAAGTTGAAAATTTGAAGTCAAAATGGCTTGTCTGGTTCATGAAAGATTATGTGAGATGAAGTGAAAATATTGGTCTACAAGATCAATATTTAACATTAGACCCTATGATTTTTATATTTTAGAGTGGTATATATATTTCAAAGGATATTTTTAAAGTGTAATTGGTCAAGGTAATTTTTATTTTAGGTGTTGAATCTCAAGTTGTTCATGACTGATTTTTAGGGTGTTTTTGTAGTTCTGAGTGGGCTATTTACAAATAAGTGTTTGAGTCTTTTTGCCTTGAGTTGTGAAGTCTAATGCAGTTTGTGACATTTTTTAGGTCTTGGAGGTTCTATAAAGTGATTTATTATCATGTTTTTGTGATTAAATGATGTGTTATCTTTATTTTTTTTAATATATACCTTTCTATGTACATGAAGGTATAATGTAAATATAAAAATGCTGTGCTTCAAGTGGTGGGTGGAGCTCAAAAGTATCATGTATCTAACATGAGATTAGTGGGGATATATTTGAGTGGTATATGAAGTGTTCCTTCCCTGTGTGTAGTTTTAATGTGTTCTAAGAAGGCAAAGTGTAATGTGTCTTAAATTAAACCTAATGGAATTAGGTCTCCATGAGATGTAAAAGTGAAATAAGATCTAATAGAGTGATTTAAATTTTTTGGGAATATTGTGGTATTATTCCTAATTTAGTTTAATGATCTGAGTAGTAAAATCATTAAATAAATAGATAATAATTAAGTTAATGATTTATATAAATTAATTTCAATTCAAACTTTTCTAAAAGTATTAAATAAGGAGAAGAAAATAAAACTTAGCTCGAAACTGATTGATCTAAGATAGAGGTTGGAATTCACTTTGCAAGACTGAGACACTATCACAAATTGAGATCTAAATTTCATTTTGTGATTGGATAGGAGTGTCATAAATGGATAATAGTGGCACCAGTGCTATAGTCTATCTCTACCACTATTATCTTAAGGATCTAAGCTTTTTAGGTTTTATTTGCTATGTCTGTGTGACCCTATCTATGAAGTTTTAGTAGCTAAAAGTTTGAATAGCTCCTTGTAGAGTAGATTCTTTCTTAAAACCCTATCTTTCATTGTGCTTTGATAAATTTTGAGCAAGAGGTGGGGTTAGTGTGTGTAAGATGCATTGGATGTGCTTCACACCCTGTATGTTGGCACACTGCCTACATACCAATACTCTGAAGAGGGATCAAGCCATATGTAGTTCTCCCACTTGATGTGCTTTGTGAAATTATGTATAAGAAGATGAAAAATGCTAAATTAGATGTGATTGAAGTGGTTAGGGACTGGTGTAAGGATTTGGATGAGCTTGTAAGTGTGTTGGCTAGCTGCATGTAGAGAATAGGGAAGATTGCTTAAGTAGTCTTGCTTGTATTCTTGCTTGTTTAGTGATATTTACCAACCCTTTCCAAATGATCTTTTAATGGGATTTTATAGGGATATATTGGTCATGGATTGAATTTTATCACATTAGGCTGACAAGGATAAGGATGGAGAACTAGAATAAATTGACCATTAGGGCTAGAAATAGACTTGGACAATAACATTGAAAGTAGATAAAAGTGGCATTGGTGTTATAGTCCTAGTGTGGCACTATTGTCTTGAGAAGATGAGACCTGGGGGGATTGATTTGTCCTAAAAATATGGGTCTAGATCAATTGGGATCAAGTTTAGAAGGTTATGGCTGACTAGGAATCAGTGAAAATATGCCTATGAGGGTCATGAGAGAAAGCAAGAGGGACCTATGGGTTGGGTATCATTAGCCACACTTAAGTTACCTATTTTTACATTTTATATGACTACATTTACCCCCCCCCCCCCCCCCCCCTCCACCCTTTATTTTAGTGATATATCAAAGTGAAATACTGGAATAAAGGAAAAATAAAAAGCATACCTAAACTTACCTGCAATGGTGAAGCTCATGAAGCTATGTGATGCTGGGTGTGCATAAAGAGAGCACACTATAAAGTGCAAATCTACAAGAAATACAAAGAGTATATCAGTTATTACTATATACACTATATCTAAAATAATAACATATAAGGATGGGTAAGAGAGAGATGAAGAGAAAGGAATGAATACACCTCACCAGGTACATGAATGAATACAAAACCCATTGTGATGTTGAGTAATGCTAGATTATGTTGAGTAATGTTGTAAGGTGATGTACCAAGAGTAATATCATGAATGGATTTGAGTGATCAATTTCATAAAAGTGACTCAA
This sequence comes from Torreya grandis, assembly GCA_037957365.1. Classification (NCBI taxonomy): domain Eukaryota; kingdom Viridiplantae; phylum Streptophyta; class Pinopsida; order Cupressales; family Taxaceae; genus Torreya; species Torreya grandis. The sequence continues at coordinate 353,748 of JARHVA010002662.1, read as the reverse complement.
GATTGTAAAGGCTATCCCTTTGGCTCCATCGTCACCCACTAAGTGAAGCTAGGTGGTCTTACATGTGTTAATTGATGTCTAGACTATGTGTCCATTCCCTCTGAATAGGTGGCTCAAGAATATAAAGGCTAGCTAGTCCTTTGGCTCTATCATTTCTCTATGAAGTGAAGCTATGAAATAATACTAGTATGAAATTTATGCCGTATGAGATGGCTCTTGAAGCCCATGAATGTATTATGATTTGACAATTTTGTCATGGATAGATGAATGTCTGCTAGAAACTAGGCCACTCTTGGCCACTCTAAAAGATGGAGATTAGGCTTGTATGAAAGCCACTCAAGAACTTGGGAATGCAAAATTTAGTCTTGTATGAAAGACATTCCACAATGATGACAACCATCTGCAGATGGAATAAGAAATGTAACTACTGAGAATGCTTGGATAAAACTAAACTTGGAAAGAAAAAACAAATGTGTCGTGCACATTGCCCCCAATCACTGGTGTCTAAAACATGGATTTTAATCTTGAAGTTATATCCACTATCGTATCTAAAAATGGAAGTGAGAGCCATCATGCCATGCATAATACCCCCTATATTTGGATTCTCTGAGCAAAAAAGTGTACTGAAAACTACTAATTCTAAACTAGTATGAATGTGTAAAATTATAGTTGAACCTAATTTTTTACTTGTTTCTAGAAAATCTAGTTTTTTTGTTATTTGGACAAGAGTGCCAAAAGTGGGCACTAGTGGCATTGGCACTGTTGTCTAGGGCTAAATCTAGTAACTATTGTAGATTCTTGACTATCTACCTAGTCTGTTTTGATTGTTTTAATGTTTGGTTGTTATTTTGGCTATGTTGAATGCAAATTTTTAGACTATTAGGAGTTCTAATATCTAAGACAAAACCCCTATTTATTTCTCCCTCTTCTAAGGGTAGAAATTAAGACCCTACAATGACTACCCTAAAAAAAAGTGCCATACAAATGTGTTATGCTACAAAGATACATGCTATAGCAATGATAATTGACAAGATATCTCAAGATATAACATGATTTGTATTAAGATATTATTAAATCAATAGGGGTATGCTTAGATAGATATAACAAGGTAATGCAATTCACTGAATTAGAACTAGAATGAGAAGTCTAGTTAGTTGTTAGTTGTTAGTTGGAGGGATGGAGCATGATGTCCATTATGGCATCCAAGAAAACAAGATAAATGCATGATGTGAATCATGGCATTGTAAACATTGAGAAGTAAATAAGCAACAAGCACATAAGGCAATAAATAAGAAGCATACAAGGGTGGCCAAAGGACCAAGCAAACAAGGGACATGGGCATATGTCATTTAAAATGGAAAACAAGCATACAAAGCATGTTCAAATACCACATACACATACAATTGAAATAAGCAAAATTGGCATGAAAGGCACAATCACATAAAATAGTACAGACAAAGGACATTGGCACATGTCCTAAGGCACACACATGAATAGAATCAAAGTATATTGGAAAATATCTTAAAGCACATATAGAAGACAAACAAGAAATGAGAAATACAATCACATTAAGATACAATAAGCAAGAAAGGAAAACATGTAAGAAATTGGAATCACAAACACATCTAACTAGTCAAAGTAAGAAGTGAATGTATGCAAGACATGTGTAGTATAAGATTAGGTATATGCTAAGAAATACACACGTGCTATAAATAGTGAGTGTTGATAAAGTAATCTATGTAAGCTAGTAGGTAATGTACATCAACATGATAATTAGAGTGTGTGGTGTAGGAATGAAATAACCTAGATGGTGTAGTCATGTAGAAGATGCCCTCAGTGGGTATGTATACTGATGTGTGTCTTGATGTAGAAGTAGTATGCCCCCTCAATGGGTAGAGTGAAGTAATTAAAGAGCTGGATGTTACTGTACACACTCAAAATAAGATCAAGTGAAACATGGTAATGTAGATAAATTGATAAACAATAAGTATAGAATAAAAAATGTAAGTCTAGTATAGTAGTAGAAATGTAAAGCATGGATAATGCATACAATCAAAATATTTTTAGTGTTTTTAAATGTTATTTGTATGTTTTTATATTTTGAAATTTTGTGTTATTCTTTAATTTTTGAAAGTTTTGAGCTATGTACAATCAAGCATAAAAAATTATGTACAAGTGGGGAAAAGATGATACTAACTGATGAGTCTCATAGGAGACTCCCTATCATGGTGTCCTATATCAAAGAGAGGAATCATGCTAAGATTGTGGCTTTGAAAGTTGTATATGTTATAAATGCTCTAAAATATCTAAAGTAGAAATCAATTGTGGGGTCCCCCTATAATTTTGAGAAGTGGGTGCAACTGTAGGGCTCTTAGGGACCCATCTAGTAGTAGGAAAAGTTATCTAAGTATGTGTTCAATGAGTAGATGCATGAGATCTCAATGACACTACACTCGATGTGAAAATTGGAGATAGAATATAAAAAAATATTAAAGCAATGGAGGTGTATAAAATCTTTGTGCTGGCAAATGATGCCTCAATTATGTCTAGATTAGAACTGGAGGAGGAACTATAACTGGTGACAAAATTAAAACTAGTGGCCAAAATGGAACTAGTGACTACAAAGTAGAAGATAGATCTGAAGTGGGGAGTGGTAACTCATATGGAACTCCACCAACTATAACAACCTGATTAGCATGAATGAATTTCACATACCTATGAACTATAGAAGGTACTACTCAGTTTTTGGATCTATGGTCGACCAAGTAACATATCAAAAACTTATACATTGGGAACTATAGTGAATGATGTGGCCACATGTGTTGGGACAACCTATAAAGGAAGTATGATCTCACCCAATGAACTCTATATGTGCCCATTAAATCCATTGATAACTATGTTTGTCAGTGTAATATCATACTCTAAATATCCCAAATGCTATAATAATGTCATAGTGCACATGTTCACACTGGATCCATTATTTATGAGAACAATATGAATATGATGATTATGAATATAAGATCTAATTAAGAATACATGATAATCTGTATCATCCTCAATTATTTCCTACTTTGAGAAGGATATGGAAGGTCTAGCTAGAACTCTAAAATTGTATACACCAATCATGTTGCTCAAAAGATGTGTCTGAACTGAAGGTGCCCTATATGTATTTGGTGGGGGATGTGCATGATATACATGGTGAACCCCTAATGTGTCCCTTATTTCCTATCTGGAATGTTGTGGAAAAGGATCCAAAAATATTTTCAAGGCTTTATCTTGTTTTTGCTTTGCCTGAGGAGGCTCAACTAAAGTGCCAAGATCAATATGATTTCTATCTATCAAATCATGTATCTTGTGTCTCAAACTGATACATCTATTTGTTGTATGGCTTGGTGCCCTACGAAACTCACAAAATGCATGCTGATCATATCCCCATGGAAGAGGATTTATTGGGTCAACTTCTTGAATAGGAGGAAGAGATATGATGTTACATTCCAATAACTACTATAAATTTTTGGCTAGAAAAATTGGTAGATTGGTAAAGGTATGTTGAGGAGGTGCTAATAAAACTACTCATTGAGGGGGTTCTAAGGCTACATTAACTATAGGTTGATTTTAACTCTTTTTATCATTGACCTTTACTTTATGTGGGACTTTCCTATTAATCTTGTTTATTATGTCTAAGATACTTGTGTACTTGAGTTTGCTCATTGAAATTAACTTGACTTCTCTTTCCTTTAGTGTGTGACATAATTCAATGAAGGAAGAGAATATTTTGAACATAATTAATTCATGCAAAGCTGGTAGAAGACTCTATTTGAAGAGATCCTATAATTCTTGATCAGCTATGGAACTAGTCATCTTAGCCAAAATAGTCTTACATTGGATAACATAATCTAAGAGATACTCATTGGCCCTTTGTTTTTATTGTGAAACTTTGGTGTATGAAATTTTATCACCAATGCTAGTGCTGAAATGAGCTAGGAACATGTCAGATAAAGGATTGAATGCATTATCCGACTAATTTAATAGACTATAAAACTATTATAAGGCATAATCCTTTAGGCTCCATGGAAATAACTTGGTAAATAGCTAGTCATTTGGTACATAGTCCAAGCATTCTACATGAAAGGCTCTCAAATGTGTCTTTGGATCACCCTTGCCATCATATAGAATAAGCTTGGGTTGAATAAACCTTTGTGGCAAGGGTGTAGAAGTAATGTGATGTTCTAATGGTGTATGTAATAGAGCAAAAAAATCCAAACCTTGTATAGGTCTAGAGACACCTTGCTCAAGATTTAGCACCTTGGATTGAAGAGATTTTATCTCTTGCATAAGGGCTACCTGATCCGTAAACTATACTGAATCAACTCAAAGTGAAGTTTTTAATACAAATACTGAATTTCTCAAAACTTAACAAATTCTTGAAAAACTCAAAAGAACTTGCATCTCAATGTTTTGGCATAAAACGTTCTCGGTTATTGAACTAGTTTTTTAGTAACATTGCGTTATAATTGTCATAATGAAAATTACTTACATGAGTTCATTTACTAATTAAACCAAATCAGCAAACTGAAATAAGATCATGCATCAAAATGGCAAATTACCAAGAAACACGAAACGTGATAATGGAGTTCGGCTCAACAAATGATGCCTACATCTCTAAGTTCTCCAAAAGAGTGGACCATTTCCATTAATGGCATTTCAACAACCTGGAAACAATAAACAACTTTCCTGCAAGTTGATATCTTAATACAAAAATTCACCTTCACTGTGACTAATAATCAAGCCCAACACCTTCAAATTTTGTGAGTCTTCACATCTGCAAAGTTGCTTAAAAGTCCTAAAAATCTCCTCTATTGGCTTAAAAATACTCTTCCAATATACAATTTGAATAAAAAGAGCATTAAGACTGAGTGTTATGGCCAAAAAATGGATAAAAATCCATTATATAAGCTTTCTCAAAGCTTTTACAAAGTCTCAGCCTTTAAAAATAAAAAACACAGTCCAGAAACTATTTAAAACAAATACAAATTCATGCTTTTATAATCAGTTGCAACCCTGTGGCATAGTGGCTAAGTCTCCTAACTTTTTGCCACAAGGTGAGGGGTTCAAAATTGGCCGCCCACCTTTCTAGGCACTTTGAATCAGTTTGAACTTGTCTTCCCTCCATTTTAGGCACCTTGGAAACCATTTTGGATGCATTTGTCCCACATGCACTACATTGGGAAGGTGGCTACATTTTTTTAGGAGGCTTAAGTGCCTCATTGAATGTCTCAATGCCCCCTTTGGTGGGCTTAAAGTGCCTAGTCAGCATGCCTTTGATAAATGTGCCAAACATGGCATGGGCACAAGACTTCTTCAAACTCGCCACTTGCTTGATCTCCCCCTTAGAACTCGGTCTTTTATTCAAACTCACCACCTTGCTTGCCACATGGCTCAATCAATGAGCTTATCTCTAAGCTTAATCATGCCACATGTCAACCTCCCATTGGTCCACTTGTCGCATTTAAATAATTCCATGTCACTTGTTGAAACCAATTTTTACCTATCGAACCAAAACTTTAGCGGCCTATAGCTTTTGCATATGGTGTCCATTTTGCAAACCACAAAAAGCATCAGAAAGCTCTCAATGAGCTCTACAGTGTGGCACCATTGAAACTCTAACTTGAAACCTTTTTTAGAACCCAATTTCTGATCACACCTCCCTAATGAAAGGCTTTTGGTCTCCAAAAGTCCAATATCCTCTGAAATCTTATAATTGGTCTACTGCATCCATGAAAATAGAACCCAATCATAGCAAGAGGTATAAACAATTGCATTAAGATGATTCTCAATCAAACTGCATAAATGCCTAATCCAAAGGCATGAGTGAGTGAATCTGCAACTGCAAAAGTGATTACAACATACCAACACTGCCTACCCAAATGTCACATCTTATAAAGCGGTGAATTGCCAAAAACTGAAACAACTCCCAATGTAACTGCAAGACAAGTTTATAATGCCAACAACATACAATAGATGTTGTGGACATATTGAAATACAATGCCCTGGTATGGGACTTATATGCTAAGCAAATGTAAACAACACAAAGTGTATATTGCCTAACATCTAAACATGCCCAAAGGGTCTTAAAAAAATGCATCTAAACATCCATGTGCCGAAAATAGATACATTCTAAAAAATAGCAGTGTAATAAGTGTTGTAAGGAATCAACTCAACCTACAACATGCATTCTGCTATTATCTCCAACTGATCAAATGAGTTCAAGTCCTCTAGACAACTCACACAACATATATAAGAGATTCAAAAACTTAGAGTTATCAAAAAGTGAAAATTGAAAAACTTCATATGGTAAACCTGTCTTGAAGTGTTCCCACCAACTCTAATCTACATCTTATCAAATCTTGTTCATTCCCTTAGGTGAATTCTTAACCATGCTTTGCAAAAAGAATGTAGTGATAATCCACTTAACTATTTCTTTCTTCCTAGTGAAATTGATTTCCTTAGTGGATTCCTTATCAATTGCATATTGTTGACTTAACCTCTTAAATGGATTTTCACTTGTAGGTTTTACCTTATCCTGGGTTGTATTGTCAACTACATTATGGATTGAATTAGCTTCATTAACCTTGATGAGAGGTTTGTAAATCATCTTAGTTCTAACATTACTTGAATGTGAAGATGCATGAAGCTTAAAACATCTATCAATCCTATGTCCACTCACTTTACAAGGAGTACAAACAACCTTCTTAGGTGAGGGTCCCCTTTTTCCAATTCCCAATTTAACATGAAAATGGTCTTTTAAACATGCAATCTGCTTAAACAAAGCTTTTCATTTCCAACAAGTCTTACCACTATGGTTATTCATCCCACAAAAAGTGCATGGAAATGATTGCATTATCTTTTGTCCATTATATCCAAACTTATTAAAAGTATCAATTGGATCAAAAGATTTAGTGTAAGAATCAGGAGGTGGAATCTCAATACCTCTTTTACCTTTACACCTTTGAACTAGTGGCCTAGAATCTTCGCTATTGGAAGCTCGTCTTCCTTTAGCCATGGATGAAACTTCTCCATCATCCACCTGCACACTAGTATAACCCAAACCTACATGAAGAGGTCTATGCTCAACCTGAATTGGGTTAGATATACCTTGGCTATCTCTACCAAGTCCTTCTCCATTATAACCCATTTTAAACAACAATTTAGATCCTATGCCCTTAGTGTATCTTTCAAAATCACTAAAAATAATATTACTAGAATCTGAATCTAAAATGGTAGAAGAAGATGAAGATTCCTATGGTGAAAAACTTACACTGCACTTAGTCATAGTCTCTGCATCTGAAGTTGAAGGCTTTACCTTTTCACACTCACCACATTGCAATCTAATCAAGAGCTCATCCTTGGATTCAAGCTCTGATTTTAACTTTGCCACTTGAAATTCAAGTGCAAATTTTTGGCATCTCAAGATTGCATTTTCATCTTTGATGACCTTAATCTGTGACAACTTGCCCATGGTTTCTTGCAAACAAATGATTCCACACTGCACACTGCAATATAATCAATCTGCAAACCAATAATCCAACTATTCTAGAAGAAATTGTCAATACACAACTAGAAGCAATCCTTGCATTCTAATCGCTCTGATACCAACTTGATCCATAAACTACACTGAATCAACTTAAAGTGAATTTTTTAATACGAATATTGAATTTCTCAAAACTTAACAAATTCTTGAAAAACTCAAAAGAACTTGCATCTCAATGTTTTGGCATAAAATGTTCTCAGTTATTGAACTGGTTTTTTAGTAATGTTGTGTTATAATTGTCATAATGAAAATTACTTGCATGAGTTCATTTACTAATTAAACCAAATCAACAAACTGAAATAGGATCATGCATCAAAATGACAAATTACTAAGAAACACGAAACGTGATAATAGAGTTTGTCTCAACAAATGATGCCTACATCTCCAAGTTCTCCAAAGGAGTGGACCATTTCCATTAAGGGCATTTCAACAACCTGGAAACAATAAACAACTTTCTTGCAAGTTGAGATCTCAATACAAAAATTCACCTTCACCGTGACTTATAATCAAGCCCGGCACCTTCGAATTCCATGAGTCTTCACACCTGCAAAGTTGCTTTAAAAGTCTTAAAAATCTCCTCTATTGGCTTAAAAATACTATTCCAATATACAAATTGGATAAAAAGAGCATTAAGACTGAGTGTTATGGCTAGAAAATGGATAAAAATCCATTATATAAGCTTTCTCAAAGCTTTTACAAAGTCTCGGCCTTTAAAAATAAAAAACACAGTCCAAAAACTGTTTAAAACAAATACAGATTCATGCTTTTATAATCAATTGCAAGCCTATGGCGTAGTGGCTAAGTCTCCTAACTTTTTGCCATAAGGTGATGGGTTCAAAATTGGCCACCCACCTTTCTAGGCACTTTGACTCAGTTTGAACTTGTCTTTCCTCCATTTTAGGTGCCTTGGAAACCGTTTTGGATGCATTTGTCCCACATGCACTACATTGGGAAGGTGGCTACATTTTTTTAGGAGGCTTAAGCACCTCATTGAATGTCTCAATGCCCCCTTTAGTGGAATTAAAGTGCCTAGTCAGCATGCCTTTGATAAATGCACCAAACATGGCATGGGTGCAAGACTTCTTCAAACTCGCCACTTGCTTGGTCTCCCCCTTCGAACTCGGTCTTTTCTTCAAACTCGCCACCTTGATTACCACATGGCTCGGTCAACGAGCTTATCTTTAAGCTTAATCATGCCACATGTCAACCTCCCATTGGTCCACTTGTCACATGTAAATAATGCCACGTCACTTGTTGACACCAATTTTACCTATCGAACCAAAACTTCAGCGGCCTATAACTTTTGCATACGGTGTCCGTTTTGCAAACCACAAAAAGCATCAAAAAGCTCTCGATGAGATCTATAGTGTGGAACCATTGAAACTCTGACTTGAAACCTTTTTTCAAAACCCAATTTATGATCACTACCACATCAAGAGAGAAAGATGTACTCACTGTAGCTAGTGCAATAGTGGTAGGTTGGGTTTCTATAGGGGATTATTGAGACATTGTTTCACCTATAGTGTCATATGTAACTGGTTGCTTTGTAGTTTGGGAATATTGACCATTGTTCACTCTTTGTTGTTATTCTTTTAGTATTTTAAGCATGTCATCTTGCATGTCAGGGTGTTTAGTTAAGAGTTCTTGAAGTTCTAGTTTAATGATTTCATCAAAACTAGTATATTGGTCTATTGTTAAAGCAGGAAAATAATTTGAGCTTTGATTGATTTTTTTGTAAAAAATTGTAATAGGCAAAATACGATATAAAGATAATACTGAATATAGTAAATGTAAAGTCTTAAAAAGAGTTAACTAGAAATTGCATAAAAAGGATACGAAGCTCACAAACATGTAAGGTGATACCTCAAGAAGTAATGGGACCTAGTATGGGCAACTACGGTTTTAACAAATAATTATTTGAATAATTACTATGAAATTTGAAAGTGAATTTTTGAGTTAGATATGCAAGTAAAAAATCAAAAAATTATTAGAAAATTAGTGATTTAATAGGACCTAGTAGATGCAACTAGGTTTTTCAAAAATAAATATTTTTGAAAATTACTATTGAATTTTGAATGGATTTTTTAATTTAAATATACTAGTAAAAATTTAGAAAATGATTGGAAAATTACTGGAAAAATACTGGGACCTAGTATGGGCAACTAGGGTTTGAAAGAAAATTATTTTGAAATTACCAAGAAATTTTAAAATTTAATGCTAATTTATGATTTTATTATGCAGGTAAAAATATATGAAAAATGTCTAGGGTTCATAGGGTTTTTATGTGCAAATGAAGTCGGGTTCACCAAATGATTTAACAATTTTAGGAATATTAGGGTATTATTCCTAATTTAGTTGAAGGGTCTTAGTAGTAAAATTAGTAAATAAATAAATAATAATTAAGTTACTATTTATGTAAATTAATTGCAATTCAATTTTTTTTAAATAGTAAATAAGGAGAAGAAAATAAAACTTAGCTGGAAACTGATTGATCTGACTGAGATAGAGGCTAGAATTCACTATGCAAGACTGAGACACTATCAAAAAATAAGATCTAAACTTTATTTTGTGATTGGATAGGAGTGACAAAACTAGATAGAAGTGGCACTAGTGTTATAGTCCACCTCTATCACTATTATCCTAAGGATCTAAGCCTTTTGGGTTTTGTTTGCTATGTTTGTGTGACCTTGATTATGAATTTTTAGTAGTTGGAAGTTTGTATAGCACCTTATAGAGTATATTATTTCTTCAAACCCTATCTTTCATTATGTTTTGACCAATTTTGAGAAAGAGGGGGGGTTAGCATGTATAATACACACTGGACATGCTTCACACCCCATGTGTGGGCATGCTGCTTACATACCAATACTCTAAAGAGGGATCAAGCCATATGTAGTTCTCCTAATTGATGTGATTTGTGCAGTTGTGTATATGAGATGCAAAATGCTAAACTAGATGTGCTTGAGGTGGCTAGGGATTGGTGTAAGGAGTTGGATGAGCTTGTAAGTGTGTTGGCTAGTTATATGTAGAGAATAGGGAAGATTGCTTGAGTAGTCTTGCTTGTATTCTTGCTTGCTTAATAATATTTGCCAACTCTTTCCAAATGATCTTTGAATGGGATTTTATAGGGATTTATTGGTCATGGATTTAATTTTCTAGCGTTAGGCCAAAAAGGATAAGGATGGGGAGTCAAAATAAATTGACTTTTAGAGCTAGAAATGGGCTTGGAAAACAACATTAAAAATAGATAGGAGTGGCATTGCAACTATAGTCCTAATGTGGTGCTATTATCTTGAGTAGACGAGACTTGGGGGAACTAATCTATCCTAAAAAGAGGGGTTTAGTTCAGTTAGAATCAAGTTTAAAAGGCTATGGATGATTGGAAATTAGTGAAAATATGCTTATGAGGGTCATGAGAGAAAACAAGAGGGACCAATGGATTAGGTGTCATTATCCATGCTCAAGTTACCTATTTTTGCATTTTATATGACTACATAGAGTTATGATAGACCAAAAAGGACTCAATATTTATTTTAATTATGTTTATGAGATGTCTTAAGACATATTCCATGGCTTACCTAAAATTTTAAGGGTGAGTAGATGACTAAATGGCATATGAACAAGGAATGGTATATATACAAGGTAATTTTAGGCCTATTTGTGTGAGAGGAGTAGATGCGAATGTAAAAGCACATTATTGAGAGGAAATAGGTATTGTAAACCATTAGAAGAGTGTATATAAACTATGATTAATATTTGATATAGGTTCTATGTATGAAAATCAAGGTCATATGACCTAATAAAGTCAAGAAGAGGGCTAGTTGAGCAAAAAAGCCTAGAAGATAGTTTGAGAGGGGTAGAAGAGAGAGAAGAGCTAAAGAAGATGATCATCATATATTATATGAGAAACAAGGTGTTCTAAAGGTGATCAAAGGTTTAAGGTGATTGAGTTGGTGTTGAGTCATGTAGGGGGTTTTTGCCTTCTTGCAAGTTGGTGCTTTCTAAAGCCTAGCTAGGTTGGTGCTTAGCTAGTTGGGGTGGGTGCTCCATGTGGAGTTGATGCTTCACTAAAATTATAATATTTTTACTTATAGGATTGCATTCTATTTTCAGTTGTAAATGGGTTTTATTTCTCTTGAGGGTTTCCCACATATATGATGTGTTTTCTTGTGTAATCTTGTTTCATGCTTGTATGGTTGATTGCTTATGCATTGCTTGATCTATATGTTGATGTGATGGTTCATGTATGCTAAGAAGGAATTGAAATAAAGTTTTTAAGTGACTTATTCACCCCCTCTCTCAGTCATTGTGTTTCCATCATATTAAAGAGGTAAAACTTAAACGATTAAATACTTTGATGTTTAATCGATGATCAAAAGATCTATTTTTATGAATAATATAATTATATTCCTTTTTTATTACTCTACCCAAATAACATAAAGAATGACACACAATGAGAAAATGGAACTATGAAAGAAGAAATAAAATAAAGAACATTAATTGAAAAGAAAATTAGGCAACAAAAGGAAAAGAACACTATCACTAATCTAAATGTGATACAAAAATGTAATAAATGCGATAATATAAAAATAATATTAATCTAAATCTAGTTATATTAGTAAACATAAAATAAATAAAAATATTAACTATATAGTAAAAATTAGAAGTGTAAAATAAAGAGTGAACTCAAGTTAAGACACAAAATATAAATTTTATTGAGAAACCATGAATTTTATAACTGATTTACAACAATTCTAAGAAGAGAGTTGTAAATAATGAAAACTCAAAAATTTGTCATAAAATGTATGAAATAAAAAAATGATCCACACATATAATTGTATTATTTTACAATCATCAAAAGATTAAGAATTTTGGCCATGTTTAGATAATCAATTTATAAATCAAGTAATTAACTTGGATATACCTAACTATATCAAGTGAGACACTTCACCTTTAGAGAATGTGTTGTTTGGCATTCCTACAAGTAATACTTAATCTCATAGATTTATGATAGAAGAGAAAACATAATATAAAACTTGAACTTAAGATCTCTTGTACTTGTATGAGTTCATCACTATTTTGAATGATTTCATTCATGGTTTTAAAAAGAATTCACTTTAAAAGTTAGTTGTAATTTAAGTTATAACTAAATTTTTAGTTAAAATAGAATTAAGTTTATTTGTTAAAAGTTAACCACTTTATATTAGGATTTTAAATAATAAGTTCATGAAGTGAAATTATTATGACTTGAGATCTTAATTAATTTAATAGACCCAAAAAAAAATTTCTCTAATGGGTTGGGCCCCACTTAAAATAACTTGATTAATCACTAATAAAAGTTTTCATATGATTCAATCAATCATAATTGACTATATCTAAGTAATAAATAATTAAAATCCATTTTAAATTTATAGAACTTATTCTTCAAAAATGATAAAACATAATAAACCAATATAACATTGGTCAAAACAACTAACTATAAATACTTTATTGAAACATTTCATTGAATATGATCTAAAACTCAACTAAAAATGAGTTATCATAATTACTACAATATAATAATAAAAAAATGATTATAAAGGTTTAACTACAATAATCTATCCACTATCAAATCTAAAATATTGCATGCTGTAAGGTAGTTCAAATCAAACTGAATGTAACCATCAAAGCCTAAAAATATCTAGAATATCACAATAAATAGAAAAATAAACAATTTTTATTTGAGAAAAAAACAAATCAATCAAAGGTACCCCATGTTTATTCTAATACTCAGTGTATTCAAGAGGTGTTGAAGGCATGCCAATCCTAGTAATGCATCTAGATTTTCCATCCACTTGCAACTTGATTTTTTCATAATATGAGTTACCATAACTAAGAATAAAGGGATTATAGCATGTTTACAACTCATGGAAGCAACATTGGTTGGATCAATGAAATGTTTTGATGCTTTAAGATTTAACAAATTATTTTCAAGTTTAGGATGAATAGATGGAGTTATCACATTACTTGTAGGATGTAAATAATGGGTTGAATAATTTGGAGAACTACATCCAAAAGAATAATATATCTAATTACCTATGTAAAAATACATCTAAACATGAGTAAAATGATATGATAAATAAATAGAAGGTAAAATATTAATGATATACCAGAACGAAGGACCACTAACATTAAAATTATGGGAAACACAAGTGTCATGACTAAAACCTTACATAAAGATTCTAGATTCCCTTTGGACCCTAAAGGGTCTATCTCAGTATTGTATTGAATAAGTGGCACACTCTCATTTTGTTGAGATCTTCCCCAAACATTATTTCTATCATAACTACGTGAACCTCTACTCCAACCTAGAATTTTGCCTCTAAAATGAAGAGAGAAAAGAGAAATAAGACAACATTACTATGTTTTTTTCATATCAAATATCACTTTCATCTCTGAAAATATTGTTGAAATAAACTTATTACTCATAAATTTCAATGTTACAAACAAAAATCAATTGAAATGAAACAACCATCATATGAAAATTTCCATCTTTCAATTTTTTTATCTATCTCAAAGAGCAATGCGTAAACTAGGGTTATTGTCTAAAATTTAGCTAATCAACACAAAACATATTGCTTTCAAACACTCATTGTGCTTCAATTATACCATGTTTCCTCAAAATAATATCTTTAAAATATTCATTTAGATAAACTATGAATTAATTTTTTTTATATTATTATTAAAAAGTAACAAGAAACCATGATAAATACTATGATCAATGAACATTGAGACTTGCAATATTCATGATATATCAATAAAATACAATAAAAAATAAAATTTAAAATTGCCTATAGTTTTTTTGAAATAAAAATAAAAATATTTCATCTATAATTTTGAGACTTTCCAACTTAAAATACTTTAATTTTTATGTTATTTTAGACACATAAACTAACATTTAAGCCAAAACAATGCACTTGTGACCACCCTTTTGAAATACTTAGCTCATGACCTATCTTAGGGCCTTTTGACAATTTTCCTTCACTTTTCATGTGATGAGTCATTAATTAAAGCAACACAAATCAATTTACAATGTCTCTATCCAAACCACTCAGCAATCTAAACTCACTATTAGATTAAACCATACATCTAACTTAGTAGCTCTTACCCTTAGGACAATAAAACCCCATCTGGACAATAGTGCACCTCATTATTGTCTACCTCTACCAATAATGTCCTAAAAATTAATGACTATTTTTCAAAATTTAAAATTTGGAAAGGGTCATCATGCAAGTTAAGAAAGCCACATCTAAATGAATTCAAAAAATACCACTATAAAAACAAATTTCAAACCATTTTACACATAGGGGGCTTCCACATTGAAAAACATCAATATTAAAATTTACATTGAGATAAAATTCCCTATTTCTCCAAATTATCATTACATACAACCATAGTAGCCTTGAGCTAAAGTATTAATACACCTCCAAGATCACAAGTCATAGTTGAAGCACTTAATCACACAAGGATTACACCAACATTTAGCCTTTTGCACCAATCTCACACACCCCACCATATCATGGGAGAAGTACATGGAGTTTGATCCTTCTTTGGAGTATTGGTATGTAGGTAACACTTAACATATATGGTGTTGAGGTCAAACACAAATTCAACTACTGACCCCTTTTTACTCCATGATTGTATTTTGTCTTCTTGTCCATTGAGTTAGGGTTTCCAATGGAAATATAGTTAAACAATGGTACTCACATAAAATCAAAAACTTCCACATAGTCCACATAAAAAATAGATGAAGGTAGACATAACCCATAAATATTATATCCCTATTACTTGTAGAGATAGATGCTCCCTAAGGAACGCAAAACACAACACTAGTGTCTAATAACCTTGCCAACTCTTGTTTTGGGTCCACTCTTAGTCAACATAGTTTGTTAGTCAATCTTAGATAAAAATAATCTACATCTTAGTTTTATACCTAAGTTTATATTTCTATTTTTCACTTTCCATATTTGGTATATTTGAAAATTTAGTAAGTTTTAAATTAGCTTATGTTATTTATTGCATATTTGTAGTAGTTTGATTTTGCACAATAATTTGTCATATTTAGGTGTCTGAATTCCTAGTTTTCCAAAACATGATAAAAATTATTGAATGTTAAAAAACCCTGACAATATATGTTTCTAGGGTTTCTATAATTCTTATTGTTATTTCCTATTTCTATCCTAGGGTTTTTATATTTAATAAATTATTTACTATAAATAATATTCCACATTGTTATTTCTCATCGTATTCAATTTAATAAACTTGTCTTTACCTTCCTAAGGCAATGTGGTACATTACCTTGTATCCAAGCCAAGTATTTACTATTTTTATTTAGTAACACCATAATGGTATAACTATTTGATAGATTTGATGACACATAAAAGGAAATCACAAGGATTTATCTCAAATAATAAATATATGAAAGATAAATTCATATAATTTTTTAGAGAGAAAATTAAAAAATCCATTAAAGGCCAATCTTATAATACTTCTAATGATATGACCCTAATGGATACAATTTTTATACTAATTCATATTGCCTCTAACAATTTAACTTGAGCCATTCCATTGAATAACTATGTCAGGTTGTAATTCACATATATGTCATATTTAATTTGAATTATTCAGTTTCTCTACAATTCATGGTATTGGAACACACAAGTTTATACATGTATCTTATAAAAGAGACAATTAATCAATTTGGTATCATTTATCCATATATGGCATACCAATTTCATAAATGATCATTCCACACCTGATTAAGAATCTTGTTAGAGATACTTCTTGCATATTATCTCCCATGAGAAAGATAGATTTACCATGTACCAAATCAAGATAATCATGTAAAATTTACCATATATGTTATTCCCTTTCCTCTAGAGATTGAGTCTCAACACCAAATATGAGACATATTTTCAATCCAAATAACCCAAGGTATTCAATAACTTACTATGCCAATTCATACTTAGTCATTAGAAACACCTCCCTTGGTTAGCACACATTCTTCTTCTCCAGATGTATAATCCCTTATACATGAGATTCATAATCCAAATGAATCTCTTGATTATCACACTTTATTACATACTCCATGAACACCACACATAGTAGGATATCCTCTACTTACTAGTTTTGGGGCACCCAAGCTTACACTATATGATGGAAAGGGTGACCCCAAACAACATTTAAGATCATTTGTATTTCACATAGTATGTTTGAAACATGTGTCTAATGATATATTATTGACTAAGATATTTCTAAGAAGTATAAATGAATATGGATTTACAATGGTTTTAAAATTTACCTAATAAATTAGTATATACATTCAATCCTTTGGCCGATTTGTTTCTAACACACTTTTCAGTCATTATTAGTTATAAGGTATCATACACTTAGATTAATCAACCCTAACAAAAGTATAATGAACTTATCACATAATATGTATTAAGGTACAAGACAAAGCTATCTAATATGATAAATCCTATGGCAAACAAAGAGATCCAAGATATATTCAAGTAAAATTATCTTCCATCCCTCTATGAATCAATCATGTTTAATAAGTTTCCCTCATTTACAGATTTATGCCATATAATAAAGGAAAGAGTAATAAATTTTTTGGCAATGAATAGGCTCAAATATGTAATTAACATTGATTCAAATACAAATATTTAAAATAATCCATACAAGGTGAGGCTAAATGGTAACAAGAATAAATTATCAGCTTCTCCAAAGAGATAATTTACAAATCTACTATAAGCTTCATATAAGGTCCTATTAATGTTATGAATGCAACCTCATACATATCCATCTTGTTAAATAGGTTGATGTGAGTAATCCTCTTCCAAATGGATTTGAATATAATGCCTTAAGTTACTTTCATAGATCACTAGGGCATATTACCAATAGGTGTATCAATTTAAGGCACAAGATTTAGGATTTGATAGATGCAAACATCATTGATGTGATCACACCTAAAAATAGTTCCAAATAAAAACCAAGTGAAATCAAAGCAATGAAAATATTCAGTGATCTTTTTCCTAAGCATACAACTAATGATATGGTAGATACTTTGGGAGTGCATTATGTATAGAATGCACAACTCCCACCAGTTTCTTTTTATTCTTAGACATAGGTACAACATCATTTAAATGAAATCATAGGTACCTACCATACTTTAGTACTATCTAGGCCTATAATCACATTTATAGAGTATGAGATAATAAATGATTACTCATAGTCACATTTTTTGTTCATTTAAGCTTACCTTGATCACCAACCTATTCATAATGTCATGGTCAATAATAGTTCAAGCATAAATATGTGTACAAAAACACATCTATATAATTTTGGATACATATATTGGGACATAATTCTCACACCATAGAAATAAAAGGTTTTAATGGGTACATTAAAACTTCCATAGGTGAGATTACACTACAACTATATTTTAATACAATATATGTGGTCACTAAATCCATAGTAGTACCTATTACAAGGGTCTTAAATATGTTATTGGGATGCCCTTGGATTCAATAGATTCACATAGTTCTTTATGGAATTCATATATGTTTAATGTATATCTATGCCAATGAGGTAATCACACTTTAGGATATTCCATATGAATACCCATACCATAGTTTAATATGGTTTCAATATAGTAGATTCTTGTAGAGGCACCCAAAAAGGTGAAATCTACTAAGAGAATTCAAAATCAAATATCTACCTTTCCAAGAAGTCTGTTTAACCCTAAAATAATCTAGGTGATCTTATTTAAATCCTTAGATTTAATAAATTGGTGTATATAAATAAAATGGCACAAAGGTGATAATCAGATATATACTAGGCTGATTAGATGCCAAACTTAGATATAAACATAAACCAAATTTATAAAACTAAGATAGTCTAAATATGGAAAGTCTAACTAAGCTATCTATGGAAATAAGAAGGAAGTAATATACTTAGCTAATTCTGATGTTAACACATGCTATATTTGAAATAGCTGGGAAGAAGGTTGAAAGATAGTTTTGGAATAGTCATCAGATGCTAGATATAATGCTTCTAGATCTCTAGACACTAATGTCAAGCTAGGATGGTTACATCTATACTATTATCTGGGTTCAATGCAAATGTCCTATACATAATACCTACTAGAAAAATATATGACCACCTAGATGCTTTTGAGTTTTGCTTCACCTTCAATCTAGTGAATTCAGATCTAGGTCATGGACTATCACTCATTGTGAAATGGAAAAACCCTAGTTTTTCATATTCATAATGAGCTTGGGAAAAAATGAGTTAGTAGGAATGTGGTGTCAAGCTAACCCCAAATAACCCACTATTAGTGGGTGCTACCTACATAGCTAATACTTTAGAAGAAGGCCTTAGATTCATGTAGTTGTCCCCTATGTGTTGGATTATGTGTGAATCATGCAATATGTGGAAAAAAAGTACAATAGTGACCTAACTTATAACTTGGAAAATTGGGCCCTTGAGATACTCCTTTAATAATTTAGACCTATAGATGTGTTGTACCTATGATTAGTTTAGAAATAGGGAAAATTTATTTAATTAAATGTTTGATAGATTGCTTTTGATAAGTTACCTTGGTCTCTTTGGTCTTTTTTTAGGTGAAAAATGAATGAGGATTGATCTTATAATTATATCAACCCATTTAGAATAAAAACCTAAATTAAATCACTTAGACCAACCATTAATATATGTTTCATTTGAAAATTTGATGAGTTTAGGGTATTGGACACTTATGTCAGGTTAGTACACTAATGTTGACACTAGTTTCTATCCTAGACGATAATGTTCAGGGAGCAAGGAAATAAATAAAGGCTCAAAACTTGTAGAGGTTGAAGATACGTATATTTTAATCATTTTGAGAAAGATAAAAATCTTGGGTCATCAACATGAGACTATTCAAAATAAGAGATAGGCCAAGGGGCACATGATAGAGTATATGTAAGACTTGTGGAAGTGGAAAAGGGTATAAAAATGAGAGAAATAACAAAGGTTTGAGTTTACCAAGTGTACAAGACTGAGGTGATATATCATCTATAAATATCATCTACATTCCCCCATTTAACCTAATAATGAAATTATTAGTTTAAAGGAAAAAATCATACCTAGGTGTGTATAACACACCTTATATTTATGTGTGCCAACTTAAGTGATTTGATAATGACTTACCTACAACCAAGAACATGCTTCAGTATATAATCAATGTATATAATTTGGGTTGAAATTACTTGAAATAGATTGAAATTGAAAATGTAAGGTTTAAGAGTACATATGTGTGTTGATGTAATCACCTTGCATATAAACAAGTTTATTTGAGAAAGATGTATCATTGTAAGGCTCTGAAACTAAGATTAAGATAAATATAGATAAATATTGAAAGTGCATATATAAAATGAGATAGAGAGAGATAAATAGATAGAGAGAGATAATAGAAGGCACATGCCTCCAACCTTAGAGCAATGGTGAGTTACCACATGACAGTTGAGATTAGCTCAACCATATAACCTTATGATACTTATAAACTAGTGAGGTTGGATGATATAATCAAATCCAACCTAAAAATTGTAAAGATTAAGTGATTTTATTATGTAGACATACTAAAAATCAAACCAACTACTATAGTAGATTGGCTCAATAAAGTCCATACAATTTTGTAAGGTATTAGTATGAAAAAGTCTATGATGTGGTAATAGTCCATAAAAGAGTTTTAAAATATGAAATTGATTTAAATTTTGAAATATTAGGCACATGTTGCATAACATATACACCTTAGATATGTCTCATGTTGAAACTATGTATAACAATAGTACCAATGTATAGAATTCTACCACAACTATGAATCTGAATCATATAGCTATGTGTTTTGGCTAATTCAAAAAACTATGTAATTATGGAGAACATGCTTTCAAAGCATGCCCCCATTATACATGGATAAATCTAAAAATTGATATAGGTACCAATGTGGAGAACATGTTTCCAAAACATTCCCCCACTATAATTTGGAGATGCTAAATACTGAATAGATGTGGAGAACATGCTTCCAAAGCATGCCCCCCTGAATCTAAGAACTGTGAATGTGTGGAAGCCATGACCATATGATATGCCCCCATTAAATTTGAAAATTGATATAAGTACCATATATTGAATGAGTGTGGAGAACATGGTTCCAAATAGTGCCCCCAAAAAATATGAAAATAGTGCCAAGTATGGAGAACACGCCTTTATGACATGTCCACACTAATATGCCCCCCATTTAAGGTGAGGGAAATATAGGAACTCGTATTAATCTCATTTCAAAATGATACAACAATTGTATAATCTATGAATGTAACCATGTAGCATATAAAAAGAACATGTCTGGGTAGATATAACATTGAATCATATAAAACCAATGTGATCATCTGAAGGCCTAAGATGCATGATAAATATCATGACATCATCTAGATAGTAATAGTACAAGATCAACAAGTAAACAATCACACAAATAATAACACTCAAAAGTAAGTCAAAAGATAATGGTCTAAAGAGACTAAAAATAAGGGATGTGTTTAAACATTGCACAATAAAAAAGACATGACTTAGTTAGATGCCCATAAAGGAAAGGATGACATAATCAAATGTCCATACGATAGATAATGACATGCGAATGTCAATGAAATCATACATATGCATGGGGGCTGCAAGCAAAGGGGAATATTTAAATGCTAAAAAAACCAAGACAATATCAAGACAAGACACTAAAAGAAGTACATAAAAGTAAAGCATAAGAAACCAACATAAACATGTCATAGTATCTCATAGATCAAATGTGCTAGGAAAAAAGTGTCAAGTGTATAGCATATCAAGTACCCTATATAAGATATAATCATGGATAAAGGCATGTGTAAGTACATATGGAACCTCAAACATGATAATGAAATGTGATCATAAAATTATATTACCTTTGTGTATCAATATCAAAGAAACACATGCCCCCAATGACTACATGACATGAGTATAGGGAAGGCAAAACATCCAAAATAGGAATAGATCATGTATCTATGTATGCCTGTATCACACTAAATTAGAAGTGTGACACATATGTGTATGCAAGAGTAATTGAATATGCCATCTATAAACATGGAACTAACACAAAGGCCAAGATGCCATTAGCACATGTAGGTGACAAAAATGTTTTTATATTTTTGAATGTTTTTGATTTTTTTTGGTATTTTTGGGATTTTTAGCATAGTTTTAGTCTAGTAGATTCTCATCATCGAAATGTGTAAGGCCACTTGGAAATTATTTCAAACTTTGCTTATATTGATGTAGTGCTAACACTTCAATGTTTATGTGTAATGGTTTACCTAAAGCCAAATGGTTTAGGCAAATAATCATGTCCATCATGCTATATTAAAATCTCTATACCCATATTATGAAATTTTATACACACGTTTATGGTGTCTAGCTTAGTGTTCCACTCAGCTAGCCAATTTTGTCTAAACTTTAGTTTTAAATGTGGTTCATGTGTTGATATCCAAATAGTGGAAGATTAGACACATGGGCCACAAGCAATGGGTAAATGAAAGTATCCTTGATATTTGGGACCCAAGGGATAATATATTAGTTCATTTTTAGTATCTCCTAATCATGAAATAAAAGTAGTCCCAGAAGTTGTATCCCTCTTGTTTGAATCAAACATGATATGGTGGTAATATACCTCATCAATATTGGCAAAAATAATTAAATATTCATGATTTTATCATTTTTGAAGTATATTTCTCTTTTGAAAGATGAGAAGTATTTTTTATTTTGCCTATTGTGAACACATTATGTATGCATCCTTCAATCTTATATTAGTGGATTAGATTTTTTAATGCTACACATTGATTGGTAGTATGACCAATGATCTGATGGTAATTGCAATATGGTACTCCCTTTGTAGGTAGTAGTCTACTACTTGATATGTGTTTGGTAGAAGGTAAATAAATCATTCTATGTTCAAGTAACAATGATAAGATAATATTAGTGGTATCTTGTTCCATTATGTTCTAAAGCATCTAGGTAAAGCCTTTTGAAAAGATTCCACATTATTCATGTGATGTATTTACATTTGTCCCTTATAAGGTTGACTCAATACTTTTAACCAAAAGGGAAGTATGGAATAAAAATCATTTACATGCTTGTCTATTAATTGTGTTTTGTCCCTATCTGGATTCAGCTCTATATTTTTTACAAGTGGCTTTAGTTTATATGTACCTAAACCCATAGGTTAAGATACGTTATGTGAGCTCTAGTGGGTCAAATTTTAAATTTCACATTTTTTCATTTGTCATATCATAAGTTTCATCATCACCACTATCATAGTAATCTGAGATGTGGCCATGTTTTTGCTCAGTATTGATCAATAAAGGATGTTTAAATGTTGGGGGCTCTTTTGTTTGTACTGGTGATTTTACTAATGGTTCTTAACATTTATTTGCATTTATATCAACTTCAAGATTTTGTTCTGTATTTTAAATTAGAGACAAATGAGTCATTATACTTGACTCACCTATCTCATACATGTCAATAAGTTCAAGAGAGATTGACTATTGAGGTGGTACCACTGTAAGAATGCCCTTAGTTTTAGAATGTATCATTTTGCAAAATTTGAAAGGATCATCATTGATGGGAATGAATAATAAGGTACCATCATGTATGAATTTGATACATCGATGAAGTATTGATGGGAAAACTTCAATTGCATGTATCTAAGGTCTAACTAAAAGTAAATTATAATGTAATGATTTATACATGACCTAAAAATTAGTGGAAATGGTTTATGTTGCATCTAATGTGATTTAACCAATCAGAGGGATATGTGAATTATCAAATTCTTTTATGCGCATAACTATTTTTTGAATAATATTTATGCATATACCCATAGTAGTTATATATTTTATGCTATAAATGTTTAATCCCAATCCATTATCAATGAACACCCTTTTGATGCCTTTATTTTACATGGTTACTTATATGAACAAAGACAAATTTGGTTCAATGGTATATTTAGATGGTAAATCTATTGAATAAAAGGCAATGAGTTTGAGATCATTCTTGAGATATTTCATGATATCCACAAAATAACTAGTCTCAATATTAGTTTTAACTTGTTTCATGCATTTATTTGTATAGGATATCCTTATAAATAGTAGATTACTTTAGGAGTTCAAGGATTGAATTCTTAGCATGTGTAGTGTTCAATTGGTCAAAAATGTCATACCACTATGATTTTATTATAAGTTTAGGTTTAGGAGGTACTTATTGTATATTAACATGTGTCAGAGTAGGTTGAATAATTTTACCTCTTTGAGTAGTAACAACATGGACAACAAAATCAAATATAAGTCATGGATGAATAATGGGTGCAAGCTAGTATATGTTATTTAGATAAGTCCTAGGTAGGATAAATGGTTGAGTGCATGCACATTGACATCTAGATATTGGATCTATAACATTGCAAAATGAAATTTGAAGATGTATTTCTCTTTTTATTTCATGGGTTTCTCTTTTATGAAGTTGTAGTGAAAGACTATGGATAGGACTCAACCTTCCTCATAAAATTACCATCTTTTCATTCTTTTTCTAGAATATATTTTGCAATGGTTACAAGTTCTTGATCTTTGTTCTCAACTTTAGCTTTTGCTTCTTTTGGTAGATGAAATTTGCACAAAATTTATGTTAGCATGTTTCCCTCCATTTACCTCATTCTTATGATAAGTAATCACACCTTACTACCATTGTATCCCTTTTTTCCCTTTGTCACATTTTTTTGTGATTTGAAGTAATTCAAATTTGTTACATTTATCGTCCCTCTTGATTTCCAATTTTATTGCACTATATAGACAAAACAATGATAACACTTTTATTTCACCTAGATTTATGAGATTCTTAGACCCCATACACTTTAAAGTTTCTCTCTCTTAGAAACCAAGTCCCAAGTGTTCAAATGAAGGTCATCTTTATCACCCATGTTTGTTTTTTCAAATCCTTATAAAGGAGGAATAGAAAAATCCATCAAGAAAGTTAAAAGTCAAATCATTTAATACAAAAGGCAATGATATACAAAAGGCAACATATAAATCTTAAAATTCAAAATCACACTAAAAACATGATTACAAGCACATCTCCTATCTCTAATAAAAACTCAAACTCCATAGTTGGCTTCACATAGAGCTAAGGTCCATTGGGGTGTGGTAGGATAGTAGATTAGAATAGGATAATTCAAATTTTTTTATGGTGCTACCTACTTTCTCATGCAAGTACCCAATCTTTGTAGTAGACTAATGACTCTATAAGGGGTCCTCAGGAATGGGGACCACATTATGGGAAGGTAGGTCCATTTTAATTTTCATGCATATAGCCTTTAGGGGATGATCTATATATTTCATTTGTTGACTTAAGACTTGTGTAGCTAAGAGAATTTCTTCATAGTCCTTAAGATCGACAGTCCTCTTGTTTTGACAAACCTAATTTGAGTGTCTTGACTTTGATAAAAGAGTTCCTCTACCTTAGTTTTTCCTTCATCATCCCCTCCACCCATTTCATTTACCCCCTTTATAGGTAAAATATAATTCCAAATCTATTTTCCCACTTCTTTATTCTTTCTTATTCACCTCTTAAAAACATGCTAACATTACTTTATTTCTATTTTATCTATCCTTAGAGCAAAACAACATGTTTTAACAACTATGGATTGCACTCTTACACCATTTATTTACTACAATATATCATTGTCATATTAGTCATGTCATTAGGTGGTTGTGTTGTCTTACACTGTATCTTAGAACAAACACTAAGTTTAGAGTTTTCATCCTTTAGAGCTTTTGATTTTCATTTCTCCATCATGTTCTTATTTGATTTTTGTGGACTTCTTATATATGACATTTGGAATTTTTACATGTCTATCTTTATGTATGACTTCTTATTGTTTGTCTTACATATTTACTTAGATTTCATTTTCACTAATATATGATTTATTCACCTTTATTTAACATACTTATATTAAATATTGACTTCCATTTCATTTTTTAGCTATTCATGTGTTATTCGACATGCTTATGTTACATGGAGTTACTTTTCATTTTCTTACATATATTTGTTATAGTTTTCTTGCATTATCATTCCTATTTATCATTTATGTTTTACATTATTCCCAAAATGATTTAGTATGTTCTCCATTCCTATTTGTCATTTATGTTTTACATGCTTTTGAAACATGATTTATTGTGTTTTACAATCATTTGTCATTCATTTTCCATCTTTTTATCATTCATTTACCTTCAGTATTCTAGCCTTGTCTTAACAATTCTAATTTGACCAATTTTTCCTAATACCTTCATATCTTTGCCTTAACTCATTTTTTACTACCATATGCCTATTTTCTAAAAATGCTTTCTTTTTTGGCTATTTTTTGTACTAACTTCTACAGGTTCTCTTAGTGTTCTTCACATTAGATGCCTTCACTTTCTCTTACAATATAATTATTTATCTACAACACTATGGTAAGTAAAGGTATGTGTTTTTCAATTCTATGACTTCCTTTATCTTTTTTTCTCCTTACTATATTTTACTTAGCATCAACATTATGTGTCATCATGTTCTATTCTCGAAGCACCATCTCAAGTTTCACTAATGTGACACGTGATGAGCTTCAAGTGGGGAATATATACACACATAATATTTTCAAACTTTATCACTTACTGGCACTTTGTATCTTACAAGAACCTATAGAGTCTCAATCTCTTTGAGTGCATGCCTTAAGGGGTGCATCATGAAAGGGGTGGGAAAACCATTGGTGCTTCATAAGATTGTTGTCCCTTTTTACACTTTCCATCTACACACTTGTCTCCTAAAACCATTTACCCTAAGCTTATTATTCTTAGTTATACCCATTCCAATCATTTATCACATCATTATCCTCATATTATTTGCCTCATCCCCCTTTTGATAGTTGGTTCTACTGAGTCAACCTTGTACAATTTTTAGCCTCTGATTACTATTCAGGGTTGAATGGGTTGACCCTATACTATTTTAGGGTATTTTTCTCTTTGGAGCTTATTATCCCTTTGGTTGACATAGCTTGAGACCTAATGAATTATCTCCCAATACAGGTTTGATTGGGTCAACCACATATAGCTAAAAAAATTGGAAGGATTTAGAGTAAGATCTGCTTAAATATACAAGTTCATTTCCAACCATTTAAGAATAGATAAGTAAAGAAGAATAAGTGTAAATGAACATCTACTTATTAACTATTCTACTTGAGGAATAAAGATTAGGGTTCCATACTTTCTTTGAAGATATGGATCTTGTTTTATGGAGAAGTCTTTTAGATGCATATATAGGTTGTGTAGTCTAGATCTGATTTGTCTTTGTTATCCTTACATACCATAATAATCTCTTACAAAACACCTTGGCCAAGGGAGATATTGAGGCTTGACGAGTTCATCTTCAAAGGTAAGTATTCCTAACTTTATTTCTCCTTTGTAAGAGGAGATAGATAATGTATTTGTGCTTCTCTTCCATGCATTATAATTCCATATACATTGATGTGAGTATATGTCTTCTATGCATGTTTATTTTGATTTGTTTCTAACCCCCACTTTGTGCCACAAGCTTTGGTGAGCACTATATTAGATTTACCTTCTTTTTTATTAGACATAAGTGAAATATTAAACCTAGGATGCTTTTAGGGTTATTGTGTAATTACGTTAGACTGTAGGCTTTGGAACCCTTCCTAAAATGGTGTATTATGATAAGTGGTCCCCTAATTAGGTCTAACATATCCCCATCTTGGTCATGCTCCCATTTAATAAATGTATTCCCAATCAAAAGTGTAGGCATGCTCTATCTTCTTTGATCTAGGATTGATTTATAGACATGATGCATTTTTAATTGCATATATTCTAGTGAACCTGATGTGAAATAACTCTTGTAAGATTTGTTCACTTATTTCATTCTTTTCATCATTATTTTTATCATATATTTACCATATTAGGTTGACTGCATTAACCCATCTCTAATTTTTATGCACAAGTTTTTAGGTACAAGATAATGGATCAAACCAATTGATTTAGTACAAGTTTTTAGCTTTTTAAACTTATAGTCTAGACAACTGGATCAACCTAATCAACCCAATATAGTTTCTAAACTTTTAGATATCCTATTCAGCATATCACATTGACCTAGTCGACCATGTATGGTACAAATGCTCAACAACAAGTTCCTATAGAGCTTGATCAACCCAATTGACCCAATTAGTAGGTTTTGTAAGCATTACACAAGGTTCTCTAATAAAATTTTTCCTTCTCTACATCTTTGATCCACCAAGATTCCTTTTTATCCTTCTATCTCTTTATTTACAGTCTTTCCTTTTACAATTTTTAGTCTTAAAACTACCCTTATACAGTCAATTGGATCAACCTTGTTGACCCAATTCTATATTTTATGTGCTATTTGGATAACTAGGTCAAATTTTTTGACCCTATTCATTTTTAGACCTTGATTTCACAGTATAGGATCGACCCTATCGACCCTATTCTATATTCTTTACATACATTATCAATTGTATCAACATAATACCTTGTTTTAAAGTTGATATTAACATTTATATGCTAGTAATTATCTCACACTTTCATTTCTTGTTGCTTTCATGCTTAGAATATATCACATAGCTTAATTAGTGGTTTTAAATTTATCATTTAGTCTCACTATTTTCTATTTTATGCACACACAATGAAATCACAAATTATAAACAAGCATTTTAACATTTGACTAGCCAAAGACAACCTACTTGGATTTCTTCACCAAGGGGGAAGCTAACTTGATGTTATGGTCAAGTATAAATCATGGTTAATTGTATATTTTGGCTAAGCACCTGACACCCTTATCACTGTAGTGGGTGAAGTGAGGGGGTAGGCCCTGATACCAAGCTTGTATCATTACCACTATAGATCCCTTTTAGCCCAAACTACATAAAACTATCCTTATAGTGATTTCTAGTTCCTTACTTATAGCCAAATTCTTATCACATTTAAAAACATATTCTAATAATCTTATAAATATTCATGTTGACCATTTATCTAGTTATTTACTTTCTAAGTTGATTGCTTTCTCTTTGCTCAATTATATTTTATATTTCAAAAAATTTCATTAGCCAAGGTTGGTGCAAGGTTTGTGTTGTGTACCTCAATTATTAGGTCAACATTAATAAAATCGATTATTTATTTCCCTTCAGTTCTTACTTTTCAAATTACTTGCAAAAATTATCTTATTTCAATTCATAATCTGTTATAAGCTTTCTACTTTTCTTTGTCTATTGTACTAGGTCAACCTAGTCAACCTATACATTTTTATAGCCTCTATTCACTATACCAAATCAACCTAGTCAAACTTATACTATTTTTATCCCCTATTCACTCTTTTTCTAGCCTTTATTCACTGTACTATATCAACCTAGTCAACCTTGTACTATTTATATGCTGAGTCAACCCAGTCGACTCTGTATAGTTTCATGTTACTTCCTATTTCTTTGTGTGGTTATATAGTATTATCTCATCATGATGACATATTTTTATCCTTACTTTAGTCAATAACATTACATAATTAAGTATTTGGATAATAACCTCACTTATTTTATTACTTTAGATCAAATTATCCACTTTCTTCCTTCCTCTACAATAATACCCCTCCTACAAATACCAATCCACTTGTTGATACAATTCAACTTCTTGAACATGTATTTAAACAAATGAACATCATGTAAACAATCAATCAATCTCAAATGATGAACATGAAACAACATTTATCAAACATGACTAGTCAACCACCTCAAGTCATCATGTCTCAGCCAAATCAAAATTTTGTCCCTCCTCATCTTAAAGATGCCAATGGAAATATCATACCTCAATTTCCAATGAATAAAAAAATACTTCAACATCTTAAAAATTAACCTTTATATCTATTCATTGCATCCATAAATGTTGGACACATTTCTCCAATTATCACATATAATAGGACTACGGACCCTACTATCTTTCTTAAGTATTTTGGTAATCTCTATAAGGAATGGGTCTAAACTAAAACCTTTTCTACCACCAATATCTTAGCCAAAACTTTTGTTGGTGATTCAATTGAATGGTAAAACCAAATTCCTAGACATTCCATCTCACAACTAGAGGATTTATTCAATGCTCTAGTGAAGGAATTCCAACATGACGATCTTCCTGAAAATTACTTTAGCCATTTTATCAATGCCAATTAACTTCTTAATGAATCTGCTCACACTTTCATCAAATGATGGAAGTATATTACTCATAAATTTTACCATAACATGAATGTTGACACTCTTATTTATCACTACTCTTAAACCTCCCCTTAAATACAAAGTTCAAATCTTTTCACCTAAAACTTTAAAAGAAGTTGTAGACCAAGAAAAAAGGCAAGACTTTCTTATGACTCAATTTGAAACACATCAAACAACTAATAAATAACATTTTAAATCATTATCTCATAACATTGATTCATCCAAGTCTCCCCAACATCAAACTAGAGAATCTAATTTAACCAATTTCAAACCAACCCACCCACCCTTGAGTCTAGAAAAACTTAAGCAAAAACTTCCACCTTCTAAACCCATGAGCTTTGATCCTTCCAAACCTCCTCCAAAAGGGTATAATCCTAATAAATTTTAGTGGTGGAATGATTCTATAGGTCATTATCATGAGTCTTGTCATAATATTCATTTATTTATTCTTTCTTCCTTGCTTGGTCCACACATCAATATTGATACTCTAAAAAAACAACATTACTAATACTATCTTCAAGTTTCTCAAATTCAATCTCAAGAACCATAATCACATCAAAATCAACTACCTAATGATCAACAACAATTATCCCATACCTATACCTCATCTACTAATTTAATTCAAGCCATAGTTTATCCTTATTCCTACACCAATAAGGAAATGATAGTTCACATGAACAATTTTAAACATATTGTTGCATCCATTGAACTTCAACCTCTTAGGTAATATGAACCAAAAGAGTACCTAGTTTATATGCCTACTCCAAAGTATAGCATACATGGTCCTCCTTTACCTCCTTTACCTCTTCATACCTCTCCTACACATCCTATACCACATTCAAAGGACTTAAAATCCAACAAACTAACACATTTACCTATCTCCAAATGCACCTACCAACCCAATGCAAGTCATTTTAATGGTTCAATGTTACCTCACTCCAACTCACATGTTGGGGCATCTAGCGATGCCCATCCACATGTCCCTTTAGACTTTAGGGCATCTTACGATACCCATCCTTACATATACTTACCCATTGGGGCATCTTATGATGATCACTCTTATTATACAATGCATATTAACAAACAAATACAACTTCAAGAAACCTTTTGAGACTTATAAACTTGTATTTCACATACTCATCTTTGATATAAATGTTATCATAGATCTTAATTGTTATATTTTTCTCATGTTTCTTTGTTTTTTTTACTTTAGTTCTTTTACTTTCACTTTATAATCATCATAATCTTCCTTTATGTTCATTTGATTTTTATTACACATTAAATTTGGCATTTACTTTCATTTTTGTCCTCATATATTTCTTTTATTTTTACGTTTTTTATGTTATTATTTGCCTTAGTAGATTTATGATTGTTTTTTCCCCTTATTTAGTGTTCACCTCATTAGTTTTCACCTTGTGAGTTGTAGTGTAAGACTATGGATATGACCTAACCCTCTTCACAAAATACCACCTTTGCTTCTTTTCTCATTTTATTATTTCACATTTTTCTTTTTGGCACCCTCGTGGGTTTTTATTTTATATGTTGTAGTGTAATACCATGGATAAGACCTGGCCCTCCTCATAAAATTGCCATCTTATTATTCCTTTTCTAAAATATGTTTTAATTTTTCTTCTTTTGATAAGATGGAATTTGCACAACAGTCTATGTTAACATGTTTTCATCCATTTCCCTCATTTTTTTTTTATGATTTGAAGTAATTCAAATTTGTTCCATGTGTCATTCCTATTGATTCCTATCCTTTTACTCCACATTGGATAAAATAAGGTCAAAGTCAAGATATCACTTTTATTTTACCTAGATTTATGAGACTCTTAGACCCCATGCTCTTTGAAATTCTCTCTCTTAGCAACTAAGTCCCAAGTATTTAAATGAAATTCATCTTTTACAACCCATGTTTGGTCATTCCAAGTCTGTATGGAGGAGGAATCATAAAATCCATAAAAACATTTAAAATCCAAATCATTTAGACAAAAAACAATGATACAAAAGGTAACATATAAATATTAAAAATCAAAATCACACCAAAAGACATGATTCTAAGCACATATCCTATCTCTACTCGAATCTCAAACTCCATAGTTGTCCTTACATAGAGGTGAGGTCCATTGGGGTATGGTAGGCTAGCAGATTAGAGTAGGGGAATTTAAAAAACTCTATGGTGCTACCTATTTTCTCATGTAAGTACCCAATCTTCATAGTAGATAGATGACTCTGTAAAGGGTCTTGAGAAATGGAGAACATGTTGTGGGAAGGTAGGTCCATTTTAATTTTCATGCATATAACCTTCATGGGATGATCTATATACTGCATTTGTTGACCTAAGACTTGTGTAGCTAAGATAAGTTCTTCATAGGCCTTTACATCAAAAGTTTTTTTTGTTTTTACAAACCTAAATTTATTGTCTTGAATTCTATAAAAGAGTTCCTCTACCTTGGTTTTTCCTTCATTCTCCCCCCCAACCCATTTCATTTCCTCTCTTGACAGGCAAATTGTGATTCTAAATCTATTTTCCCTCTTATTTATTCTTTCTTATTCACTTCTTAAAAACATGCTAACATTACTTTGTTTCTATTTTATCTATCCTTAGAGCAAACCAACATGTTTGAACAACTATGGATTACACCCTTACACCATTTATTTACCACACCATCTCATTATCATACTAGTCTTGTCATTAGGTGGTAATGTTTTATTACATTGCATCTTAGAATAAGTGCTACGTTTGATTTTTCATCCTTTAGATATTTTTTATTTTATTTTCTCCATCATATTCTTATTTGATTTTTGTGGACTTTACTTATCTTATATATGACATTTGGCATTCTTAAATCTTTCTCTTTATGTATGAATTTTTCATGTTTGTCTTACATCTTGACTTATATTTTCATTTTATCTTATTTATTCTTTCTCCACCTTGATTTGACATACTTATATTACATATTGACTTACATTTCATTTTTTTTAGCCACTCATGTTTTTCCTCATGTTTTATTTGACATGCTTATCTTACATGGAGTTACTTTTCATTTTCTTACATATCTTTGTTATATTTTTCTTGCATTGACATTCCTATTTATCATTTATGTTTTACATGCTTCCCAACATAATTTACATTCATTTTTTTCATTTACATTTTACATGCTTTACAAACGTAATTTACTGTATTCCATAATTATTTGTCATTCATTTGCATTCAATATTCTAGCCTTGTATTAACAATTCTAATTTTTTAATTTTTCCTAATACCCTCATATCTTTGCCTTAACTTATTTTTTTACCACCATATGCCTATCTTCCAATTTTTTTGATTTTTGGCTATTTTTTTGCACTAATCTCTATGGGTTAACCTTGTGTTATTCACATTGGACACCTTCACTTATCTTGAAATCTATTTATTTATCTAAAATACTAAGGTAAGTAAATTTATGTGTTTATAAATTCTATCATTTCATTTATCTAATTTTTTGCTTACTACACTTTACTTAGCATCAACGTTGTGTGTTATAATGTTATATTCCTAAAACACCATCCCATGTTTCACTCACATGATATGTGATGAGCTTCGAGTGGGGAATATGTATACACATAATATTTTAAAACTTTTATTGGTTACTGACACTTTGTATCTTGTAAGAACCCATTGAGTCTTGATCTCTCTGAGTGTACGCCTTAAGGGGTGGGTAGACCATTGGTGCTTCATAGGATTATTGTCTTTTTTTCCACTTGCCACCTACACACTTGTATCTTAAAACTATTTACCCTAAGCTTATTCTTCTTAGTTGTACTCATTCCAATCACTTGTCACATCATTATCCTCCTATTCCTTGCCTCATCCCTCTTTTGATAGTTGGTTGTATTAGGTCGACTAAGTTGACCCTGTATAGTTTCAACCTATGATTACTGTACAGGGTCGATTGGGTTGACCTTGTACTATTTTGATGTATTTTTCACTTTGGATCTTGTTAGACCTTTGATCGACATAGCTCAGGACCTAGTGAATTATATCCCAAAAACATACAGGGTCGACTAGGTCGACCCCATATAACTAACATATTTGGAAGGATTTAGGGTAAGATCCACATATATATATATATATATATATATATAAGTTCATTTCCAACCATTTAAGAATAGATAAGCAAAGAATAATAAGTGAAAATGATCATCTTCTTATTAACCATTCTACTTGAGGAATAAAGCTTAGGGTCCATACTTTCTTTAGAGATATGGATCTTGTCTTATGGAGAAGTCTTTTAGATGCATAGATAGGTTTTGTAGCCTATATCTAATTGTCTTTTTTATCCTTACATTCCACAAAAATTTATTACGAATCACCTTGGCCAAGGGAGAGATTGAGGCTTGATGGGTTCATCTTTAAAGGTAAGTATTCCTAACTTTATTTTTCCTTTATAAGAGTAGATAGATAATGTAGTTATGCTTCTCTTTCATGCATTAAGATTCCATATACATTTATGTGAGTATATGTATTCTATGCATTTTTAGTTTAGTTTATTTTGTTTCTAACCCCCACTTTGTGCCACAAGCTTTGGTGAGCACTAGATTAGATTTAATTTCTTATTTATTAGACATAAGTGAAATATTAAACCTAGGACAATTTTAGGGTTATTGCATGATTGTGTTAGACTATAGGCTTTGGAACCCTTCCAAGCATGGTGTATTATGATAAGTGATCTCTTAATTAGTTTTAGTGGATCCCCAATATTGTCATACTCCCACTTAAAAAAATGTATTCCCAATCGGAAGTGTCAGTATGCTCTATATTCTTTGAGCCAGGATTGATTTATAGACATGATGCATTTTTTATTACATACACCTTATTTTCAATTGGAGATAAAAGATTCATTATAATTGACTCACCTATTTCATACATGTTAATATATTCAAGAGAGATTCACTATTGAGGTGGTACCACTATAAGAATGCCCTTAGTTTTAGAATGTATCATTTTGTAAAATTTGAAAGGATCATCATCAATGGGCATGGATAATAAGGTCCCATCATGTATGAATTTGATACATCGATAAATTTTTGATGGGAAAACTTCAATTACATGTATCCAAGGTATACCTAAAAGTAAATTAAGATGTAATGATTGATACATGACCTGGAAAGTAGTGGAAATGGTTTTGTTTCCCAATGTTACATCTAATGTGATTTAACTAATTAGAGGGATATGTGAATTATCAAACCCTTTTATGCGCATAACTATTTTTTGAATAATATTGGTGCCTCTACCCATGGTAGTTATAAATTTTATGCTATAAATGTTTAATCTTGATCCATTATCAATGAGCACCCTTTTGATGCCTTTATTTTACATGGTTACTTATATGAACAAAGATAAATTTTGGTCAATAGTATCTTTAGATAGTAAATATGTTGAATCAAAGGAAATGAGTTTGATATTATTCTTGATATATTTCATGATATCCACAAACTAAGTAGGCTCAATATTAGTTTTAAATTGTGTTTCATGTAATGCTTCTTATAGGATATCCTTATATATAATAAATTACTTTAGGATCACAAGGATTGAAATCTTATCATGTGTAGTATTCAATTGGTCAACAATGTCATACCACTTATATTTTATTGCAAGTTTACATTTCAGAGGTACCTGTTGTATATTAACCCGTGTTAGAGTGGGTTGAGTAATTTCACCTCTTTAAGTAGTAACAACATGGACAATGAAATCAAATATAAGTTGTGGATGAATAATGGGTGCAAGATGGTAGGTGTCATTTAAATAAGACCTAGGTAAGATAAATGGTCGAGTGCATGCACGTTGGCATCTAGATATTGGATTTATAACATTATAAAATGAAATTTGAAGAGAGATTAACAGTTATTTTAAAATTTAAACCCTCTCATTATTGGCACACATTTGATTATAGAATTTGATAAGGAAACTAATGTAGCAAATCATAAAAAATATGTCATATTGTAATCCAAAGTAATATATGCATCCATGTTATTATGACAATTAGGGATCAATAATAAAAGAAAATTAGTAAACGCTAAGTGACCTAGGGTTTGGTGTTCAAAGATAGGGTTCACTAAATGTTTAACCCTATAATTATCTAGGTGATTTTATTGTTAGCCCTAGATTTGATTAAAGGGGTATATAGAAATGAAATGGCACAAGGGTGATAATCAGATCTACAATAGGCTAATTAGATGCTAAACTCAGATATAAACATATAATGAATTAATAAAATTGAGATAGTCTAAATATGGAAAGTATAACTAAGCTATATATGGAAATGATAAGGAAGTAATATACTGAGATGATTCTGATGATGGCATAGTGTTAAATTTAAAACATATAAGAATAAGGTTGGAATATACTTATATAATAATCATTAGATTTTGGGTCTAACACTTCAAGATCTCTAGAAACTAATGTTTGTTTGGGATTATTACATCATTGATACTATCTGGGTTCGATACAAGTGTCTTATACATAATACCTATTGGAAAAGGATGTAACCACCTAGATTCTTCTAGGTTTTACTTCACCTTTATTCTAGTGCATTTAGATCTAGGTCATGGACTATCACTCCTTGTGAAATGAAAAAAACCCTAATTTTCCATCTTCATAATGACCTTGGGGAAAAATGGGTTAGTGGACACATGGTGTTGATATGACCTTAAAGACCGCACTATCAATGGTTGTTGCCTATATAACAAATACTCTAGAAGAGGGCTTTAACTCATTTAATTCTCCCCTATGTGTTTATTTGTGTGTCAATTATGTAATATGTGGAAAGTAAGTAAAATATTGAACTATCTTATAACTTGGAAAATCAAGATATTGGGCTTCTTATTTAGTACTTTAGACATGTATATGTGTTATACCTATGATTAATATGGAAATAAGGAAGCTTTGTTCAATTGAATGCTTGACAGAGTGATTTTGATAAGTTGCCTTCGTCTCTTTGGTATTTTTAGGTGAGGAATAAATGAGGGTTGATCTTGTATTTATATCAACTTTTTTGGAGTAATAACTTACATTAAAGCACTTAGGCTAACCACTAGGATACATTTCATTTACAAATTGGATGAATTTAAGGTACCAGACACTTGCGTTAGGCTAGGACACTAGCATTGATGTTAGTTTCTATCTTAAATGTTAGTGTCTAGGGAGCAAGGAAATAGGTACAACCTTAGAACTTTCATTGGTTGAAGATAGGTACATTTTAATCCAGGGGAAAGATAAAAGTCCTGGGTCATCACCATGAAATTGGTCAGACTAAAAGACAGGACAAGGGGAAAAAAATAGAGCATATGCGAGACTTGCACAAGTAGGAAAGGGTCTAGAACTGAGAGGAACAACCTAGTTCTGAGTTTTCCAAGTATAGATCATCTTTATATTCTTACATGTCAAAGATTGATATTAAAAGGTGATAAGGGTGTTTATCACTAGCACCAACATAGGGTTCATCGAGTCCATGATGGGTTCAAAAAATCCCTACAATTCATCATGCTTGACCAAATGCACATTATGCTACTGATCATCATTATCCCCTTAGAACTTATAATATAAAGGGAAACAAGTATTTAAATTTAGAGTTATGTTGAATTTAGTCTCAACAATATGACACTTCCCATTTGTGAAAGGTTACCATTCATAATTTTGACACGTGACCCATGGATTTTGAGTCCCTTGTAGGAATCATCGGCTATTATTATTCTTCCATTTTTTTCTTTTCATTTTACATATATATACAAAATACATAAAATATAGATATTCTACAAAAATACAAAATCAAGACTTACACATGCTTATGTTTAGTTCATTTACAATAGTTAATATATACATAATATTAAGTACTTATTTCTATGTAGTTTTCATATCATATGTTCTTGAAAAGTGAACATGAGTGATTGTAGAGCATACAAGATATCATGCCCATAACTAGTTACAGGTTATTTACTATCTCAAACTTAGAAATTATTATTTAGATAATAACACACTAACCTGATAGTAGTCCACCCCACTATTGTTCTATTACCCCACTATTATCCTAGTGAGTTTAGTCTATCATTTCTCAAATCCAAAGTAGAATAAGCCTCTTCTAGATTGTGTATGCTTTAGTAATCTCACTAGGGGTATCTCATAAATTATTTTTATCCTTCACTGGTTATCTCTTGTTGTTCATAGATTAAT
The DNA here is from genome assembly GCA_037957365.1 of Torreya grandis. Taxonomy (NCBI): domain Eukaryota; kingdom Viridiplantae; phylum Streptophyta; class Pinopsida; order Cupressales; family Taxaceae; genus Torreya; species Torreya grandis. Next base: position 315,555 of record JARHVA010002662.1, on the reverse strand, counting down.
TAATTACATGGAATATAATCTATTGATATTGATCACTCACTAACATAATGATATCTTACTGGTTACCTAAGCTAATATATCTACTAGTGTTACAAATCTTTGTGTGGATCAATTACACATATTCATGCATATTTTTCATGTTTACTTTCCTACTCCAAATCTTGTGTGTATTCTCTATTTAAAGTGAGGACACTTGAACATGTTCTTGTGTGTGGATCTAAGCCTTCCTTATATTTTTCTATGCATATGAGGACATTTGAACATGTCCTTATGTGTGGATATAATCCTTCATTGATGTATCTACAAGTATGGAGACATTTTTAAAATTTCCTATGTGTGGATCTAAGCCTTACTCATATGTTTTTATGCATGTGAGTGACATTTAAACATTTCCCTTGAATGTGGCCCCTTGGCCTTATATTATGTACTTTGCATGTACTCTTTGTTTGTGTGTGACATGAACATGAAACTTGCTTGATTGCTTTCTTAGTTTTTGATGTCATGATGGATATAATTAATCCTCCTACTTTTCAATGCCATGATAAATATCATGCATCTCCTCCCAAATAGTTCTATTTAGATATTAGTACTCAATTTCAATCACTTATATATGTGCCTAATTTATAACATCTATATTGATAGTTTTAATATGTATGTTTTTCCTACATGCATCTCACATTACTATTATGATTAGTTTATCTATATGATGATGTCATGCTCCTCCATGTTATCACTACTACTCAGGTTTACATATTTTGCATAACATTTTCACATAATTTCTTATTTTGAACTAAGTTATTGTACATGCTCAATAACTCACCTCAAAATAAGGGCCATACATAGGGGTTTATTTTAGAGATCATGTTCCTATAGTATATTTCATAGATAGAGTTTTATAGCCTTCACATAATGGATCTCATAAAGCACTTGAAAAGTACTCAAAAAGTTAGTTTAGATAAAAACACTCCATTTGGATAAGAGTACCCCCTCTATTGTCCAGATAGGGTAAAATTATCCTAAAACACATAAAATAGTCACTTTCAAAATTTATTAGTCTTAGGTAATTAAAAGCATATTGCAAAAAGTTTACAGTCTTAGTTTATAGAAAATACTTAAGTTTTGTTGGAGATTTGCTTAGTTGAGGGAATCATGCCCAACATGTGCTCTAGGTTAACACATGTTTTTAATCATAATTATATTTTTTATTATTGTCTTAGAATCCATATAAACCAAATATTAGATTAGGGGCATCTGCAAGACATATGACTTCATCCTTACTCAGTTTTACACTAGTTTTATAGATAAATGGAAATGCTTCTAATTCTCCATGCTGTATACACTAGACGTATATTATACTAATTTTTTGCACTAGGTTATCAATAGTTTTATGCAAGTTTTGCATAAAAAATGAGCCTTATTCTATCTGCAGTGGTTGGTTTAACTTTTTTCACCAATTTTTACAAAATAACATTCTATTGGGATTCATACAGGGATTCCAAGATATTGCACCACTCTAGGTATGCAATGATGGATTAAAACATAACTTGAGTTCTTAAGTACACTCTCCTAATCAATGAGGATTGGGGCATGTGCAGTCTAATCCAAGCTCTTCAATTAAGTAAATGAAATCTCCAAGGGTCTAATCCTCTATAGACACCAATTTTACACTATAAACACAATGGTTCATGTACCCAAGCAAGGGTATTCATTCCTTGTTATTATATTTATAAATTCCTTGGTTTTGATTTTTGATTTTCATCTTAAGATTAATTTTATACATATTTCACTGTAGGTTTACATGAAGCATAGTTCAACCTTCATAGGTAAGTTCAAGTATGCACTTGCCCTTTCACTCTAATACTTTCAACTTGCTAAAGTACCATAATAAAATTAGGGCATATGTAGCCACATAAATTAATATTTAAGATAAAATAATGCACTTGTGACCACCCTTTTACCACACTGAGCTCATTACCTATTCTAGGGCCTTTTGACCATTTTAATTCACTTTGTGCATGATTTAAAACAACCCAAATCACTTCAAAATGTCTTTATTGAGACCACTCGATATCCTAAGCTCACTATCAGACTAAACCATATCTCCAACTTAATATCTCTTCCATTAGGATAATAGCGCCCCATCTAGAGAAAAGTGCACCTCACTATTGTCCACCTCTACCAATACTTTCCTCTTAATCAATGAATATTTTATAAAATTCAAATGTTGGGAAAGTGTCATCCCATGATTTTAGTAAGACCCATCCAAAGGAATTCCAAAAATACCCTATGAAATCAAATTTTAAACCATTTTACACAAAGGGGGCTTCCACATTGAATATCAACAAAATTCTAATTAGACATTGAGATAAAATTCCCTTTTCCTTCAAATTTTGATTACATACAACCTTAGTAACCATAAGATAAAGTTTTGATACACCTCTAAGGTAATAAGTCATGACCAAAACACTTAATCACATCAATATTGCATTAAAATATAACATTTTGCACTAGTTTCATATACACCACTATAGCATGGGAGAACTACATTATGTTTGATTCCTCTTAGGAGTATTGGTATGTAGATAATGATCAACACAAGGGGTGTTTAGGTTAAGCACAACTTCAATCACTAACCCCTTTTTACTTCATGATTTCATTTTGTCTTCTTGTCTATTGATCTAGGGTTTTAAGTGAAAAATAACTACATAGTGGTCCCCACATCATATTGGAGGCCCTTGCACAATTTGTAGAATGAATAGATAAAGGTGAACATAACCCAAAAATATCATAACCCTATTGCCTGTTAGACACTGGTATTCCCTAAGGACAATAATGCAACCCACTACAATCTAATTGTATTGCTATTATCCAAGAACCCTACCAACTCCTATTAAAAGTCTGCACTCACTCAACACAATCCTTATGTTACTCTTAGATCCAAAAATAGTTTGTATCTTAGTTTTCCAGCTAAGCCTATATTTTTATTTCATAATTTCCATAGTTAGTATATTTTAAAAATTTGGTAAGTTTCAATTAATCTTGTCTCATTTATTGCATATTTGTAGCAATCTCATTTTACACAATAGTTTATCATATTTAGGTAATATATATTCCTAGTTTACCAAAATAGGGTAAAATAGTTGCATAGTTAGAAATCTTATGCAATATTTGAAAATAATATACAATATTTTCCTTATGAAAATATTGTATAAAACTCATGAGTTTAATATTTTAAGATTCAAATCATTTTTTTCAAGAAGATAATGATTTAAAAAATTGTAAATGAAATCTTTGTATCAAAAACATCAACCCTATAAATCAAAATTTATCCAATATGAAGTATAAAGAGAAATATGTATTAAAAAATAACTACCATCATTTCCATAGAGTTTTTTGGCCAAGAAAACATATCAAAACTATATTAAATTTGAAAATATCAAATTTTATCAAAACTTTTTGAAGAAAATTGAATCCAAAACTAACTGTAGAAATTAAACTATATCATATCTTCTTGTAGGGTTTCAAATAGTACAAGTTTACAAGCTTTCAAAAATGTTAAGGTATTAGAGTTTCAAATATAATAATGAGCTTTAAACATAAAAAAATATTTCAACAATTTATTTGAAAAACTATAAAAGAACATCAAAGAACCTCTCAAAACTAAAAAATATTTGACTATGGCATTTATATTTGAAACTCCTCAAGGATATGAACTAGAAATATGTATGTGAAGGATTTAAATTTGAATTATGAAAATAAATATATCCATATATATCTTTCATATACCAATTGAATACATTTTTTTAATCATTCTTATTTGTATGCAACTGAAAAATAACCCAAGAATGTGTAAAATGATTAAAAAATTGTAATAAAATTTAACTAAAATGATTTCATCAAAAACCCATTAATAATAAGAACCAAAATGTGCATGTGGGTTCAAGTTTTATAAACTTGTATGCACAGATTCTCCAAGAAAGTCTCAAGTTCAAATATAAGAAGACAAGGGAGAAATAGATAACTGAAATTAAGTTTGAAATCACAAGAACAAACACTACATGCAAAGATAATTTCTCTAAAAAATAGTCATACCCATATTATTTTCAAATCTTATCATTTTGATAATGACCACATTGCATGAAAATAAATAATACTTCAAGACACATGTATAGACTGAAAAAAAAACCATAATCAATTTGAGGCATCTAAAAAAATTTCAAGTTTCTATTTCAACTTCAATATTTTGAAAATGTTAGCTTTCATGTAGAATACAATTTTGAACACATGAATAAAATGAGAACCACAACCATTTTTTTCAAAATTGTCATTTGAAACTAAAGATGAAAACTATTTTTGAAAACTAAAAGAGCTCATACCAGCACTTAAATTTTTTGAGTGCAAAATGACCTTGAAGGCTTCAATAAAACCATATAAAATATCAATAAAATTAGGTGACAACTCATAGATGTCAAAGAATATTTTTAAAACTATACAATACATCAAAACAAAAGAATATAACTGAAAACAAGTCAAGAATTTTTGAGAAGAATAAATAGTGGTGTCTAGCTTCCACATAGAATCTTGCCAAGAAAACTAAATGACCAAATGAATACCTATATTTATTTCCAAAGTTACATTGAATGCAAGATCAAAGGCTAGGTGGCTCATTCAATGTTTAGGATGTACATGGTGTGATTAAATAGCGATGACCGCCATATTTTAATTAAAAACTAATTTAGACACCTCCACCAACTACCCAAACAATTTATCAATATTACCAACTCTATTTATATTGACGTAAATGGTCGCTATGTTTATCCCCAAATTTTTATTTCACTATTTATTCTTCCAAAAACATCTACCATCAACTAAATATCTTTCCAATTTAGATCTTTAATTGGCATAATAAAAGTATCTCATCGATGATACCAATAGTTATTTGAAATTTGATATCATATCAAAATGAAATCAAATTTTTTATTTAAAGTTTGCACATGGCAAACAACTTTATATGTTTGAAATCCTTTGATATATATTTGAATACCTTAGAAATAAATCCCTTGACATATGAATAACCTTAGTTGATGTTGAATACAAATGACTATAGTCGATATAATCAACATAACTATAGGTGATATCAAGTACCATTTGAACATAGGTTAAGATATGTCATAAGTATATAGGATAAGTTTTTAGGTTCTTAAGATTAAAACATAAGGATTTAAAACCTTAATTTTTAATATTTTAATTAATATTAAAATCATTTCAAACCCATGAAATGTTGTAGAAATTATAATCAAGTTATGTATTAAAGGAAAATATGATATAATGAAACATAAAAGTTTTATAATTAGGGCATGCATATTTGGATTATTTACAATTGTGTCATTTAGTATTATAATTTTACCTTTATCTTGTGATGAGGGTTTTAAATAAGAACGTTGGTTATTATTGGCTTTTATTGTAGTGTAATTATCATTATAAACATAGTTGTAATCCTTTTTTCTTATTTGAACAACATAATCATTATGTCTTATTTTGTGTGAAGGTTCATCAGAACTACACATGTTTATATTATCTACTATGTCAATAAAAATAATTTATTTTCATTAAATAAAATATTTAATTTTTTTAACAGTAATGAATGTATCTGAATAGTGATCAATTTTGTAAACATGATAGTAATGTACCTTATTTTTAGACTTGTTCTTATGAGTATTTACAATTTTACCTAAAGTTGAAAGTTGGTCATTTGAATTTCATTTAACACAAACCAACTCATTTCTAGGGTTTTGAATGGATTTCAAAATTTCTACATTTTTAGAAGTTAAACCAGCATAAGCTCTATGTTTGAATCTAATAAGTTTGAAATTTTTATAATAATGAATAAAAAATAATAGTGGCATCATATTTTATAATATCTAGGGAAAGAATCAAATTAAATTATAACCCTATTATATTTTCTTGGGAAAGAATTTCCAAACCAAAGAATCTCCCTTTAAAATTTGAGAAAATGTGGACCTTTCATCTTGACTTTCAAGAATACCTCAAGGATTGGTGGAATGAATTTTTTTTGGAATGAATATGGAACAAAGAAGTCTTTGGGAATATTTTTTGGGAATGAAGATTAGGATTTGGTAATGATTTCAGAGGTTTCATCCACAACTATATCTTCTCTCCTATGTTCTTTATCCTAGTAAATGAAGTCTTAAAAGGGTTCTAATTAGTATGTATAAGATTAAGAAAAATATATACTATGTCTCCTTATTTTTTCATCATGATGGCTGAAACTCTTGGTAGAAGTTTACAAAAAACTATATTATAAGGATCTATCAAATGAATTGAAGTTAACTTGGGAACTAACCTTGTCACTCACACACAGTTAATGGATGATACCTTTTTGATGGGTGAAGCAATGGTTTTCAAATCCAAATCTTTCAAGTTATCCTCTTGGATTAAAAACTTATCTTAGGTCAATGTATTAACTATGGAAAAAATCTAGTGGTTTTATTTAACACCCCAAAAGGCCTACAAATGAAATTGTTAGATATTCTAGGATGTCAAATTAGTAATTTACCTTCTACATACCTAGGCATGCCCCTGTTTAGTGGAATAATTTACTCTACCTTCTAGAATCCTCTATTGGATAGAATCTAAAAGATGTTGTTAGGATAGAAAGGTCACTTACTATCCCCAGTGGGAAATTTTAACTCTTGAGAAGTTTAATTCAAAGTATTCTTATGTTTTTCATGTACCTATTTTGAATCCTTAGCAATCTCTCTAACAAAGTGTAAAAAATTTAACATAAATTTCTTTGGAGAGGCTCATAATATAGATTTATATTCCCCTTAGTTTTTTGGGGAAAAAATTACTTTTCCAAGGAAAATGGGGGCATTGGTCTCAGATGTGTTAGGAGCATGAATCAATACCTCATTTATAAACAAGGGTGGAAGACAACTAAGGAGAAAAATCACTAGAACCAAGTATTTAGAAGGTAGAGAAGAGGATTACCTTCCATGGGAGGAAGGACCAAATGATGGATCAACCTTCTGAAAAGCTATTTTATTTAGTATAAACCTCTTGAGGAAAGATAATCAATGGTAGGTAATAAATGGAAAAAAAATTGAGTTTTGGGTGAACCTTGGATCTTTTAGTACCCTATTGCATCAAAATCCCCTTGGTCTGACTTAAGCATGTTTTTTTAAAACTTCTATGGTACAAAGATCAAATATTACTAGTCTTGTGTTGAAAGAATCAAGAAGTGAAAAATTATACATTTGGAAATAATAAGTGAGGAAAATAATTAGGCACTTCAGGCTTTAAACTCAAAACTTCAATAAATACACATCACTATCTAGCCCAAAAGAGACACCCTCTTTTAGCTCGCAGAGGAAAACATAGACTACTCTATTAAAACTAGCTACATGGTTGACCTAAACTAAGAAGATGAATGGGCTTACTGGAAATCCTTATGGATAAAACATCTCACCCCCAAGCTCAACATTTTCTACTATTTTTTTTCTAAGGATAAAATTCTCACCATTAACAATCTGACCAAAAGAGATTTGATAATACCAAATAGGTGTGTCTTGTGCAAATCCATAGAGAAAATAATTATCCACCTCCTTTTGGACTATGATTTTATTTCTAAAATATGGGATATTCTCTTTAAAATTTTAATATAGCTTAATTCAAACCAAGGTCTATCATGGATCCCATTTTTTAATGGAAACCACATTGTAAGCTGACCTCCTTAACCTTCTTATGGTACTCAGTGTTTCCTTATATTTTTTGAGAAATCTATAAACTTTGAAATGATTGATTTTTTGATAATAAAAGAGTTAGTTTTAAAACTTATTTCCATAAACTATGTGTAACCATTACAAAAAATTAGAAGACTTTCATTCCAAAAGAAAAACATGAAACCTCAAAAGCTAAATATTTTATCTTCCTTAATTAGAACATTAACCCTATGTTTGAAAAATTAGACCCAAAAGTAGATAGAAGCCAAGTCAAATGGTCTAAACCATGAAAGAACTAGATGAAGTTGAATTTTTATGGGGATAACAAAGGAAAATATGGTGTGGTAGGAGGAGGGGTTATTAGAGATTTTGAATGTGTCATCATAGATGATTATACAGGGCCAATGGGATCCCAAACCAACCATGTGGTTAAGGCCAAAACAACTCTTTAGGGCATTCAGCTAACAATGCATCTAAAAAATTTAAAAATTAGATATTGAAGGGGACTCACTAAATATCATGAATGCCCTCTCAGGCAAAGTGAAACAATATTGATCCATTAAGCAATAAATCAAATATGCAAAAGGATTATTAAATCACTATAAGGAGGTCAATATTGATCATATTTATAGGGAGGGAAATAAGGAAGTCGATGGGTTGGAAAATACCAATGTCCTCAATCAATACTATGTCATTTGATAAAGGTATGATGGTTTACCACTTGAATAGTTAATATGTTAAATAATTATTTAAGTCTAATCATTAGTCCCTGAGAGGGGGCTTATTCACATGAAGGGTAATTATAATTACTAGTTCTGACTTAAAGGGAACTAAATGCAACAATTCCATTATTCATCACAAGGAATTGGTAGATTAAGTGAATAAGGTGTAGTTTGTAAACATTATTAACAATGTTAAACATGATGTCCATTGAGTTTGAGGAAGAAAATAAAAGCAACCCTGGGAGGAGACAAAGACAAACTCAAACTTATTTCATATGCAGAAGCCAAGAACAAGTCCAAGGTGTGGTGAAAGATATAAAAGGGAGGCCTAACAGAGTTAATGACAAGTATTTTTGGTTATAATGAGGAGGTTTCCAAGGACTTTACCCTAGGCTAGAACTAATAAAAAGTACGTATGAGAGGTATGGTGATGAATATTTCTAAAGAAATGATTGGGGAGGTGATTGGTATGAGATATGAATGCACTAAGGCTTAAAAGGACAAACATAAAAAATAAGAGCCCATGAAAAAATTCTTCAAAATAGATGAGGATATCATCACTGAGAAAAAAGCTTCTTGAGGGTGGACCTATCGAAGTATTGGCCTAACATATGTCTATAGATCATGAAGTAAATCATAATGGAATGTAAGTTTCATGTCCTATTTTACCACAAATTCCTCTTTATGAACCATTTTAAGGTTTATAAATTAAGTCTACGTTATTTATTTCTCAAATCCATCGAGATCATCATGACTACTTTTCAAACAAATTTTGATAACAAGAATCATTTGAACATAGGTTAAGATAGGTCTTAAGTCTTTATGATAGGTTTTTAGATTCTTAGGATTAGAACATTAAGATTTAAAACCTTAGTTTACTAGAATTTTAATTAATATTAAAACATTTTAAAACACATGAAAAATTGTAGAACTTATGTTCAAGTTAATTTATTAAGGTAGACATGACACAATAAAGTATCAAAGCTAACACAATCTGACCTCATAAACTATTGTGAAGATGGAAATTCATTTGGGAAGTTTGAAATTATATACTCACATGAATAGAGATTTATTTTTTGTTGAATTTTTTTATTAGAGATATTAAGTAGATTTGACACTTGCATTGTTTTTCAACTTATCATTGTTCAAATAAGTAGATGATGAAAACTAAGTAATATAAACACTCCACTGAGTGAAATCAAACTCAATGTTTAGTATACTTTCTAATCATACATGCTATGATATCAACTAGTAATTATATTAGAAATAATCAAGTATGATAATCATCACATATTCAAATAAGTACACTAAAAAATAAATATTATCAAATAAATTAACCTTCTTAATATGTAATGTTTTGAATGTGGTATAACACATATTGTATAATTTAAATTTTTTGTATAGGGTATTAAAATTTATGATAATATTAGTGACCTTGCTTGCTAGTTTTGTATATGAGACTGGGTTTCAACAAAAAATGTAAATTTGGAAAACTTAAGAGTGTAATCTAAGTAAATTATTTCCTAAGCAACTAAGTATGAAATACTTGAAGATTTTTCAAAATAAGGGATGGTTTATTTGGCTAGCATGGCATGAAAAATGAGATATAAATAATTAGAAAGTTTAGACTAGATGTACATTATTGTAGTAACCTAAAACATAAAATTTGAAAGTAAATGATGCTTTAAAGAGTAATATTTATATTTTCACTTAGTTATGAACTCATTAATCAAAATACATGAAAAGATCCAAACACTGATATACGAAAAATACTTACATCCACATATGAGATTATCTGACTTATCCATCATGGAAAGTGATTCATAATTGTAGTTGAGATATGATCTTTCAAAAAAATACACAAATAAAAATAGATAAGACAAACACACATAAAAATAACTTAACAAGATGAAAGTAAAGAAAGTTAAAATTGAAGAGAGAAAAGATTAATTATATAAAAACTTTGATTGATAGCCTTTAAATTTATGGCACAACCAATTATCATCTAGATCTTAAAGATGAAAAGTATTTCATTCAAGAATAGCAACAATTTTGTAGAGCCTAACCACAAAGAGTCAAATTTATGATGTTTTCAGGCTCTTCATGATATTTTTCTTAGTATAAAACAAAATCACTAGTCTTGAATGTTTTTTTTTTGATACTTTATTATCAAATATTTTTTAATGTTTTTCTTTAGCCTTTTTGAATTTTTGTAGTGTAGTGGTTTTTGCTTCATCTAATGTTGAGAGATCATCTAATTATTATTGTATTGTATCAATATTTTCAAGTGTATTGAAGAGTAGTTCTTATTAAAGTAATATTTAATTCAATTGGTGTAGTGGTTTTGAAATAAAAAACATGCATAAAAAGTGAATAATCGATTATGTTGGGTGAATGTTTTGTCGTCAACTAACTGATGACAAAATGGGTATATCAACCACAACATAAGGAGATTTACGCCATGAAAAGTGTGGGTTTACTAGATCTGGATGAGGTAAATCTCTCCTCTCATCAAGGGGAGGTTCCCTATGAATATTTATGCACTATATGTATATATATAATTAAGCAAAAAATAATACATGGGGTGGTATACTAGCATCCACCTCTCTTTTTTCAGAGGTGATGTATAAGGAACAAGAGGGAGAAATCCTGGTCGTTGGCCAACAACATTCCTTTTCTTTTAGGAATGGTATTCAACGTAGAGCAGAAAATCACTTGAAGTAACAAAGTTCACAAAGAAACTCACGTAAGCACAAAGTCTTCCGTAGCCTCCTTCACTGATTCGAAACAAGCGTAATCGTAGAGTGAAACAAAGCACAAAGTCTTCACCTAAAACTACAAAAGATAAAAGGATCACAAAGATAAAAGTAGCTCAAAGTCTCTCTTCTATCTTTTATAAATGCCCTTAGATAATATCAACACACCCACTTTGCTTATTAAATCAAACAAATAAGAGATTATCAGGAAAGAGGACATAAGAACTGTTTCCTAAATAACACAGATAACTTCAACACAAAGTCTAAAATAAACCTGCTTCTCATTCATTCAACAAAATATGATTTACAAGTTGAGCACAAAGTCTCAAAAAGTGTCTCAATTTCAGCAGAGTTTTTGCTCTCAATTATCAGAGATCCATTTACAAAAGAGGTCTCCACTATATATAGGGAGAGACTCTCAAAATTTGGAAAATAGTAAAATACAAAAATATCTTAGTCAAAGATGACTCATCTTTGACTTTGAGATATTTTTCCAAACTTTTTACATGTAATTACATATTACAAAATTGCATGCACTTTTCTCAGGACAAAAGTGCATAAGGAAAGAATAAGAGAGAAGGGGAAAAACTTCATTTCTTGCTGCCAGACTTCTTCAGATGAGCATCGTACATAGTAATGGATGCCTGAATTTCTATAATGTCTGGTGTAACTGTGTTCTTGGAGATGACCCTGGCTCTGATTAAAGCATCCTTCAATGCTGTGATGGCCTTAGCATGATTAGTTAAACTGGACCTCAGATTGTCCAGAGTTAATTGAGTATCTAAAATATGGTCCACAGAAGTCATTGAGAAGGCTTTTTATTCAAAATTCTTTTGAATCATACCCTCAAAGCTTTGGATCATTTCATCAGATGAGAGGAATTGGTTATCCTTGGAAGTGAGGTTGCAAGGGAGCTCTTCCAGTCTATTTAATAGGCTTGTGTCGCTCTTCTCACTAGCATCCCTGGAAGAGTTGAGATCTTCAACCAACTCCTTGAGTACCTAGATCCTATAGATCAGTGACTCCTTGATCTCAACATAGGAATCCTTAGTAAAAATGACACTGATAGATATCAAGGTGCTTTTCTTCAGATCCTTCATCTCTCTCCATTTGCTAAGATACTTTTTTGAACTATCAACATCCTGAGAGATAAGAGAGATTAGGTCATCTAATTTTGCCCTCACCTTCTTCATCTTGTCTATTTTTTCCACAACCTCTGTGAGTAAGGAAACTCCTTGAGTATGCATCTTTTCAATGTAATCTTCCAGCACTTTTCCCTTCAAGTAAGTTTTCTCTGCCTTTTGAATGATAGGGTCATCTATAGAGAAGGCCTCTAGAGTTGCCGCTTCAGGGAAAAGAGTGAATTTGCTTATTACTGCCGTTAACTGCTCTATTTTGGCCTTATAATAGTCTTTCATCTCCTTTTCTTGACCAAATTTCTGGACCATGATGTCCATTGCCAACTGTAGATCACTTTTCGCACTTTCGTGAGTAACTTTTTCAAGTTCAACATGAGAGATGGAATAGCTGCTCATTTAAAAACCCTCAAGGGTTGCATCCTGCAGTGGCTTAGCTATTTCTAAAAATTTATACCCCTTTTGCTCAACCAATTTTGAGAGGATCCTTGGCCTCTTAGGAGCCTTAGCTTTTACCGACACTATCTTGCCAAAATCAAAGTCATCTGGAGAGATGGCTAACTTCTTTCTTTTAAGTGTGAAAGCTGACATCTAAGGTGGGAAAGAAGAAGTATCTGTCATGGTAATGGTTCCTGCAGCTGGTGTTATCGTGGTAACCTCTACATTGCAATGGTAACAGTGGTCGTAGTTGGAGTAACAGGTGAAACTGTATCAGCCATTGATTTGGCTCTTGCATAGAACTTTCTTCCAAATTAAAGGAAGGAGATGAAAGACTAAGAATGGATCCAGAGGAGCGAAGAGTATCTCCAGAAGCACCCTAAGGATTGCCAAAAATAACCCTAGATAGAGAGGTGGCTCTAGAAGAAGGAACACTGATAGGAGAGAGAGGTAAAGGAGATGCCATAGGAGATTGAGGTGGAGGAGAGACGCTCTTAAGTGGTTGTGCTTCTTCTTGTGAAGGTAGAGGTTTAGTCCTTGGCTATTTTGAAGGCTGGTCGTCTGTCTCCATTTGTTGGCCTGTCTGTTCTTGAGAGCTCTATTTTGCAATCCTTTTAGCTGCTACTTCTGGCTCCTTAGTAACCTTTGATTTTTTAGAAACAAAGATGATTCTAGGCTTGTGAGGCCTAGATGGGGAAGGAACATCACCTTTGTTCTTAGTCCTATTTTTCGCTTTCTTCCTCATTTTTGCTTGAAACTCAGCTTCTGATCCCATAATAAATTCTTTTAGTACGATCCCTTTGGCCGCTAACCAATCATTGGTGTTAGCCAATATTGGCTCAAATCTCTTCCTTAGAGAAGTTAGCTCTTTTTGAGACCATTGTATTAGAGGAAGAGGGGAGCCAACAATCTTTTCAGCCAGGTACCTGTTATTGATGATACTCTCATCATCGACTAGATTGGGGGAAATCTCTGCAAGTCCCAAATACTCAATTTGTTCCAGGGTCAGCCTGTTATAATCCATTCTTATGATTTCTTTAGCTGTTCTCAAGTTCACCCAAATGTCTTCGATCATAGGCTCATGGAATTGAGTCTTTCATTTGATCATGTCCTTGACTCCCCTATAGTCAAATTTGTCTCTTCTCTTGAACTATTTTAGAGTGACCAGTTGCATCTCTATTTCTATGACTTTGGCTTTGGCTGATGTCAAGATGGAGTATCTGCCAATTTCAACTAGAAACCTGAGACCTAGCTTTTTTAGCTCCATCTACCTAGTATGTACAATAGCCATTTGTCGATAAAGCTCCATTAGAACTAACTTGTCAGAAGGAAACTTGGGGGGCATATAGGGGTAGCCTTGGAAAAAGCCAACCTGAAGATAAAAGAAGGTGGAAAATTAAAGGAACATGCAATCATAGTCGTTGACTACTGTCCAAGCCTCATCAGATACTCTCTTCTGTTCAAGTTGAGGGTCAAAGAGGCATAAAAATATGGAAAAAAAATCATCATTTACCCTTTTAAAATGGTGGGTTGATCCTTGCAGAGTCAGCTGGGGGTAATATGAGTGGATCGGGGTGGTCTTTCTATCCCCTTCAGCTGTTAAACCTGGGAAGGTTCGCATCGAGGTAGCTATGTACATAAAGTACAAGGTCATGTAAAAATTGGAAGAAGTTTGGACCTTGGTTAGCTGCTCGTGAAGGGTGTTGTTAATCTGCTCACCCCAAAAGATGACCTGCTTACCCTGGAAGATGATTTTTATGCACGAATACATCCACTCATGGAACTGTGAGGAAGACAGGAGGCCTCACACTCTATTGAGAAGGGTGATCAAGTCACCAACTTCTTCAATGAAATTGCTCCTTGAAAAGTTCTGTGGCCATCTAGATAGATTGGATCTGGGCATCTTCAACCACTTGTTATTCATCACTTTCTTCACCCTCTCAGGGTCTTTGTCGTACTCCCTCTAGGCTTCTATGAAGTCAATCTTTAGCACCTTAGTAGCAGGATGTCACATGAAGATTTTGTTGACAAACTCAAGATCCAGTTGAATTATTACATTACCACTGGCATCTGAGACTGATCTTGTCTCTTTGTTGTAGAACCGAGCACACTAAAGGATGAACTCTGTATGATGCACTGCCACTGGGAAAGTGGCAACCAAGTGAATGTTGCTCTCAATGATTCTCTTCATCTCAAAACTTGGGTTCGTCACCTTTTTTTGAGTCATGAACTCAGCCATATCCATGTGACCAATTTCGGTGTCTCTAATGTCATCAATGTTGGAGGTGACTGAGGTGATTGAGAAGATGCCCTGGTATTTATACTTCATGGTCTTTGCCTTTTTGGGAGATGTTTTAGACGTTAGAAATGGCCTTGGTCGAACAGGAGCTAATGAGCAAGAATTCTTTGAAAGTACTGCAGTCATGATCACAAAATTAGGGGAGAGTGGACGAGTTGGGAAATTCACATTTTAAGTGATCATGACCAAGGAAGGGTATTTAAAAGGGCTGGGTTAGAAATTGGGGCAAAAAATGAGGAGGGAAAGGAAAGAAAGGAAAAGAAGAAAAATCCTCTGGAGTTAGAAAAATCTAAAAGAGAAATGCATGGGTGGTAAAAATCATCGCCCCTGCATGAAGAACTGAAAAAGGGGTAGAGGTGGCAAAATTTGCCACCCCTACAGAGTCGGCCTACATAGGTGGTGAAATTTGCCGTCCCTATAGATCGGGAGTGGAAAAGTGTTTGAGCGGTGAAATTTGCCGCCCCTACACTTCAGGCTGTATCGGTGGAAAAATTTACTGCTGACGTAACTTGTGGGGAAAAGAAAGTGTGGGTGGCAAAATTTGCCGCCCATGTAGGTAAAAGGAAATGGCAAACAAATAGGCATGGGCAGTGAAATTCACTGCCCATGACGGTTCAAAGAAGAAAATCACGGGTAAGAGGAGGGATAGAGAAATTCACTGCCCTAGTAGGTTGGAGAGGAAAACCGCAGGCAAAGGGGAGGGAAAAAAGAAAAAAAAATTAAAAACACCTAACAACAACAAAAACTGAAAACAAAGGAAAGAAGGAGGAATGAAAAGAAAATAAATGTTAAAAATAAGACCTACCTGGAAAACCATGCGCGCCACGAGATTAAATTCACCAAAACACATGTCACCCATTCGCTGGATTGTCTGGATACAAAGGGCAGGAGGAGAGGAGGAAGAATGGAGAGAAATAAGTTTGAAATTGGATTATATGGGGTGAAAAACAACCCGAACAAACCACCACGTGTGGCAATAAATGTTATGCATAGAAATCAAGACATGCAGGGGTGGTGAAAATCGTTGCCTTTGTAGGTTGGTTAAAGGTTCAGATGTAGGGGCAGCAAAAATTGCCGCCCTTGTAGATAAAAATGCAGGAGCGAAAAAAATCGCCACCCTTGCATGCAAAAGGCAAAATTCATTGGTGGCAAAAATTTCCGCTTGTGCACAAAAATAGAATAAAAGAAACACTAACTCCAAAAGAGGTAGAAATTGGTCCTCTGAACACATCGAGACCATAATGATTTCCACATTTTTGAGAAAAATGGGATGAAAGGACATTACTAATTTTGAAAAGCATAGTTGGACCAAGACGAGAACGAGAAGAACCTGTCTCGAAAATAAACTTAGAGAGATGAAAGATGAAATAGACAAGTTTCATAGGGGGTTGTTCCTAAAATCGAGCTAAGCTGATTTTGGAAACAATAGTTGGCTCTTGTTGGGGAACTTTCATTAATTGAATCGATCAATGGGAGTAGAAACCAGTCTCTAAATGACTTCATCTAAGCCATTGGGCTATGGAGTCAAGCAAAAATGAAAGAAAAATAGACAAAACATAAAAATTGTACACATATACAAATGGACCCATCTAAGCTTCAATAATTGAACAGCTTCAGATGCTGCCTGCTATGAGGTAGTGCAAATGGTGTTTCATCTTGGTATTCCAGCAAGAAGCTAGCCTCACCACAGAGCTATCGAATGGTGAATGGGCCTCTCCATAAGGAGTCAAATTTGCCATGCATCCCGTTTGGTTCTTGCCTCTTGTCCCACAACAAGACTTGATCTCCAACTTGGAATTCATGAACTTTAGCTTTTTTATCAAAAAGTGCCTTCACCCAGTTCTGATGCTCTGTAATCCGATCCACTACCATGGCTCATTGCTCATTCAGCTTAGTTAGACACATGATTCTTTTGTCGATCGAAGTTTCGAAGGTTGAGTCTTTGATTGCTTTGGTTAACCTGAGTGATGATAGTTCAAGGGTGATGGAGATTTCCGCATTCGATCCATATAGAAGTTGGAAAGGTGACATACTTATAGCCTTTTTTGGTGTTATCCTATTTTCCAATAAAGCATCATACAATGCTTTGTGCCATGTTCTCTAATTGTCATCTACCAACTTTTTGATAATAGTGACCAGGTTCTTATTACTCGATTCTGCTTGGCCATTTCCTTAAGGAAAATAATCTGAAGTGTGGGATAAGGTAATGCCATAATAAAAACAAAATTGAGTAATTTCACATGATGAAAAATAGGCTGCATTATCTGTTACAATCTTGAGTGGGACCCCAAACTTGGAGATGATATTTTTCTTGAGAAAGCTGCACACCACTTCAGACGTAGCGTGCTTAGTTGGGATGGCCTCCACCCACTTGGTAAAGTAATCCATTGCTGTGAAGACATAATCATATTTGGCACTTAAAGATAGGTTAACCGTGCTAATGAAGTCAATACCCCACTGCTGAAAAGGTTCCTCGATCACTACCGGCTTGAGAGGAAAAGTAGCTAGCTTAGGCTTCCCAACAAACTGCTGGCACAATTCGCACCTACATACCCATTTGTAGGCATTCTAGAACAGCATGGGCCAATAATACCTTGCTCATAGAATTTTATGCGCTATCACCGGTGCAAAAAAATGCCCTCCACAGACCAAATTATGGAAAGACTCTAAGAGTTTATCTTGTTGCACCTTATCAACACAACAAAGAAATGCCCCATCCAGGTTCCTTTTATACAGACCATTATCCTACAGAACATAACTAGTAGCCTTTAACTTAACATTCCATTTCTCTTTATAGGACAGATGAGTGGGACACTCACCATATGTCAGAAAATGAGCAATGTCAGAATACCACTCATCAATAGTGGAAATAAAGAGGACCGTAGGCACACCTTCGATCTCTATTTCTTCACTTTCTATTTTGTCTGGAATGTTATTGGCAATCAATTGGCAAAGACCCTTTCCCCGCATGAGTTTGGTAGGTTTGATGTCTAGATCAAACTCTTAAATCTTGGCAATCCAATTACCTCTCTTCGTACCAAACTCCTGCTGAGTCAAAATAGATTTTACTGTTGTATTGGGTACGAGAACTTCAGTGTGCGAGTTTAAGATATAAAACCTGAAATGCTTGACTGCTTTGACCACCGCATATGCATGCTTCTCCATGTTAGAATATTTTAGCTCATGAACCTTGAGTGGACAACTCATGATGGAAATAGGAGATTCTACACCTTCTTGGTTTAGTTGAATTAAAATAGCTGAAAGTGTATGTTCGAAAGCATAACTGTATATTTTAAAATTCTTGGCATAGTCTGGACAAACCAGGACTGGTGTATGAGTAATTGCTTCTTTGATGTCTTTGAATGCTGATTTGCCCTTAGCAGTCCATCTGAAGGTAGCATTGCCTTTCATCATATTCATGATATGGTGGGTCTTCTCAACAAAATCAGGAATGAACCTCCAGAGAAAATTCACCTTTTTAAAGAACGAGTAGACTGCAGTTTTGCTGGTAGGCAAAGTAAGTTCCTAAATGGATTTGACTCTCTCTGAGTCAATTTTAATACCTTCTCAGGACACAACGTGTCTGAGAAGTTTCCCTTTAGTTACCCTGAAGATAGACTTCTTTGGGTTTAAAGAAATACCATTTTGATGACAACGTTCCAGTATTTTTTGCAAATGGTGGACATGGTCAGAACGATGCTTTGAAAACACTGTTAGATCATCTAAGTACACTATAATGAATTTTTCTATTTCATCCTTGAAAGCGAGGTCCATCGCTCTCTGAAATGTGGCACCTACATTTATCAGACCGAAAGGCATCTTTCGATAGGTGAATGTGCCCCAAGGTGTGGTGAAGGCTATTTTATTCTGGTCCACTTTTCTAACCTCAACCTGATTGTATCTCAAGAAACTATCTAACATTGATAACATTTTAGAACCTGTTACCATCTGTAGAAATTGATCTATGATAGGAAGAGGGTAGTTATCTTTTAAATATAACTGGTTTAAGTTCCTAAAATCCATGCAGATTTGAATTTCACAATTCTTCTTCCTAACTGGCACTATGTTAGCAATCCATGTGGAGTGATGGATTGGGAAAATTATCCAGGCATCGAGCATTTTTTGTATCTCAGCTAAAATAGTACCTAAGATTTTTGGATTATATTGCCTAGACTTTTACTTGTAAGGTACAGAGTTTGCCTTAAGAGGAATGTCATGGCGGATGTTGTTTGGCCTGAGTGATTTCAGATCATCATAGGAATAAGCCAAGACATCTATATATTAGTGAAGTAGACTAGCAAGCTTAAATCTTTCTTTGAGAGTACATCATTTCTCAATGTTTACCATCTTAGCATCTCCCTTGGTTCCCAGGTTTACCTGATCAAAATCTTGAGAAGAGTTTGAATCTGCTCGCTGTTGTTTAATAAACCTGTCATGGTTATCAAACAACTTCTCTAGAAAAACTAGGCCTTTGGGAATCTTATTCCCCTTAAGCTATAGGAAATTCTCACCTGTATTTGTGTTTGGTTTAGGAGTTGCTTCACATTCTCAGAGCTTACTACCTTCAAAACGCAGTTGTTCAAAACTATTCTTTTACTCCAAGAAGGCAATGATTTGATCATCATTGTTAAATACTTGCCAATGGCTGGCATTATCAGATACACTTGGCCGAAAGATCAGTTTAATAGTGTATTTATCCCCCTTAAAATCTGGGTGGGGAACCAAGAGAGTAGCAGAGATAGCCAATGCATCTGCCTGGTCATTGAATTTCCTTAGAACGATGGAGATGTTGAAAGCGTCAAAAATTTCAATATGATCCTAGACCAAATTGCGATAATGGTGAAACCTTTTATTTTTGGTCTAATAGAGGTTCTTTACCTGACAGACCACCAACTCGTCATCCCCTTTAGCATGGAGTAGCCTAATGCCTTTTTCTCTGGCGGCCTGTAATCTAAGTAACAGGGATTCGTACTCAGCTGTGTTGTTGGTGTTGTTAAACTGTAACTTGTAAGATAAATGAATAATGTCTCCTTGAGGAGATACCAACACAACCTTGGCTCCCGAGCTGGTAGAAGAATAGCTGCCATCAAATTCTAAGGTCCACACCTTGTTAGACATTATTTTTTCTTTGAAAACTCCTTCATTTGGGGGAAGAGGTTCTCCCATGTGTTCATTTTGCTTTGCTGATTTAGCCACTATGTAGGCTGAACACAATTTGAAGTTATCACCTATAAGAGTTTTATCAGATGCCTCATGGATCTCATTCATAGATAGGAAGTAATTACCCATGCCTGAGGACTCAAATAGGATTTGAGCTTCCAGTGTTGATGATCAGGTAACTACATACCTTGCCTCTTTTTCAAGAAGTAACTTCTTCATGACACCTTGAATTGGGATTCTTGCTTCTGACAGGTCCATACTTATCTCACCTCTGACATCTTTGCAAAAATTCTACCCAAGCAAGATGTCGTAAGAGGCTGGAACATTGGCCACTCGAACCATCATTTTTATCTGCTTTTTTGAAAAAGTTGCGAAAGCAAACTGAGCATCTTTTATCTGACCAAGAAGGGGAACTTGCTTATTTTTCATAGAAAAACACCTCCTAAAAGTTTTGGTCAAAGTTAGTCCAAGGGAATCTGCCACCTTGGTGGGCATAACACTATCTGAGGCTCCAGAGTCTATAATGCAATTACTCAACTTATAACCATTTATAAGCAGGGAAACATAAAAAGGTTCTATTTTCCTAGGAGCAATAGGAGGAGTCACAACAAGATTATTTTGGGTAGATTTGTCTTTAGGGGGATCATGAACAGCCTTTAAAGAATCTTGTCTTATAGGGACGGCTTTATTTTTAACATACTCTACCAACCTATCAAATTGTTCTGGGTTAGCCCTCAAATATTCAATCTCTATCATTTGAATTTTAGTCTTTCTAGCATGATCAATTATATCAAATAATTGAAAAGAACTTGAGACAGAGGAAGAGGGTCCATCATCTAGAGTTTTAGTAGGTGTGGCACTAGTCTGAACAATAGAAGGAGGAGGTATCGGGTGGTTGGAGGTATTTTTTTTTTGTGAATTTCTTGATCTTTGGATTGAAGAGGCAATGGAGTCCCTTGTTTAGCGATAGAAACCACTGGCCAAGGTTCTTCATCTGCCTTTCCTTTATCAGCTTGTGGAGCTGACTGGTGTTGAAATCTGGTGAAAATAGCATAGGATCCATCCAACCCTTCCCCCTTACTTCCAACTTCGTCCTGGTAATCTAGGAAACCAATATTAGAGTCACTAGCTAATTCTTCTTCTTGCTGATCAAAGAGATTAGCAGCATCTTATTGGTTCAACTAAGGTTGGAACGAATAGTCGTGTTCAGCCTCTAGGTAACTGATCGCTGAATTGGTAGGTGCTACTTTAATGGCCAATTTCCCTGGAGGGGGAGGCAAGTGATTTGGCTGCCCTTGGTTCCAGGTAGCATTACCCTGATATTGCTGATTTTGGAATATTTTCTTGGGCATATCTCAATAGGTAGGGGCAGACGTACCTTGGGCTATTTGCCTCTTCAAAGTTATTAGTTTATTAATCAATTTTTGCACCATAGGATCTGTAGTGCTTATAGAAGAACTTTCAGCAGATGAGGAGAATCTATTTTTACTAGGGTCTTTTTTGATCTTACCTGCTAAGATAAGATCATCTTCAATCTCAGTAGCCAAATTTTGAGCCAATGCCAAATCCATAGGGCCAGCTCACCTCAATAGGAAACTTACTTCGGGAAGTTGTGAGTTGATAAAAAAACACTTGAGGTTCTCCGGCGTGGGCTGAGCAACAGTTGGAATCCAGTTCCTTAACTTATTGAATTTAGCTATGAAATATCTCATGGGTTCTTGAGATTTTTTTTTCATCTGGGTTAGCTGTGCTAACAAAGCATGTGCATCTTTAGTAGGTTTAAATCTAGCTTCAAATTTGGCTTTGAGAGTGTCCCAATTAGTTACTGACCTAGTTTGCAGGAGGTAGAACCAATCTGCGGCAGCGCCTTGCAAGGTTTCCACAAAAAGTCTCACTGTTACATCTTCAAAATCCACACTGATTATGCCACATGCTATGGAAAAAGCGGCAATATGCTCATCGAGATGAACCTTCTCATCACCAAAAAACTTAAATTTTTTTTTCTAGAACTATGAGGTAGTTCATGCAAAGGTGCAGTCAAATTAAGAGGACCAAAGGAATTGGCCCACGGGCCTTAAGCCATTATAATAGAATGATTAAATGATGGGATAACAGACCTTGGTGGGGTATTTATAGGTAGGGCACAATTAATAGTAGGAAAAGAAGCTCTACCTTGCATTGGTGACCTGATAAGGTTAGGAGGAAAACTCCTAGACTATTGGAGGAAAGGTGGGGAAGGAAAGAGATCAAAATTGCTCTATTGTGCCAACTCAAACACGGGGTCAAAAACACCCTTAGCTCTCTAGCTTCTTGTGTAGCGTGGATTTTCCAGGTTTCAAATGAAAAAAGGATCAAAACTACTTCAAGTTGAAGCTTGAGGCTTCAAAATGCACATTCGTAATCCCCAACAGAGTCGCCAAAAACTATTGGGTGAATACTTTGTCGTCAACTAATTGATGAAAAAATGGGTATATCAACCACAACATAGAGAGATTTACACCACAAAAAGTGTGGGTTTACTAGATCTAGATGAGGTAAATCTCTCCTCTCATCAAGGGGAGGTTCCCTATGAATATTTATGTGCTATATGTATATATATAATTAAGGAAGAAATAACACATGGGGTGATATAACAGCATCCACCTCTCTTTTTTCAGAGGTGATGTATAAGGAATAAGAGGGAGAAATCTTGGTCATTGGCCAACAATATTCCTCTTCTTTCAGGAATGGTATTTAGCGTAGAGCAGAAAATCACTTGAAGTAACAAAGTTCACAAAGAAACTCACGTAAGCACAAAGTCTTCCGTAGCCTCCTTCACTGATTCAAAACAAGCGTAACCGTAGAGTGAAACGAAGCACAAAGTCTTTGCCTAAAACTACAAAAGATAAAAGGATCACAAAGATAAAAGTAGCTCAAAGTCTCTCTTCTATCTTTTATAAATGCCCTCAGATAATATCAATACACCCACTTTGCTTATTAAATCAAACAAATAAGAGATTATCAGGAAAGAGGACATAAGAACTGTTTCCTAAATAACATAGATAACTTCAACACAAAGTTTGAAATAAACGTGCTTCTCATTCATTCAACAAAATATGATTTACAAGTTGAACACAAAGTCTCAAAAAGTGTCTCAATTTCACCAGAGTTTTTGCTCTTAATTATCAGAGATCCATTTACAAAAGAGGTCTCCACTATATATATGGAGAAACTCTCAAAATTTGGAAAATAATAAAATACAAAAATATCTTAGTCAAAGATGACTCATCTTTGACTTTGAGATATTTTTTCAAAATTTTTACATGTAATTACATATTACAAAATTGCATGCACTTTTCTCAGGACAAAAGTGCATAAGGAAAGAAGAAGAGAGAAGGGGAAAAACTTCAGTTCTTGCCACCAGACTTCTTCAAATGAGCATCATACATAGTAATAGATGTCTGAATTCTTATATTGTCTAGTGCAACTATGTTCTTGGAGATGACCTTGGCTCTGATTAAATCATCCTTCAATGATGTGATGGCCTTAGCATGATTAGTTAACCTGTACCTTAGATTGTCCAGAGTTAACTGAGTATCTAAAATATGGTCCACAAAAGTCATTGAGAAGGCTTTTTCTTCAAAATTCTTTTGAATCATACCCTCGAAGCTTTAGATCATTTGATCGGCTGAGAAGAATTGGTTATCCTTGGAAGTGAGGTTGTAAGGGAGCTCTTCCAATCTATTTAGCAGGCCTGTGTCGCTCTTCTCACTAGCATCCTTGGAAGAGTTGAGATCTTAAACCAACTCCTTGAGTACCTAGATCTTATAGATCAGTGACTCCTTGATCTCAACATAAGAATCCTTAATGGAAATGACACTGATAGATATCAAGGTGCTTTTTTTCAGATCCTTCATCTCTCTCTATTTGCTAAGATACTTTTCTAAACTATCAATATCCTGAGAGATAAGAGAGACTAGGTCATCTAATTCTGCCCTCACCTTCTTCATCTTGTCTATCTTTTCCACAACCTCTGTGAGTAAGGAAACTCCCTGAGTATGCATATTTTCAATGTAATCTTCTAGCACTTTCCCCTTCAAGTAAGTTTTCTCTACCTTTTGAATGACAGGGTCATCTATAGAGAAGGCCTCTAGAGTTGCCGCTTCAGGGGGAAGAGTGAATTTCCTTATTACTGCCCTCAGCTGCTCTATCTTGGCCTTATAATAGTCTTTCATCTCCTTTTCTTGGTCAAATTTCTAGACCATGATGTCTATTGCCAATTGTAGATCGCTTTTACAACCTTTGTGAGTAACTTTGCCAAGTTCAACATGAGAGATGGAATAGTTGCTCATTTTAAAACCCTCAAGGGTTGCGTCCTGCAGCGGCTTAGCTATTTCCAAAAATTTTTGCTCCTTTTCCTCAACCAATTTTGAGAGGATCCTTGGCCTCTTAGGAGCCTTAGCTTTTACCGGCACTATCTTGCCAAAAACAAAGTCATCTAGAGAGATGGCTAACTTCTTTCTTTTAGGTGTGAAAGCTGACATCCAAGGCAGGAGAGAAGAAGTATTTATCATGGCAATGGTTCCTACAGCTGGTGTTAACATGGTAACCTCTACACTGCTAGTGGTAATAGTGGTCGCAGTTGGAGTAACAGGTAAAACTGTATCAGCCATTGATTCTGGCTCTTACACAAAACTTTCTCCCAAATTAAAGGAAGGAGATGAAAGACTAGGAATAGATCCAGAGGAGTGAAGAGTATCTCCAGAAGCACCCTGAGGATCGCCAAAAATAACCCTAGATGGAGAGGTGGCTCTAGAAGAAGGAACATTGATAGGAGAGAGAGGTGAAGGAGATGCCACAAGAGACTGAGGTGGAGAAGGAGAGATGCTCTTAAGTGGTTGTGCTTCTTCTTATGAAGGTAGAGGTTCAGTCTTTGGCTATTCTGAAGGCTGGTCATTTGTCTCCATTTGTTGGGTTGTCTATTCCTAAGAGCTTTGTTCTGTAATCCCTTTAGCTGTTGCTTATGGCTCCTTAGTAACCTTTGATTTTTTAGAAACAAAGATGATTATAGGCTTGTGAGGCCTAGATGGGGAAGGAACATCACCTTTGTTCTTAGTCCTATTTTCTACTTTCTTCCTCATTTCTGCTTAGAACTCAACTTCTGATCTCGTGATAAATTTTTTTAGTACGATCCCTTTGGCCACTAACCAATCATTGGTAGTAGCCAATATTGGCTCAAATCTCTTCCTTAGAGAAGTTAGCTCTTTTTGAGACCACTGTATTGGAGGAAGAGGGGAGCCAACAATCTTTTCAGCTAGGTGCCTATTATTGATGATACTCCTGTCGTCGACTAGTTTGGGGGGAATCTCTACAAGCCCCAAATACTCAATTTGTTCTAGGGTCAGCTTGTTATAATCCATTCTTTTGATTTCTTTAGTTGTTCTCAAGTCCACTCAGATGTCTTTGATCATAGGCTCATGGAATTGAGTCTTTCGTCTGATCATGTCCTTGACTCCCCTATAGTCAAATTTGTCCCTTCTCTTGAACTGTTTCAGAGTGACCAACTGCATCTCTGTTTCCATGACTTTGGCTTTGGCTGCTATCAAGATGGAGTATCTACCAATTTCAACTAGAAACCTGAGACCTAGCTTTTTTAGCTCCATCTGCGTAGTATGTACGATAGTAATTTGTTGACAAAGCTCCATTAGAACTAACTTGTCAAAAGCAAACTTGGGGAGCATATAGGGGTAGCCTTGGAAAAAGCCAACCCAAAGATAACAGAAGGTGGAAAATTGAAGGAACATGCAACTGTAGTCATTGACTACTATCCACGCCTCATCAGATACTCTCTTTTATTCAAGATGAGGGTCGAAGAGGCATAAAAATATGGCAAAGAAAGCATCATTTACTCTTTTGAAATAGCGGGTTGATCCTTGCAGAGTCAATTGGGGGTAATATGAGTGGATCAGGGTGGTCTTTCTATCCCCTTCAGTTGTTAAACTTGGAAAGGTTCGCATTGAGGTAGCTATGTACATAAGGTATGATGTCATGTAAAACTTAGAAGAAGTCTAGACCTTGGTTAGCTGCTCATGAAGGGTGTTGCTGATTTGCTCACCCCAAAAGATGACCTGCTTACCCTGGAGGATGATTTTTATGAATGGGTACATCCACTCATGGAACTGTGAGGAAGACGGGAGGCCTCACACTCTGTTGAGAAGGGTGATCAAGTCACCAACTTCTTCAATGAAATTGCTCCTTAAGAAGTTCCATGGCAATCTAGATAGATTGGATCTGGGCATCTTCAACCACCTATTATTCATCACTTTCTTCACCCTCTCAGGGTCTTTGTCATACTCCCTCTAGGCTTTTGTGAAGTTAATCTTTAGCACTTCGGTAGCAAGAGGGCACATGAAGACTTTGTCAATGAACTCAGGATTCAGTTAAATTATCACATTATTGCTGGCATCTGAGATTGATCTTGTCTCTTTATTTTAGAACTGGGCACACTAGAGGATGAACTATGTATGATGCACTGCCACTGAGAAAGTGGCAGCCAGGTAAATGTTGCTCTCAACAATTATCTTCATCTCAAAACTTGAGTTCGTCACCTTTGTTCGAGTCACAAACTCAGCCATATCCATGTGACCAATTTGGTGTCTCTGATGTCATCAATGTTGGAGGTGACCGAGGTGATTAGGAAGATGCCTTGGTATTTGTACTTCATGATCTTCACCTTTTTGGGAGACATTTCAGACATTGGAACTGGCCTTGGTCGAACAAGAGCTGATGAGCAATAATTCTCTGAAAGTACTACAGTCATGATCACGAAATTAGGGGAGAGTGGATGAGTTGGGGAATCCACATTTTAAGTGATCATGACCAAGAAAGGGTATTTAAAAGGGCCAGGTTAGAAACTAGGGCAGAAAATGAGGAGGGAAAGGAAAGAAAGGAAAAGAAGAATAATCCTCCAGAGTTAGAAAAATCTGGAGGAGAAATGCATGGGCAGCAAAAATCATCGCCCCTACATGAAAAACTAAAAAAGGGGTAGAGGCAGAAAAATTTGCCACCCCTACAGAGTCAGCCTGCATGGGCGGTAAAATTCACCGCCTCTGTAGATCGGGAATGGAAAAGTGTTTGGGAGGTGAAATTTGCCACCCCTGCACTTTGGGCTACATTGATAGCAAAATTTGCCACCGATGTAACTTGCAAGGGAAAGAGAACACGGGCGGAAAAATTTGCCGCTTGTGTAGGTAAAAGGCAATGGCAAATAAGTAGGCATGGGTGGCAAAATTTGCCGCCCATGACAGTTCAAAGAAGAAAACTATGGGTAAGAGGAGGGATGGATAAATTCACCGCCCTAGAAGGTTGGAGAGGAAAACCATGGGCAAAGGGGAGGGAAAGAAGAAAAACAAGATTAAAAATGCCTAACAACAACAAAAACTAAAAACAAAGGAAAGAAGGAGGAATGAAAAGAAAATAAACGTTAAAAATAAGACCTACCTAAAAAACCATGCACGCCACGAGATTAAATCCACCAAACACGTGTCACCCATTTGCTAGATCATCTGGATGCAAAGGGCAGGAGGAGAGGAGGAAGAATGGAGAGAAATAAGCTTGAAATTAGATTATATGGGGTGAAAAACAACCCCAACAACCCGCTACATGTGGCAATAAATGCCACACACAGAAATTGAGACATGCAGGGGTGGCAAAAATTGCCGCCCTTGTAGGTTGATTGAAGGTTCAGATGCAGGGGTGGCAATTTTTGCCGCCCTTATAGGTCAAGATGTAGGGGCAGAAAAAATTGCTGCCCTTACAGATAAAAATGCAGGAGCGGCAAAAATTGCCGCCCTTGCATGCAAAAGGCAAAATGCACTGGTGGTAAAAATTGCCGCTTGTGCAGAGAAATAGAAGAAAAGAAACACTAACTCGGAAAGAGGCAGAAATTGGTCTTCTGAACACATCAAGACTGTAATGATTTCCACATTTTTGGGGAAAATGGGATGAAAAGACATTACTAATTTTGAAAGGCGCAGTTGGACCAAGACGAGAATGAGAAGAACCCATCTCGAAAACAAACTTAGAGAGACGAAAGATGAAATGAACAAGTTTCGTAGGGGGTTGTTCCTAAAATCGAGCTAAGCTAATTTTGGAAACAACATATTACAAATTTAACTATAGTAGATCAACACATAATGCTTCATTTTTTTTAATGTCAAAATTTTTTCATACGATTTTATTCATAATCAAAATTATATTTTTTTAGTTGATTCAATTTTTTTCTATTTTATTGATGATTATATTTAGATGAATGGCCTTTAAAAACTCTAATTAAAGAGAGAAGATATTTAGTTATATAAAAACTTTGATTGATGGCCTTTAACTTTATGACACAACCAATTATCATCTAGATCCTAAAGATGAAAAGTATTTCGTTCAATAATAACAAAAAAATTGTATGATCCTAACCACAAAGAGTCAAATTTATAATGTTTTCAGGCTCTTCATGAGCTTTGTCTTAGTATAAAACAAAATCACTAGGCTTGAATATTTTTTTGGATACTTATTATCAAAGAATTTTTAATGTTTTGCTTTAGCCTTTTCAAATTTTTGTAGTGTAGTGGTTTTTGCTTCATCTAATCTTAAGAGATCATCTAATTTTTATTATATTGTATCAATATTTTTAAAAGTGTATTGAAGAGTAGTTATTATTAAATTAATATTTAATTTAATTGGTTTAGTGGTTTTGAAATCAAAAACATGCATAAAAGGTGAATAATTGATTGTAACTTTAACTATAGTATATCAACCCATAATACTTCATTATTTTAATGTTAATTTTTTTGCATACAATTTTATTCATAATCAAAAATAGAAAAGAAAGGATTCCCCCATGATAACCTCCCATGTTAGTGGCCTAAGGTGTGCCTCCAAGTCATGAAATACATGACACTTGAAGGTAAGCACACATTAATTTTCTCTCATCACTTTTTATTGTTAAACCACTTTCAGGGGTATAAAATTAGTCTCCCCTTTTATCTACTAAATTATCTAGAGAATATCACTCTCACTCATTAGGTTAATGATGTCAACCATATAATTCACCAAGGTCTCATCCTTCTTCTGGTGAAGCATAGCCAAACCTTGTGGGGTAGGGAGGTTCCTCTGAGGGGGTCCTTTGATGAGGAGGAATCCCTAGAGGAAGACCCTGCCCAAGGATCCTACTAACCATTAGCCAGTACCCCCCAGGATAGCCCTTTATCCAAAATCTCTAATGATGACCCCCCTCTAAAACTAATTATCCCCAAACCCAAACCAATCTTTATAGATGAGGGTCTATCTTGAGAGGTGGCTAAGAAGGGTAAATTTCATTTGATAGAGGACATCAAACACAATAAAGAAAAACTAGAACTTTTCAATATTAAGTTGCATGAGGCATGAATGAATTTGGTGAGACTCATAAAAGAATGGAATATCTTGAATAGGCAAGTTGGAAAAATGGTTCAATCCTTCACCCATTCTACTAAGGTCAACAGGACCCCTAGGAAGGAACACTTGATGGTAGTAGAAATCCATCCTTCTGAAATCCCCACCACTACTCCTATCAAGAGGAATCCAGTTCATGAACAAGTGCCAAAATTCCACTGATGATCCTACCCAGAGATGACACAGAAGGACCTGGTAAAATAACAAGGGCTAAAGTTTCAAAGAAGAAGCAGGGTGAACTAGAGTAGAAGAACGAAGAAGAGAAGGATCCTTTAGAGGGCCCCTCCTCCTGAACTTTTTTATTTTTGTTTATTATTTTGATTTCAATGGAGATAATTAGCTAGTTGTTGTTTCTTTTTGCTATTCCATCCCTTGGGACCTGCTTCTCTTTTTTATAAGAGTTTTTAACTATGGTTCCTGGTCTTTGTAAAACTAGGGATTTTACCCAATCAAGTATAAACTATTTAGGTGAATGGATTGAAATAATAGAGTAATGTTATAAAAATTATAATTATTCATTTGAAATCAATTGAGGACCATTATCAAAAAATATTTCATAAAGGACTCCAAAACATGAGAATATATGATTTTTAAAAAATAATTTTTGATGTGACCATTTTTTTGAGAACTACATCTTTAGGTCATTTCATAATTTAATTAGTTGTGGTCAAGATATATTTATGAACAATTAAAGATAAATGATGTATAATATATATTAAGTTTATGCATAATTTTTTGAATGATTTCTCAAGAATAATTAGATTTAAATAAATTATAGGTAATCTATCTTCCTACATATAATTAACAAGGCATATGTGATCTAACTAAATGAGGAATGTCTTTGAATATAGTTGACCAATAATAACCAACACATAAAACTTTGTGCTGGTTTTTTAGAAAAAAGTCTGCCATAACTATATTCATGGAAACTTATAATATTTTTTTGAGTTTAATCATGTGTTAGACAACATAATAAAACTCTATCTTTATTTCTATAAAATATATTTTTTTAAAAATAAAATTTAATGATAGTAACCAAATAACTCTTCTTTGATGTTTATTTAATGAGTCAAAATAATTTTGATTCTTAAAATAATAAATGATATTATGATACCAATCATATTTTAAAATTAAGCAATCCCAATCTTGAATTTCAAGTCTAATTTTAAATATTTGAATAATATCAAGAACCTTCATAGTTTGAAAATGCGAGGTGTTCAAATTATTGTCAACAACAAGAATTAAAACATTAACATCAGAGGTTACATTTTCAACAAGATGTTTGGTGAAGTCATTACCTTTGATTATTCCATAAGTTTTTAAATTAAGGTCATGTTTTTATATTATGAAAATCCACTTAACTATCCTACCATATATTGTGGGTTGTTTTGATAGACAAGATAAATTTGTATGTTTCAATGTAAGATCACTTTATTTCCCATTAAAAGTTTACTTAATGCTGAAAATAATGAAAGAATAATTTTTTTGATTAATGGATACCTAATTTCAACATTTTTTTAGCACTTGGATGTATTGAATTGGTCTTTCATCTTGATTATGGTCTATTGAGTAATGACAACACCTATGGTCTTATCAATAAAATTAATGTATAAGATGAAAGGTTTATTCATGTCTTATTTTACAAGTACACGAGGAACTGCTATTACATTTTTATTTTGATAAAAGGTTATATCTGATCCTATATCTCACAAATGATTCTAACTTTTAAAATAAAATCAGTAATAGATTAAATTTATTAGAAAATCAAAAATAAATTTGTTTAAAAATTTGATTTTGCCAAAGAAATATCTTCGACCATATTGGTATTTATGGGGTGATAGTTCTTTAATCGATTTAATACAACCAATGTCTATATAAATTTCATCTTTAGATATAATGTGAGTTAAGAGTTTACCTTCAATCATACCAAAATCTGATTTATTTGGATTTAAAGATATGTTATATTTTATACTTCTAATAAATATTTCATGTAAGTAATTTAGTTGTTTGTTACTTTTATTAAAATTAAGAGTAAGATCATCTAGGTAGACTTGAATGATAATATTAATAAAGTCATCAAAAGCTACATGATTTTCCATTTGAGGATGACACGTGCATTTATTAGTCTAAAAAAAATCTATTAAAGGAAAAAGTGCCTTTACATATATTAAAAGTATTTTTTTGCCTATCTTCTGACTTAACAAAAATATGATTGTAACTTGAAAATCTATGTAATAATGACACTATCTCATAGCTAACAACTTGTTGTAAAATCTAACTTGTGTGGTAAAGGAAAATTTATCTTTACTATTATCATGATTTAGAGTTTTAAAATTAATGCAAAGATGAATATCATCATTCTTTTTATGAACCAAGACAAGATTAACTACCGAATAAAAATATCTAACTAGATAAATTACACCATCATTCATCATCATATCTAGCAACTTATTGATGGTATTTTCCAATAAGGGGATAACTCTTCGATGTTTTTGTCTATAAAGTTTTATACCAGGTTTAATTTTTATATCATGACAAATTATAGTAATATCATTAAAAAAATTATTTAAATGACCAGAAAAAATTAATGAATTCTTTAAATAATTTGATAACGAGAAATGTTTCTTGGATAGTACATTAGATGCATAGATAAACATACTTGAGATCTTCTTCAATTCCCACATTAAATTAAATTATTTCTCCTATGATCCTTCTTAAAGGTTATTCAGATCTAGATATTTTAGGACAATCATAAGGAGAAAGCATTGATTCAAGTCATATTAAACTATGAGGTAGTTTATTACCACTAAGCTACAAGTATTCATTATAGTTCAAGATATAATAATTTTGGCCAAATTAATTATCTTATAATAAAGATAAAAAAAATATCTTCATCACAATCAAAGATAGGCCAAATATTTTCCAAATAAGATATCTTAGGTCTAACAATATCAGTGAAATTATAATTAGTTGAAAGTTTTATGTCAGTTAAAGTAAAATTAAAAGCATTAAAATCAAGTTTATCAACACGTACATTGAAATCAATAATGATGTGTGAAAGGTTAAATGGTTTAGAATTTTATATTAATGACATTTTCTTTTAATATATTTATACACATGATTTATTAGTCTTATAATTATTTCTAACTTATCTAATAACTAATTTAGAATCACCAAAAATATCTAAATACTTGTTATTCAATTCGATATATTTTTTACGACCAAGACATAAGGCTTAAAACTCAATTTTATTATTAGTGTTTTATAAAGATAACTGATATGTATATCTAAAAGTATTATCTATGGGAGAAATAAGAATAACACAAACACCACTACTATGTTGGGAACAAGCTCCATCAAAAAATAAAAACCAAATTATTTCTTTTGAAATAATTATTGCATATTGCTGATCTAGTTCATATAAGGTTAATATTTAATATGTTTTAATTATTGTTTTTAAAAATATAATATTAATTAAAATAGGTTCAATAGGTATACCATTCCAATCTTTCATATGCATAAATACTAGTTTATTGCCTACAAGAACCCAAAGTTATATCTTTATCCACATAATTACCAAGAGTTTTAAACTAATATCTTCCTAATAACATTGTATAATTATTATGAATATCTAAAACTTGAATGTTGTTAATGCATTTAATTTTTTTTATTGTGTGCTACCTTAAAGACTATATCTGAAAATTGAGTATTTTTTTACTAGGGTCAAAACCAATAAGTTTATATTTGCCCCTTTCTTATAGAATGCCTAACTAATTATTATCATCAAAATTTTCAACCTTGAGGAGGTTGTTCAAGCTTCCTCACTTAAGTGATAACATGGGAGCAATCCTAGGATGTGGGTGACCTAAAGAGTAGATTGAACCTCTAGATAGGACTAGCTCCCTTGATGCATTACTTAAGAAATACAAAATACTACTATTGATTTCAAGATAAAAGGGTAACATAAACTATAAAATAAAATGGAGGTGATGCACCTAATTTTAATACCACAACCACTTATTTGTATGTGCATTAAGACCTACAAGACTACCATAAGCATATACTTCTCCTAAAAGAACCTATCACATTAATACTTTGTAAAGAGGTGAAGCAATGTGAGGATAAAAGGGAAGATGTTTGATACTTTTAATCCCCATTATAACTCCTGATGAAACTCTTGAAAACTTGTAATAGATAACCAAGCTGCAAAAAGGCAAGAAGAATAGGACAACTAGACAAAGTGAACTAAGTCTACATTTGCCTAGATCAACCATTCAAAGATTTACACTATAAAAAACCATAAAAAGAGGTAAAACATATTATTATTGATCAATAGGCATAAAAATTATTAGGGATACACCATACTCCTAGTGGAAGGATCCCTTTACAAGCCAAAATAGGCCATACATATAGAGGAGAATGATAAGGATAAAAGAGAGAGGTATTGGGGAAGTATGTGATAAATGTTATATCATGAGGACAAGTTAAAATAAATAATACATGTTAATAAATAGTATTTAACTAAATATTAAACATGTGTGCACTCATTTTGATGATATTCCTCTCAAGGTGGCATGCAGTTACTTCATTGCCTTGGGGACTCATCGATTTGCTTTGAAACTACCCATTTAGAGTTATTATGGATTGAAAAGTTACATTCATAGACTATAAATGATTTAATTACATTATAAATTTTTTTAAGGAACTAATACAATTATATTTCCTCATTTTTTAAAAAATTTCTCTCATCGTTCTCATGTTTTCTCTCGAAGCAGACCTATTCCTTATAGCCTTGTCTTAGTGGAAAGCTCATTAGTTTAAGATAAATAGGAAAATTATAGGAAATATAAAGGTATATTTTGGTACCCATTATACCCTTACATATTCAACCCAAATTTAATGTCATGAATCCCAATGTATACCTACTTTCTCATCCTCTATTTTCTCAATTAGGCCTAATTAGGCCTAATGCAAGCCCTCAATACTAGAGACCATATAATGCCATATAGTACCACTCAAAAACATAAAAAATACTTTATGGGTCATGAAATTAGGTATTTTTTCCAGTTTTAAAGTCATTTAATTGGACAGAACTCAAGTTAGACAAGCTTTCAACTTTCTAGCCCTAGTTGACCGCAAGTGCAGGCCTACGGAGGCTGAGGGCTAATAAAATTCCATATTTTGTGTTATAGGGTGATTTAAGGAAAAATAATTCCTATATGGGGTCTAAAAAATATTCTTCATCCTCTTCAAGTTTCATTTTCCTTTTGTCAATCCTCTATACTTCTCAAACAAGCCAAAAGGGAACAAACTATGTGCAAAAGAGGATTGTGTATACAACTGTAGGTGTTTTTATTATTTTTTATCAATATTAAGACATGGTAATAAAATTAAAAATAAATTAATGTATTTTAAAAACTCAATTAAATCAACTCCAATCACCAATTTCAATGTAAACCTTATATCTTCCCTTGGATTCTTGACAATAGGCTTGCAAAATAGAGTTCTTGGCAGGCTTGTTTATCTTCATTGGTTTTGATGTTTATAGGAGTTAAATATAAGGTTTATATTCAATGGAATTATATTTTATACCTTGTATATACCTTATAAATGTCTCACCGTGGCCTCATTTCTTCATTCATTCTTCAACCACCTATCTCAAGTTGTTCAATTTGGCCTTTCTATGCCTCAATAAGCCCTGATATGGATTTTGGGGTCCAAAATGAGTTTTAAACCTAACATAACTATATAATTTGGATAATTTTAAATTTATAAATTTTTAAGACCTTTGAGATCTTAAAAAACTCAAAAATACTTCATCAAAATTTTAAAATAAAAAAATCTTTCCAAAAGTGCCTATTTGTTGCCTTATAGGTGACATAGACCTATGTTTTACCATTTTATCTCTCATAATTAGGTGTAAAGACATAAAAATAACTTTTAAAAATTAAAATAAATAAAAAAATAAATCTTTAATTTTTACGAGGTTTCATTTAGTAATACTCAAGATATGCACTTTTTAGTGCTATCCCACCTTGCATTTTCTCATTTCTTCATGACTACATGTCTGTGTTTTGGAATTTTCTTGAGTTTTATGAGGTATAAATACCTAGTTTTTTAAAAATTATAACTTATATAAAATTACTAAAACATTTATACCATTATATGCATTCAATCAATCACATAAAATTAAAAAAAAAAACACATTTTCTGACTATAACACTTACATTCTAAAAAGAACACAATGCTTGTGAAGGGTTTTAGGCCCTATAGGCATTGAAGAGCTATTAAATAAATTTATAGATAATTGTATAGATATAAATTTGGTGTGAAATATTTTACATGTTATTAGTTGCTTGAAACCTTGAACTCATCAAAACTCTATTGACACTAGCCTACAACTTGATCAAAATGAAGGTTTCTTATTTTTTGAATGCTCCCACATGAAAAGTGGGGATGGAGGATGATGTATAAGTATTTTAAAGACAAAAAATGACTAAACCAACATACCATTTTAATTTTTAAACTTTTCAACACATTTGGATAAGCAAAACCATGCATGTGGGGTTTTAGTAGGGTTTAAAGGAAACCAATCTTCTTAGTGATTGTTCATAAAGCATAAAGGATCTTGGTGAAAAAAATTACATGGATTTAGAGGGAATATGGACCCCCTCCAACACCTAATATCACTAGTCCTAATATGCATCCTCCTTCATGAACCATTGTTAAACAAAAATCCCTCTTCTACTTATAAAGAGCTCAATGGAGGAATGGATGAGTTTTCTACCATTTTGGGACATGTAACTCACTAATAAACATGTATATGACCTAAAAAGGATGGAAAAATGTGCCAATAAATTATTCAAACCATTTACATTCCATATCTCACACTATTCCTTCTTTGCACGTTATAAAATGAGCAAAAAGACACTTCAAATGACTTATAATGTTAGAAAAGTGAGTTATGCTTCATTTTTTTGATTTTACAGACCAAAAAAAGCGTAAGATAATCTTTGACATGTGCCACATGACCTAAAAATTCCTATTTTACCTATATCACCCTTGGACCAACTTGGACTTGACATGGAAAGGTTAGACTAACACAAGATAAAAAGAGCAATTATCTAAATCTTATCAAAATAACTTTAAAATTTTCTAAACACCTTATGAAGGATCAAATAAATGACCATTGGTTATTTAATTTTGGTACCATGACCTCATTTTTTGGCTATGCCACCATAGGATACCTCTAACACTAATAGGACAACAAGACAACTTACCATGACAAGATAAGATATGAGCTGGAAAAACACTTTTAAGGATATCAACAAAGTTAAATATGAAATAAATAATAATTTTTTAATTATACTCACCTATGGTAGCCAAATTTGGCTAACATTGATAGTCAATAAAATTAGACATAATATTTTTGGATGCTCTTGTGTCAAGAATTTAGTAATGAATAATATTATCAACTCTAGTTGACATATAAAATGGAGGAATACAATCAGAGGGTGGGTTGTTATATTGAGTGAAAATCTATTCATATTTTTTAGTATTAGTTTTTTCTTATAAAATTAAAACATTCTTAGGATCATGATTTTTGATAGCTTCATTAATATTTTCAAATTGACTAGGTAGACTAATGGCTTAAAGTAAATAAAAATAGAGTAAGTATTAACTAAATCATTGATATTATTATAAGGCATAACATTAATATTGACTTGAAGATAAGTTCTAGGCATGTAGGTTGGTTGATATTGCATATTATTATATCTTAAAGGTAAATGATTTATTTTCTCTAGATAATTTACAGTTCTATCATTTTTGTATTATAATTTTACCTCTATCTTATGGTGAGGGTTTCAAAGAATAAGGCTTGTTATTATTAACTTTTGTTGTAGGATACTTAGGAACAAAATTATAATACTTTCTTATTGTATGAATAACATAAGTATTAGTAGTCTTGATTTTTTTCTAAAGGCTCATCATAACTACACATGTTTATATTATCTTCCAAGTTAATAAAAATGTCATCTTTGCTTTGAATAAAACATTTAAATTTTTGAACAACAATGTGTGTGTTAGGATAATGATCAATTTTTCAAACTTGATAATAATATACCTTATTTTTAGAATTATTCTTATGAGTATTCAAATTTTTACTTGAATCATAGGTTGGTCATTTAATTTTTATTGATGACGACCAACTCATTTCCATGGTTGTGATTGGATTTTAGAATTTCCACGTTATTAGAAGTTAAATCAGTAGCAACTCTATCTTTGAATCTAATACATTTAATATTTTTCTCCTAATCAATACAAAAAATAATGGTGACATCATATTTTGTAATATATTTATCTTCTAATTTCATTTTTTACTTAATGGGTAATGCACTACAATAATACAACCTTGTTATTTTATTGGGAGGTCTTACATCATGTGAAACTTTTTTCCAAGTCTAGTTAATCTAGTGGTGAAACTATATATTGTTTCACAAGGATCACTAAAAATGTTTGTGAGTTCATTAACCAATTCTAAATATTCTTTAGGATTTTTGAAACACAATTCAAGCCAATATTCAACATCTTTCTAATCATGAATGACTTTAGTGAGAAAACTAATAAATTATTGATATGATGTACCTCCTAAATTTTAAGAAGTTATCAACTTGAAAGAATCAAGATGATCTTCCCATGAATCACATGTATTAATAAAAAAAATGGGAATGTTAGCTCCTTTTAGTGAAAGTAGTTTAGCAAGATGATCCCCAATGTCAAGTGGATATCCACGAATACACTGATTAATCTATTGTATATTTTTAACATTAGAATATAATTAATTATTAGTCAACTCATCAAGTTCTCTATCTTATTGTAGGCTAGGTATAACATCTCTTATTCAATTTCTATTTTGATTGGTCATCTATGAAAATTAACAGTCTTTAGGTGTTTTATCTATAATAAATCTAATAATAGACGAGGATTAATAACTAAGATTTGTTATTTTTATTCTCTTAAACATATATTTACTTGAATTATATGGTCTTGAGTTTGAAATGTGAATAAAAATTATCTCTCCATTTCTAAAGATTCATCTCCCTTAGTGTTTAAAACTCTAAGCATATGTTATATATTTTTAGCCTGATTATATCAACTAAAATGTACCAAGTTTAATGTAAGAATAATTTTTTGTTTTGACATAATAATATCAAACTAAATCACTGGTTTATGACAAATAATGGTCATAGAGAAAATGGTAAGAACAAAGTTGAAATAATTGAAATAAATTTATTTAAAATTTCAAATCCCTAGAGAAGTTGTCCTATTTATTGATAGTTAAATTTGTAACATCTACTAATCTAGTCATTCACCTATCATGAAGGTTAAAGTAGAATCATACCATTCTAATAATAGGGACATATGACTAAAAATTAGTTATAAAGCATGTAAATGGTAGTTTAATGGTTAAGAGATTGTTTGAGACTCACCCTCATTTTGGGGATCAACAATATTTATTTGAAATAGTTAAAAAACTTAATAAAAATGAGAAAGTTTCAATTAATTTACCATGAATTCTTTTAAGATAATATTTTTTTCATGATATATATCAGAGTTTCAAAAAGTGTTATTAATCATGTTTGATACAAAAAACCTATTAAATAGGTAATCCCTTAAAGGATTACATACTATGATTTTTAATTGATGATATAAAAATATCTTTATATGAATAATATCCTTATATTGATTCCTTATTACTCTACCCAAAGAATATGAAAGAACAAAAATTATGACACAAAAAAGCAAAGAAAAAAAAAATGAACACTAACCAAAAGAAAGTATGTAACAAAAAGAAAATAACACTATCACTAATCTAAATGTGATACAAAAAAGTAAGGAATATGATACTATAAAAAAATATTAATCTAAAGAGTAGAAAGTGGAAGCAGAAAATAAAGACTGAAATCGAGTTAAAATAGAAAAATGTAAATTTTATTAAAAAACTATGAATTTAACAATTGATTTATTGCAATTTTGAGAAGATAGATTTTTAAATAATGAAAACTCAACAATTTGTTATAGAATGTATGAAATATTATTCATTATTTAGAAAAAATAAAAATATGATCCACACATGTGACTGTATTATTCTATAGTCATCAAAAGATTAAGAATCTTAGCTATATTTAAATAATCAATTTATAAATCAAATAATCAACATATATATACTTCACTGTACCAAGTATGACACTTTACTATTAGAGAATGTGTTATCTAGTTTTTCTACAAATAATACTCAATGTTAGAGATCTATGATAGAAGAGAAAGTGCAATATGAAACTTGAACATAAAATCTCCTATATATATGAGTTCCTCACTGCTTTGAATGATATAATGCAAGTTTTTTTAAAGATTTCACTTTAAAATTTAATTGTAATTCAAGTTATTACTAATTTTTTGGTTAAATTAAAATTAAGTTACTTTATTAAATGTTAACTATTTTATACTAATATTTTAAAAAATATGAACTCATTATGACTTGAGATCTTAATTAGTTTAACAGACTCAAAACAAAATTTATCTAATAGGGTGGGGTCCAATTCTAACAACTAGATTAATCACTAATAAAAAAATTCATATGATTCAACTAATCATAAATGACCACATCTAAATAATAAATAT
Organism: Torreya grandis; assembly: GCA_037957365.1. Taxonomy (NCBI): domain Eukaryota; kingdom Viridiplantae; phylum Streptophyta; class Pinopsida; order Cupressales; family Taxaceae; genus Torreya; species Torreya grandis. The sequence goes on along the minus strand of JARHVA010002662.1, from coordinate 275,154 downwards.
TTAAATTTCTTTTTTTATTTATCAAACTTATTATTCAAGAATGATAAAATATAATAAACCAACATGGTATTGTTCAAAACAACCAATTGTATCCAATCTACTAAAATTTTTCACTATATTTGATCTAAAATTCAACTGAAAAAGAGTATACTATGTAAATAATTAAACTATAGCTAATAACTATCATAACTATTGCAATATATAATTAAGAAAATAATTATAAAGGTCTAACTATATTAATCTATCCACTTTCATATCAAAAATATTGGATGTTGTAAGGTAGTTCAAATCAAATTGAAATTAACCTTCAAAGTCTCAAAATATATAAAATATCAATAATAAATATAATAGTAAACAATTTACTCCTTATAAGAAACCAAATCAATCAAAGGTGCTCCATGTTTAGTCTAATACTTAGTGTGTTCAAGAAGTATCAAAAGTATGTTGACCCTAGTAATGTATTTAGATTCATCATCCACCTCCATCTTAATTTTTTTCATAATATGAGTTATGACAGGCAAGAGTGAAGGGATACTAGTGTGTTTACGACTTGAAGAAGTAATATTGGTTGGATCAATGATAAGTTTAGATACCTCAAGAGTCAATAAGGTATTATTTTTAGGTTCAAGATGAATAGATGGAATTATCACATTTCTTGTAGGATATATATGATGGGCTAAAGTACTTGGAGAATTACATCCAAAAGAATGATATATTTAACCACCTCTACAAAAATGTTTCCAAGCACTAGTACCATGGGATAATAAAGAATTAGAAGCTACAAAGCTCAATATATCCTAGAATGAAGGATCACTAACATAAAAATGAAGGGAAACAAGAGTGACATGACTGAAACCACATGTATATATGATAGAGGCCCTTTATAACCTAAAGGGTTTACTTTATTAATTGCCTCAAATAAGTGGAATAATATCATTTTACTGATATATTCCCAAAAAATTATTTATATCACAACTCTATGAACCTCTAATCTAATCTGACTAAAAAGTAGTAAGCAACCACGATATATGTTATGTTCAATGAACATTGAGGCTTGCAAACTTTTTGATATCTCAATAAAATAAATAAAAAAACCTTAACATTCAAAACTACCCATAGTTTACTTGAAATATTAATCAAAATATTTCATATATTATTTTGATTTTTTCCAACATCAAATAGATGAATTTATATGTTAACACATATTGAAAAATTTAGTGGAATATTTGAAATAATATACAATCTTTTACTTATGAAAATATTGTATTAAGTTTATGGGTTCAAGGTTTCAAGATTGAAATCACATTTTTCAAGAAAGCAACGACCCCAAAAATTATAAATGAATCACTTGTATCAAAATCATCAACCCTTTGAATCAATTTTAGCCAATATGAAGTATGAAGAGCATTATGCAGTAAAAAAAATATACACTATCATTGCCATATAGTTTTATATCCGAAAATCATATCAAATCTATATTAAAGATGAAAATATCAAAATTTTCAAAACCTTATGAAGAAAACTACTTCCAAAAATTCTTATAGAGATCAACTTATATCACATTTACATGTAAGGTTTCTATAAACACTAAAATTAATATTTAATGCTAAAATAATGTATTTTTTACCATCCATTATGTACACTTAACCTATGCTCAATTCCATAATTTTAAACCACTATTCATCTACTTCCATACAAATGACCCTCTATCTTAAGATAAATATAATACTAAATATTCTTATTCCTCATTCCAAGTAGCTTAGACTCAAGATTTGATTATTCATACTTATAGTTTGGTTGTCTCTTTTCTTTAGATAGAACTATTCCTTTAAGACAATCCCAGAGGTTGATCATATTTGAAGCCACCAGTTTCATTCTCTCACCAATTATTAACTAATTACCCAAATTTAAATTCATCCCAATCATCATTTTGTATGTTTTATAATCCCAATTCAAGGAAATCCCAAAAGGTCCACTATATAGTTACATTTTCAACCCACTTGTTTACTAAATGTCAATTAGATGACTAAGAGGCTTATATGATCACAATCAACAAAATATCTAACTACACATTGAGAGGAAAGTACCTATTATTCCAAGTTTTGACTCCCTACAACCCAAGAATCCTTGAGCTAGGTTTGAATATACAATAGGAAGGTCACAAGTCATTTGTTTATTCACATATTTAATTGTATGTGTTTTTAAAATATGTTATAGAGGATATAAGTAAAAAATATGAAGGCTAATCCTGAGATGTTTACTGCTATGGGTTCCTTTCTGTTATCTTCATCACTAGATACAACTTTTATACCAACATCTACTATGGGGGAAACCTAAGGGTTTCAATAGATCACTATGTTAATCCCTACTCAATCACTTTTTACACTACCTTTGGTTAACACACATTATATTCCTAATGCATAATACATTATATAGGCTATGTTAGATTTTCAAACTAAGGTATTTCAATAATAACAAGGTGTTTCAAAACATAATTAGACACTTGACTCATAAACTTTACTGTATACTCCATTAGCTCAACATATTTTACCCTATCCTTTATTAGCTACTTTTGTGGCACCTAAGATTACATTTTATGATGGAAAAAGTTACCTTGAGCAACATTTGATATCCTTTCACATCAAATTTTTGGACTATGCATCCAAAATAGGTTGTTGACCAAGTTGGCTCCCATAAGTTTAAAAGAGGATGATCTAATATGATTTTATGATTTACCATATTAGTCAATTCATGCATTCAATCCTTTGACATATTTATTCCTTGCACATTTTTCCATTAACATGAGAAAACATATTTCATATTCTCAAATTTATAATTTCAAACAAGATCCTAACAAGATCATTTCATATATATATAATAATGTAAGACCATGTTATCCAAGATGATTAATCCTATGGTAGATAAGGAATTGAAAAAAATATTAAAAAAAAGTTTGCTTCCATCTCTACATGAATCTATTATGTTTAATAAATTTCTATCATTTGATGATTTATGTCATATAGTTAAATAAAGGTTAAATTGTTGCCAATGAATAAGCTAAAATATGTAACCAACCCAATTTATACTTTTAATACAAAGAATTAGAATAATCTACTATACAAGATGAAACTAAGTGAAAATAAAAGTGATCCAAAGACAACAGTGAATGCAATTTAAGAACCTACTTAGTGTATCATGTTATCAACTCCTCTAAGGAGATAGATTATCAGCTTTACAAAATACCCCTTTAAGGTGTTACAAAAGTTATTGGAATGTCACCTCATATCTCTCTCTCCCATTAAAGAGGTTGATGTGAGAAAACCTCTTCCAAAAGAATTTGATCAACATGTTTTTTATGTTTTTCATAGAGCACTAAGTCATACTACTAAAAATGCATTAGTTTGAGAGAAGATAAAATATTTGATAGATGAATTTTTTTTTGATATGGGCACATCTACCAAAAGGTTAAAGGAACAACCAAGTGAGAGTAGAATAATGAAGATATTCACTAACCCTTTCTATAAGCATACCTATCAATAAATAACAAAAAAAATAGAAGTGTATCACACATATAAGGCACATCCTCCACCAACTTCTTATCATCCTAAGACAAAGGGGCATCATCCTTTAAATGACATCACCAGTAAATATCATGTTTTAAGGCCATCTAAACCACTTATTACATTCATATAACATGAGATAGTAGACAATGATTTTTATTTTCACTATTTTTTCATTAAAACTTACATTGAACATCAACCTATACAAAATGTTATGGTTGATAATGGTTTAAGTGTGAATATGTTCACTATCACACTTATTTCACATATTAGATACATAAGTAAGGATATACTTTCTATAACAACAATAATTAAAAGAGTTAATGGACATGTTCAAAATTATATTAGTGAGATCACATTATCACTAAAGGTTGGTCTGATACATGTAACCACTATTTTTATAATAGTACCCACTATAGGATTCTTTGATATGTTATTGGCACATCCTTGGATTCAACAAATTCATGCAATGCCTTCTATAGTACATAGATTGTTGAAATACATTTTCACTAAGGAGATTATCATAGTTCATTGTATTCCACATGAAACCAAAAATTATTGTTCTTACATAGCAGATATCAGTTGAGCAACCTAAAAATGTTCAAACTATTTAGAAAATTAAAAATAAATTCATCAACTTCACAAGGATACCTATCATAAAAAATCCAATTAATCAAAGATTTCTCACAGATTCTAGAGATCCTCTTTTTAATCTAGTACATTTTAGACTAGTATTAAATGAAATTAAGGGTGTTCCACAAAGAACACCAATATAGAGTTCATAAACTACATGATTTTTTTTGAAGAGTTTTAATGTTCACAATCATAAATAACATATAAATGATACTATAGATTATCATCACAATAATGGTACATATCTTACAAATCCAAATCAATTTTTAAATTCCAAGTTGAGATCAGATACTTGAGAGGGACATAGTGTTTTACATTCATGAGAGATCATCTTTCCTATGTTAGATAGAGGACCTATTTATTGTGATACTATTGTGGGAGTCATTAGTTAGTATGTTTCTTTTTAGTTATATATGTTTTTTTTTTTAAATAAGAAAATTTTAAAAATTATAAAACTTAGGACTTATAAATGACATGTGTAGTTTATTTACATAAGTTAATTTGTGATTTATTATATGCAATAATTATTTATATCTAGTTTTATATCAAGTAATGATTCACAAATGTATTTGAGTGAGTTGTAGAAAATATAGGTTGTAAGTTTTAGATGTAGTTACATGTGGTGATATTGCCTCAGGCCTAGAAAATTCAAACAAACAAAACTATACTACTACAGATAGTCACCCACTGCACTTTTATCTAATTCTAGTGGACTTTTCTTAGTGAACACAAGCTATAATTTCTTAGATTCAAAAAAGTCACAGGTCTTATACAACTATTTTTCATCACATCGAGTTCACTGGGGGCATCTGTTACACAAGTTTTATCACTCTATCACTATCCCAATTGTTATTACTATAGTTTAATACATTACATGAATAATTTGATATTTAGTCACTTAATTTAACATTTATATTTTACTAGATACTTGAATTTCTATATATGACAATGTTAAAAATTTATTATGTAGATTAATTTAAGTTATGCATGCATTTTTATCATGTTTATTGCTTCATTTAATGCATTTTATGTATTCAACCTATCTAGATTTTAGACATTTAAACATATCTTTGATTGAAACTCTAAGCCTTATTTTGTGTTTCTATACATGTGAGTGACATTTAAACATGTCCCCTATATGTGGCCCCTTGTCCTTCATTCATGCTTTGTGTGCTCTTGAGTGTACTCTTTGTGTATGCGCCATTGCCATGACTCTTGCTTGCTATGTTTTACTAAATTTTTAGATGCCATGATGGATATCATGTATCTTACCCAAGGATTTTTATATTATTTTAAAGTATTCAATATATGATCACTGTTTATTGTGTGCCTAATTGCTAACAACTATCGAGACATGACACTATGTATTCTTGGATTTACATGTATCATACATTACTGTATTGCTTAATTATCAATATGATGCCTATATTCCCAATGTTATCATTATTACTTCAGATTTCAATCTTTATATAGCATCATTTACATAAATTTTCTTTTGAGCTAAGTTATTGTGCAAGCTTCACAACTCACTCAAAAGAGAGGGCATAAACAATGGCTTATCTTAGATACCAAGTTAAAACAATCCTATAGAAAGATAAAAAATAGTATTATTTACTAAATTGATCATTATACACACCCAATTTTTATGTAGAGAGTATATCCAAACAATAACACACCCTACGAAAATGGTGTACATCAGGATTGTCCAAAGCAGTGTACTTTCATCTTAGAAATCAAAAATGGTATTTTATAGAAATATTAGAATAATACTTAGGCTAAAAAATTGTTTTTAATGGTTACCTAGAAATAATTTCAGATTTATACACATGATTTACATATTTTAATCAAATTAGGGCATCATGTATGGCATATGTTATAGAATTTACATAGGTTTACTCAAATATTCAATTGGTATTACTCAAGTTATCATAATCAATATACTAAGTTATTAGATTGGGAGAATGTGCATGACATAGGATCACTTTCTTACTCAGTTTTGTACTAATTTCTATAGAAGGAATGACAATTCGTGTCATTCTCTATTTTGTATACACCAAACTCAGTTTAGATTATATTTCACTAGGTATTGTTAACCAATTTTAACTTTTACGTCAAACTTGGACCCCTATAGGTAAAAAAATGTTATATTAGATGATATAGGGGTATAAATATATATTTTCATGGGGAGTATTATATGTCATTGATGTTATTCAATGTAATTTTAGCTGTGGTCTTAGTTACATTAGTCAATTTATCAATTTGGGGTCATTTTATGTGATTTTAAGGGTCATTAATGCAAGTGGCATGGTTTCAAAGGTGACCAAGTGTCCTATTTTCATTGAAAACATACAATAGGTTAGTATGAGTGTCAATTATGTCAGTCACATCAGAATTTTGTAGGTTCTCTAAGTGTAATTGCAAGAATCAATTGAAAAATGGAGAAAATGGCACTTATACAACACATTGGGAAGTGTGCCAAGTGGGGAAGATCATGGATGGTCTCCTCAAATTAATAAAATTCACCTCAATATTTGGTTCATTCTAGAAAGGCCATTCAGATGCCAAAACCATTCTACACATTTCTTGCTTTTCTAGATAGACAAAAGTGACCTTTAGGTTTTTACTTGATATGGATAGCACAAGTAGTTTCAAGACAAATAATTTTGGGAGGTTTTTTTACAGAATTATACCTTAATTTTAATATATATATTTTTAATATTGGTTAACCATTCTTTATGAACCATTTCTAACAAGTTGACAGTGTAGTTTTATTAGTTGTTTCCTACACCCTATAGGTTTTACTTCATTTTGGCCAAATCCATATGAACTAGTTGGTGATGTTCGCTCAAAAGGATGTTGGATTACTTATTAGATGGTATCCATTATTTTTTTCATTATTCATGAGATTTTAATGAACAAATTGATCTATAATGCAAGAAGGTATCACCATGTACAATTTTAGTTGGAGTGCTTATATTTGTTGAGCATCTCTCTCTTATAGGTGTCTCATTCAACTAGGAAAGAGAGTTCCTTAAGACTTTGGGTAATGTGACCACCTCCTTTCATGTTTGGGTTTCACCATGTTACTTCTTGGTTTGCTCCCAAGATTGTTTCCCTTCATTGTCAACTCTTTGCACAATTTAAATTGCAATCCCATGCATAAGCTTACACATCCTATATATGAAGTGGTAATAGAAGTGTATTGGATTATACAGGGCTTTATGAGTTGAATGAAGTTATTTTTCATGCTTGGGGAGGTGTAAGTTTGACTATATTTTCATATTTCATACCAAGGCAGTCATTTTCTGCCTCTATCTACTCTTTTCCACATGTATGCAAGTATTTTCATGTTGAAAAGGGTGTTTTAGAAGTTGGTTTAAAGGTGAAAAGAATGGGAATCATGTCTTTGATGAATGGGAATGAATTTTTAGCTATTTTGAAGATTTTCACCATCATGCTTTTCCTCAGTTCCATACTCTACCTACATAATTGGCCCAAATAGCCATCTACATACCTCTACTAATCTCATACTAATGTATAAAGAAATGGATATGTGTTCCAACTTCTTGAAATGGCTCAGGGTGCAATGATAATGTTTGAAGAAATAATTTAAATTCTATATACAATCATTATTTCAGGTGGTTCATACTTAGCCCACTATTTGCCTATCAAAACACCCACCTACAGGTGGCTGAGTAGGGGTTGGAGTGTTGTACATAAGGGTTACTTCCTTTTCATTTACATCAAAATAAATCCTTGAAAAAATAATAGAAAGATACTAGAAGGAAAAAAGAGACACGGAATCCTATTTAAAGGTCAAGACTAAGTTTTGGGATCAAATCCCTAAAAGAACAAAATAGAGGTTAGGGGGTTTTTATGAACCTTCCATGGCATGTTTCCAAAGGTTTTCAAAGTGGCTAAATGGAAGAATCTTACAGCCTTTGGTATGGATAGGGAACATGCCAAGTTTGAAGGAGGAAGGTCTAGTAGAAGATGGTTTTTAAAAGCCTCAAATTTGCTTCCAAACATATTGAATTATTGTAATGATATCTATAGGCCTATAGTAGTGAATAGCCTTTTGTTACCTCAGGGAGTAATATTGAGTAGAACCTCATAAATGGGATGGATAGACTAATATAGTGAGGCAAAATGAATTAAATTCATAAATAAATGGTTAAGGTAAAGTATTTTACATCCCATGACCACCTACAGGTACCCCTTAGGCATGGAAAATGATGACCTACAATAGGGTCTTAAGGAGAAGTAGCTCAGTCGAAGGAAAGGCACAATTTGAGTTCCAATGGGGCATATATGTGAGAAAAAATGAAACATACTCATTATTTAACCTCAAATTATGTCTCAAGGAGATTATTGGCATCATGACCAAATGGATAAGACCCTTGTATACACCTACAAGCAGAGGCAAATAAGGGTGTCTCAGTCAGCACCTAGAGAGGCTCAGTCTTGAAGATCATGGTATAAAGGAAAGGTAAGGAAAATTTTACACCTAATGAAATAACATGTGACACTTCAAATAAGGTCATGGTAACCTCATGAAATATAAACAATAGAAGTATATACCTACACAAGTCTCCAAAACTAGTGAAGGTAGGGTAATATATGGACTTATTTAGAGAGAAGAAGAGAGTTATAGACAATGTAAAGTGATTTATAAATAATCAAAAAGTTTTTTAATATACCCAAGACTCTTCTATTATGGCTATATACTTCCCCTACTTAGCAAATGGGCAACAATGCGGACAAAGGAGTAGGAAACCTCTTTGCTCAAGAGGCAAATATGAAAAATCCAAGAAAGAGGAATGTTTTTGGATGAATAAAAAGATAAATAAGTAAAAATTGAATGTGGGTAACATGTTTAAGCATCCTAAAATCATGGTGTTGTCTTGAAGAGGTCATCCATAGGAGGTTTTGAAAGAAATGTAGGAAAACTAGGGTTTTTGAGGCCTTTTTTAGGCATTTGGAGATGGTTGAACACCCAATCATGGAAAAAGGCAAAAAAACCTAGTAAAAATCATCCTTGTTAATTTAAATAGATCCAAAATATTCATTTTTCCTTGTAAGGAAGGTAGATACCTCTTTGTTTTATCTCAGAGGTCAACCAATCCAAGAAAATTAGAATTTGGCAAAGTGACCTAATGAGTGTAGAATGGGAAAGAGACTTGATGTGAAGCTTTGGATACCTAAATAAACATTTTATGACATATATAGAATAAAATAAGGGATAATAAGTAATATATCAAGCTCAGACTCCTCAAAATTCCCAATTTCCCCTTACACACAAACCAACTAGGCAAGTTTCCACTAAGTCTAGTTGGTGAATGAGAGAAGTTGATGAAAAAATGTTATTGGAATGGTATGTATCAGTCATATGAGTTAAAATTTGGTATAAAAATACCTAATAAACCAATACAAATATTTTTTAACAGTCCTAACATACAAATTCATCAAGATGTCTAGTAGACCTATTGTGTTTTGAGAAGGCCTAATGCCAAATAGTAGTCTATCTTCACTTTTGACTCTTGGTAGACTATATAAATGATTGATGTATTATTTTTAGGTCACAATACAGGTTTTAAAACTTTTAGAGTGTAGAGGATATATCAGGAGAGCCATCCTTGAGCTCAAAACCACTCACCCTTATGCAAAATTAGAAGAGCAAGCTTGATAGGATAACTTTTGGAGCTCACGCCTCCATGGAGGATATGCATTGGAATTAAATAAGTTTATATGAGTTATAATAGGTCCCTATAAACCAATTTGTGTCATTTTATTGAAACTTAAATGTGTAATCTCTATGAATAATAGCTAAGAGGGTAAAACTATCTAAAACCCTTATTAAACCCTTAGAGGAATCTGATGAAGAAAATAAGATTGGAAAGCTACCCAAATGGAATATTTTATAAATTAAATATATTTTACCATGGATAATACTCCCTTAGTATCCCTCCCATGAAAATGAGTTGTACAAAATTGTATGAACAACATGCAAAATAGAGGTTTTCTCACCATTTTTTGTGTTTTGTAGATTCTAGGAGCTTCCAAAAGATAAAATCAAGTTTGGGTGGAATATTAGGACTTATAATAACTCCTTATGGACATTTTTTTCCATAAAAAACTCATAAGTGTTCAAGCAATTTCCTTACTTTTATCTAGTCAAAACTGGGATAGTGGACACAAGGGTGAGAAGGGTGAAAACTCTAAGTGTGAGAATTTTTAAGGTGTACCTTAGTATTAAAAGGTTATTTATATACTTTAAAAGTTTAATTAATTCCATCCCATGTATTTTCATGAAAAATTTAAGGTATTTGTGAGGCCAAGTGTGAGGGGTGACTGAAAATGGAGTTTTTTAGACTATAGATAGTGATTACTTCCTTCTAGGAGTTTTAAATGAGTAAGACTACCAAAAATTCATGTAATTTCATGAATTAATACCTTAAATCTTATTATAATCATCATACCTACCCCTATTTAGTGTTTATATTTTCAAACAACTCCAAATGATGAAGGTAGTTTTCTAAGCCAAAATTGGGAGTTTCATGCCATTTTTCATAAATTTCATAACTTGTATGGACATTTTTACCTATTTATATTGCATGGTTCATCCCACATATATTTCTCATTCAATTTTAACCCATTTTATTATATTAAAAAGTGTCTACGTGACCTTTGGACTTCCTTTGTCTTGCTTCTCTCTAAAAAGTTATAAATATTGACTCTTTTGGCACTTTTTAGTAGCCTCCATTAGGTAATGGTGAAACCCTAAAAAAATTTGTACTTTAATGAATCTTGAATAAATAAAAAATTTATTTTTCCTACTCACATGCTATTTAATTGAGTGTTAATTCAATCTTTTTGGTCTTGTCTAGTAGAACATTATCTTTTCTAGCATGTTATCCTTGAGTGTTCACCAAATGTGTAGAAGAGAAATTATTATAGGTCTTTGTTAGTTTTATTTTCTAAGTGTATATGTGTATTATAAGTGGTTCATGACTATATCCCATAAATTAATCCTTCATTACCCTTTTAAGCATGAAAATGCCTTTTGGACCTCACTTATGAAACATTGATGTGATAATGCAACTTGAATTATGAGTTTTGTGTGAAAGAAGTCTTGTTTGACTCTAAGTGGTAAAATTTTAGTTAATTGAAGGACATATACTATTGTTGTGTCACCTTTTTTTTATCTTTCTTAGTTGTTTTCTTAACCCTTTTCATCCAAAGTGGATAGGCAAAAAAGTGTTTCAAAGATTGCATCAAGGGAACTAACCCTTCTAGAGATTCATCTCAACAAAATTGTCACCCATAAAAAGAGATACATTTCCAATGTGTGAGGAGAGATAAGCATCTCCTCAAGGGGTGTAAATACAAGTGACAATAGTTTTTTTCATGCTCAGTGAGACTCTAAGTCCTAAAATATTATCGAAGATTGGTGTTAGTCTTGGCATAGTTTAAGCTACAAGAACATCTACACTTAGTACCTAGTGACTCCACTAAGGTTTTAAACTCTTTGGTTGCTGATTAGTCCTTAATTTATATTCCAAACATGGCCAATATGTATTTTTCTAAAGGTATACCAAGAACATCTACACTTAGTACCTAGTGACTCCACTAAGGTTTTAAACTCTTTGGTTGCTTATTAGTCCTTAATTTCTATTCAAAACATGGCCAATAGGTATTTTTATAAAGGCATACCCTTTGATTTTGTGTAATTTCTTTTATATTCTATCAAAAGGTTTAAGTTTGTGAATACCTAAACTTATTCAAGAGAGTTTGTGTTTAAGAATTCTAAGTTCTTCTTTAGTTCAATCCCTAATACTAAAATTTCACTTTCAAATATGATTATAAACCATCATTTTGTGTCCTTCATTGGATCATCTCCTTTGAATCTTTCTCGATATGACCAAATTCTAGGAATAGCACTTAAAAGTGTTCCATATTTTAGTGGAGAAGGCCCTATTACTACCATTGAACATATTAGAAACATAGAAAACTTTTGTAATATCTAAAAATTACACAAGAGAATGTATATAATAGGTTATTATCATTTTATTTCAAATGTAAAGCTTTGGATTGGTATGGGACTCTACCTTAAAATTATATTGGTTCATGGGATAAACTAGGAGATATATTGACTAAGAGGTTTGGAGAGAAGAGTGATCATCTATCTCTAGCTAATAAATTGACCACTATAAAGAGGGCATCACAATATTTTAACACTATATTTCAAAAAACATGGGATAGGATCCTAGCCCTTGTGAGACCTACTCCAAATTATGCCTTTCTGTACTATTTAAAAGTTTTGAATAGTGATGTAGCTATGATTATCCAATCCACGGGTGGAAATACACTCCCTAATACTTATGAGATAGCCATCAATATTGAGAATTATCTTTATAAAGTAGGTAATATTTCTGTTAGGCTACCAATGCCATTGTTCCCTAATTTGTAGCCTCTTAGTCAAGTTGCATTACCTACCTTGGCTCCTTTATCTAGTCAAGAAAGGTTTGCCATTGCTCCCACAAATGAGATTCATGAAGTCAAGAGTTTTTTCTAAAGTGTTACTAATTAATTGGTTTCCCTCAAAAGGTAACAATATAAAATGTATAGACCTTATTATCCCTATAATCAGTTTGGATAAGGAAATAGACCTCCTTTTTAAGGTAATGCTCAAGGACAAGCTCAAATCACTCAAGTTAGATCTTACCAAAGTTAAAATCTTAATGTTTCCTATTATTCCAAAGCTATTGTTCCCAATAATTTTTTTTTTTCAATAAAAACCATGTTATCCCTCCTATGACCAAAACCAAGGCCAAGTTGCATATGTTAATGAAATTCCTAGTCAAGACATGACAATGCAAGGAAATCAAGCATCTCAAGTTCCCACTTTTGAGATGCCAATGAAAAATGGAATAAAAATTGTAATGGATAGTGGGAAAACACAATATTATTCTACTCTCATAAATAAATTTGAGGGAGATTTTTGTGCCATCAATCATTTGGGAAATTCAAGCAATATGAATACCAATATGGCTTCCAACACTAGGTCTAAGAAGAGGGTTGTTGAAGAGACACAAGGGGATAATCAAGGACCTATTTTGACTCCTATAACATATACAATGGTGGGTGGGTCTAATCCAACTCTTAAAGTGTAAAAAAATTAGAGGTTTCAGAATGTAAGGCATGCTCCCACACATCCACCTCCACAAGCTACACCACAAAGTACTAGTGCTTCCAAAGAAACTTCTAAGGTGAGCAATCCTTGTATCAATGTTGTGAACTAGATGAAGAATTTTCATATGAATATTTAAATATGGTATTCACTAATAATACCTAGAAAAAAGGACATGCTTCAAAAATCATTACAAGGACTTAGTAAGCAAGCTGGACTAGTTAGGAATGAGAATGTTGGCTTGGTGAATGGGACTCAACCCATTGATGTACAAGTAAAGAATATTGATCAAACTCATAATTTATACCTATATCTAATCAATATGTATTTATTAGTTCATAATTTCATCATAGATAGTGTGGATATTACTTCAGTTGTGCCCAAGTGTATAGCAGATAAACTAGGCCTCAAGTATGAGCCAATGGCTAAAGGAGTTTTACAATTAGGTGGATCACCAAAAAATATATTGGGAGTAGTCAAGGATTTGAATTTTAATTTGCATGATTTTCTTACCTTTTCCATTCCTCATGATGTGGTTTTGGTAGATTTACATCCATACTTTGCTCTTTCTTTGTTAAGAGAGTTTACAGCTAAGATAGGTGGATACTTGGTGGCCAATTCATCCTACATGGTTTTTAGGAAAAAATATGGTACTAAAGTGAATATTGAATCATAACCTATCCATAAAAATAACTTGGATACTTATATGCCTAAAGTGGAAAATGTCAATCATGCCATTATTGATGAGTAGGAGCTTCACATAGATCAATCTCCAACATCTTCTCTTGAAGGAGTTTCTAATTTGTACTTAGATGAATGGGGAGATGAACATTATGAGCATGATCCTTAAAAATTCATAGAGGAGGCTGATCTTGGAGTGTATTTGATGCATGAAGAGGACTTTTTCATGCCAAACTTGGTCAAGCTAAGTGAAGACATGGATGGTTTATGTTAGCTATTATTTGATGGCTCTAGAAATAAGTTTGGGGAAGCTGGTGGAGTAATGTTGGTTTCTCCTTCCAAGGAAAGGTACTTTTTCATTTTTAGATTTCAATTATCTTGTACTTGTAATGTGTTATAATATGAAGCCCTCATTCATGGCCTTAAATGGTATAGGAAAATATTTGTGAAGGAGTTACAAGTGTATGGTGATACAAGTGTATGGTGATAGCGAGTTGATTGTAAATCAAGTAAGAAGACAAAATGTGACTAAGAACTCTTTGCTCAAGTCCTATAAGCATAGAGTGTGGGATCTTGTGGAGTATTTCCAAGATTTCAACAACACATATATCCCAAGAGATGAAAGTAAACATTTTAATAGGTTGGTATTAGTTGGAGCTCATTTTGATGTTGCAAAGGGGATATGAGAAGATAGGAACCAACCAGGTCTCAAGTTGATTGTAAGGCCCTCCATACCAGATAATTTCACTAATTGGCAATTGTTTGATAGTGACCAATAAATAACACTTTTTATATGAGAGGAGGCTGATTTTTCTTCCAAGAATCAATCCAAACTACAATAACAATATGGAGGGAATATTTTGTAATTAAAATCAAATAAATTCCCCAAAGGCCTAGTCACACTTGAGAGTATTTTCAATGATGATAACCAGTCGAAGAAAGAAAAGGGAAGCATGTTTAATAAGCAATAAAACTATGTGAAAGTATAAATTTTCAAGGATAAGTTGCTTGCACTTGGGAAGGTATGTACTAATGAAGAGAAACATGCTTTCATTGAGTTATGTAAAGAGTTTTTTGATGTCTTTACATGGGAATATAGTGATTTGAAGGAATTTGATCCAAACTTAGCTCAACATACCATAGAGATAGTTGAGAATGCTCAGCCCATAAAGAAAAGACAAAGGCCAATCAATATTAAGATTGTGCCTCTTATGAAGAAAGAGCTTACTAAGTTGATTGAGTCCAAAATCATCTTTCCCATTAAGCATTGATCTTGGTTGGAAAACTTAGTCCCTGTTAGGAAGAAGAATGGAGAAATCAGGTTGTGTGTTGATTTTAGGGACCTAAATAGAGTTTATTTGGAGGACCATTATACTCTTCCCTCCATGGAACAAATTTTGTAAGTTTTGGTAGGTAGTGAAAGGTTTTTTCTCCTTGATGGGTATTCCAGGTATAATCAGATTTTGGTCAATTAAAGTGACCAATATAAGACAACCTTTATTACTAAATAGGGTAAATATTCTTATATAAAAATGCCTTTTTTATTGTCTAATGTTGGAGCTACATTTTAACATGCAATGGATATGGATTTTCAAGGACTAATAAATGACATTGTGTTGGTGTATCTAGATGACATCATAGTTTTTTATAAGGATGCAAAATATCACTTGAATCACCTTAGGTATATTTTTAAGAGATGTAGAGAGTTTGAAATCTCTCTCAACCCAAATAAGTTTGTTTTTTTTTTCCATGAAGGCAAAATTTTAGGACACATTGTCTCAAAAAAGGGCTTGTCCATAGATCCTAAAAGGGTGAGTGAAATCTTGGCATTGGCTTTACCCCAACACAAGAAAGGTTTGTAAATTTTATTTGGAAAAATTAATTTCATAAGGATATTCATCCCTGATTTTTAAAATTTATTCAGTCATCTAATGTCTATGCTAAGGAAGTATGAAGTGTTGACTTGGCCTAGAAGAAGGAAGGAGAGGTTTGAAGAGATTAAACAAGCTATTGCCCAAGTTCCAACTCTTGAAAATCCTAATTTATAAAAGGACTTAAAATTGTATACCTTTAGAAATGATTAGGTAATTTATTCCATACTCAATAAAATTAAGATAACTTGGAGCAACCTATTGCCTTATTTAGTTAAGGTTTGGAAGGCTATGCAGTAAGGTACACCTATGTTGAGAAGCAAACACTTTCAGCTATTATAAGTCTAAATAATTTTAGGCAAATGTTATCTAAAAATAAGATTAATATATTGGTACCTCATTCTAGTGTCAAATATTTTATTTTGAGAAGATATTTGAATGAAAAAAGTGTTGGTTGGATCACCAAAGTGATGGAGTATGATGTTGAAATTAAGACAACCAAGTTAGTGAAAAGAAAGGAGTTGTGTGAGCATCTTGATTAAAACTTAAAGGAATAAAATGAGGTTTTTTTATCACTTCATGATGATCCTATGACAAATTCATCTTCATCAATGAGGAGTTGGACACAAGATATGATCCATTTTCTCCAAACTAGTGAGTGTCCACAAGGCCTTGATAGAGCTATAACAAGATACTTTAGATTGCAATCTATTCCTTAGGTACTTGTTGATGGAGTTTTGTTTAGTAAGGAATAATTAGGTGTGTTATGAAGGTGTTTTTAATCATATCAGATTGAAAAAAATTTGTTTGAGTTTCATGATGGACTAGCTAGTGGTCACTTTGCTCCAAGAACCATAACTGTTAGGGTTATGAGAGATGGATACTTTTGGCCTATTTTGTTAAAATACACCCATGATTGGGTAAGTAAGTGTCCAAAATTTTCTCTCTTTTATGTTAAATATAAGCTTATTTCCTTACCTCTTCATCCAATCCGTGTTAACTAACCCTTTATGCAATGGGGTCTAGATTTCATAGGCCTAATCAACCCACCTTTTAGTGTTGGCCACAAATGGGTGTTGAATACTAAATATTGATTTAAAATATGTGTGTAGGATATTTATCTCAATAAAGTGAATGAAATTTCAATTTTAGACTTTTATGAAGGCATAGTGACAAGGTTTGGGGCTCCTTCAATAATAATTTTAGATAATGCATTGGCTTTTCTTGGAACAAAGACAAGTTAATTGGAATTGAAACATGTAATCTATCTTATTACCTCCAAATATTATCCACAAGGTAATGGGATATTTTAGTCCACTAATAATGTAGATAAACCACAAGGAAGCCATTTTCCCCCCAAAAGTAACATCAAGCTTGTGCAATTTGGAGAAAGGAGTTCGATAGAGCAACTTTGGAAGTTCATATCTCTCTTGATGATTTGAATGGGAACCAAATAAGTTCAAGGATGTTGATGAATGACTTTAACTATTCATTTTTGTAATTTTTTTCAAGTTGGATGCCCCATCTCCCATCTTAATTGAACAAACTTTAGGAGTTAAAACAAGCTAAAACCCTTACAAACCCTTACTAGTGACCAGTTTAAGGAAATGAGATTGGAGATCTAACATAATATAATATTTTTCATATGATGATGATTTAACCTTGAAAAATACTCTCTTATAATACTCCCCATGCTTTTGGACTATACAGAATTGTACATACAGGGTACAAAATAGGTTACTTTTGACTTTTTATGTGTTTTTTAGGTTCCAAGAGGAGTCTAAAGATTAAAAAAAAATTGGGATAATTATTATTATTTGGTATAACCCCACATTTCCATTTAATTCTTCATAATAACTCCTAAGTGTTCAAACAAATAGCTTCATCTTAGCCAATCAAAACTGGCATAGTGGACAAGCTACTTAAAAGGGTGGAAAACTTTAAGTGAGCTGATTTTAAGGTGTGATTAATGATTATAAGGTCATGGAGGGTATTGAAAAATTTAATTCAATCCATCCTATGTATTTTCATGTAAAACTAATGCCTTTTTGGAGGCCAAGTATACAGGGTGCATGACGAAAGAGCTGTTTTGGACTATAGATGGTGATAGCTCATTTTGGGAAGGTTCTAGATGACTAGGACTCAAAACAATAGATGTAAAGGCATATATTAATTAAAATCATCATAACTATCCCTAATAATTTTCTTGATGTTAAAATAGGTCCAAATCATGAAGGTAGTTTTCTGAGCTAGAACAAGCAGTTTCATGCCACTTTACAAGAGTTTCATGCCTTGTATGGACACTTTTACTTCCTAAAATTTCATGGTTCATCCATATCCTCTTATAATTCACAATTAAATCCTTTTATCAGCTTTAAAATTATCCTTGTGACCCTTAGACTTCTCTCTTCACCTCTCTCTCTATCAAGTTCTATAAGAACAAATCATTTTGGCCATTATAATTTATGCTCCACCTGAGTATGATGAATCCATACTCATTTTCATACCATTTAATAAATAATACTATTTATTATTACCTATTGATTACTATTCATAGTGTTTTCTATTTGGATGATTGATTTTGCTTAAGTGATAACTCTTGTTTCTTTAGCATGGTATTTCATTCTTTCATCCTTTTTATAGTTGGAAAGCTTTTTCTTGTAGGGCATGTGAAGTGTTATAGGTAGTGTTAAGGTTGAGTGAGTTAGTGTATTCACTAGTTCCATTCAAGGCCTCTTGTATATTCCTCCTAGACTAAACATTCATCCATAACCTCATAATGTAACATTGATGTGAGAAGATGCACATTGAAGAAGTGTATGTTTGGTCAATCTCTTGGTTTCATGTGTAAAATGTAGCTGGTTGGAATTCATAAACTTATTTGGTGTATCACCTCTCTTAGGATATTTCACTTTTAGTTTTCTCTCTCCCTTCCCCCCAAAAAAAAGGTTTAGGTGTAGTAGTGATCCAAAGTGGTACATCAAGGGAGTTATCCCTACCTAGAAATTCACCTCATCCTTAGGCTAACCATAAGCCTAGAGGTGTTTCAATTATACCACTTGGATGAGGAGAGCTAATAAATCTCCTAAAAGGGTGAAAATATAAGTGACACTAGGTTTTTTCAACCCCAGTGGGACTCTTGGTCTAATAAGTTGAAAGATTTTTGGTGTTGTCTTTCACCAATCAGCCTTTGGAAGCATCTACCAAACATCAATGGTGACTCTAAAGTTACATGAACTAGTCAAGCAACCCAAGTATTCCTTTTGAATATTTTTTATGATCATTCCTTTTTTTTTGCTTCCTAATTAATTTTCATGGCTGACCTTGGTGTTGAGTACTATTCTACACAAGTTGGTGAGACATTTCAAGCTTATGGCATTCCATATCAACAAGAACAAGTTCTTAATCAGCCCTGTCATGCTCCTTACTATCTTCAACATGAATTTTACCAACTCAAAATTGAATTTTATTAGACCATTCATGAAGTGTATCATCCTTATAGCCAACCTTCTCAATTTCTTTCTCCTCCTAGTCAACCTAGCCACTTCTCAACTCAATCCATTTCCACCTTCAAGCAAACACTTTTGGGCTATGAGAGGTACATGTTGGATCTTGATAATCTAAGGGTATGTGGTCAATAGGTTATTATTCATCTTATTCATAAATTGAGAGATGCATTAGATCTGGTCAAAAGAGAGTGGGCACCTATTGAGAGAGAAAATTGATAAATGCTCACAAGTGTGATGTTAGATGTGAGTGGCTTGGTTTCTTCCTTAGAGGATAGGGTAAGAATTCATGAAAGGCAGACTCAAAAAACCTATCAACCTTCATATCCACTTCCTCAATATTTCTACTAGTCCTATTTTACCCCTACTCATGATCCCAATCAAGATTATCAAAGTCACCCTTTTCCCAATCAATTAGAAGAGAAAGTTGAAAAGAGAAACCTTATTTTTTAATCTAATCTTGATAGGTAGATTTAGATAATTAATGTAAATATGCATTATTATATATCATCATCAAAATAATTTTAATTCAATCCCTTATTTCCCTCTCCCATTACATCTTCACCTCAAAAAAATACCTCTAAATATGAGATTCCAAGTTGGAGACAAGGTGGAGAATCCAAGCCTAAGGAGATTCCAATTTCCTTGAACACTTCATCCACTCCTTAAATCACATCACCACCTTAATAAAATTATTATAATCCTAAAATCATAATATAGAGTAAGATATTGGAATCATAGGGGAAGAAACAAGATAGAAGCATTGTTAAGGAGTGTGAAGTTGAGAATAAAGTTGATCCTTTGCAAGTCCCTCCAACCCTTCCTCAAGAAGCTTCTTGTGTTCCATGTTATCCCTCTTGTATTCCTTATTTTCATTATTATTCATATGAAATTCAATAAATAATTTTTTAAGAAAACCTATCTAAGAAAATTGAATATTTAGAGTCAAGAATGAAGTTGCCAAGTCAATGTGTGATGGAAGGTTTAGGACCAAAAAAAGATACTATGCCTGAACACACCCCATATAACCTCCATAAAGAGAGTGTTCAATCTAAATCAAATTTAAATGAAGTGATTTTCATTTGGAAGGAAGATAAAAAAGCTATCTTATCCCAAGGTCTACCTCCTCTTCCTCAAGAGCTCCAAAAAGAATACCCTGCAATGCATTCCAATCTAATTTTGAGCCCTATGTTCCACCTCCACCAACTAGTTCATCTTGTCATCACTCCATCACCCTTTGCCTTGATGTACCTATGGTATGGGAACCTAAAGAGGATAATTTATTTTAGGAAAATTTATAACTCTTGTTTGAGGAAAGTGTAGCTCCTTGGTAGCCTCATTGGACTAAGTCACTAGATTTCAAGATGCCTAATCTTGGCATCACCAAGAACGAGTAGGAGATGGAGGATATTATAGCCTTTGAGAACCAAGATCACATTATTATAGTAGATATAAAACTTTAGATCCCTCAAGATTTAATAAATGATGAAGAAGAGGTGAGTCCTTGTGTTGAGTCTTCTTGTTTTGTTGACAATGAAGAATGCCTTTCTTGTGTCAAAGAAGAAGTCTTAGATGAAGTCCTTTTAGATTCTAAAAAAGAGGATGAATGAGCTTCTTTTATTTTTCCCCTTCATGAAACTAATCAAAAATAAGATGAGGATTTGTGTAAGCAATTTGAAAACATTTTTAATGAGTTTGAGTATATTAAGGGGTCTACTATTTCATTAGAGCTGATTAAAAGTGATGATGAACAAGATGACATTGTCCAACATGTCATACATGAGCAAGATGACATTGTCAAACATGTCATAGATAAGCAATAGCAAAGTCCACATCAGCCCTTGGAGGTCAAGACAAGCTTCTATTGTCCTCAATATTCCAAGGAGCAAGAAACCATTCCTCTTGAAATCATGACTACAAAGAAGATGCAAGTTGATCATGAGAAAGAGAGTGGGAAGCAATATGAGGTATGTGTATAAGACCAAGAAGAATAATTTTACATTGGTGACCTATTTTAGCATGGTTTAATTGAGATCATAGAAAGTGAAGTGCCAAGAAGATGGTCTAATCTACCAAGTGTTCAATCCAAATATCAACATGCTTAGCACCATGATTCATCTCACCAAGAAGGAGATACAAAAAAATTTCCTTTTGATCTTGAAAAGGGAGGTGTGATTGATTTTTAGTTGTATATAGTTCTTTACTTCCTATTTTTCCTAAGTGCTTTGAGTACATGTGTGTGTCTTGTTAGAGTGTTTGGTTTGCTTTGTGTGTGTCCTTTGTTTTGTGTGGTTGAGGTAATCAAGTGGTCTTGTCTTGATCAAAGCATGGTTGTAAAGTGGTCAAATTTATCCTTGTTTGTTTTACTTTAGATGAATCCTTTATCCCAATGGACTGATAAGGCTACTAGTCTAGTTAGTATAGCAGGCATACTACCCCTATGAGTCACTAATTTGTTGACCAAATTTGAGCTTACAGGTTAAATTAGGGCACCTATAAGTAAAAACTTGAGTTTTAGGTTTTTTTGGGTAAAATATTATTTCATGGGATGTATTTTATGTCTTTTGATGTTATTCCATATCATATTAGCCTTGGTCAATTAGTCTTTTAGTCCATTTATCATTTTGGGGTCATAAATAGAGAATTTAATAGGTTTTATAGCCTCCTTACTAAATGTGAGGATTATAAAAGATGATGTCACATCCCATGTATCCTAAGAGGTCTTAATCAACTATCATAACTAAAAAGTGGTAGTTTCTTCAGAAGAAAGGGTAGTTTTCTTGAGAAAAAGGAGAGTTTCGCACTATGTAACCCATGAATAAGTGTGCCACATGGGAGAAGATCATAGAACATCCTTTAGATTATTGAATCTCAGTTCCATGTTTGAAATGCTCTGGAAGTTCCATTTTTGAGCTAAAACTATTCTAATCCTTTTTTACCCTTCTAGACATACAAAACCAATCTTCAGGTTTGTACTTGGTACGACTAATAGGGGAGGTTTCAGATCAATCACCATGGGGAGGTGAAATTAAATTATAGAGATTAATTTCCATAAAAATAGTTATAATAATGGTGGCTTGTGATTTATGAACCATCCTCATGAAGTTGACTATGTTTTTCTACTTGCTAATTTGTGCACCCTACATGGTTTGCTCTTGTTTGGGAAAGTTCATACAATCCAATTGCTAATATTGTTTCTAGATTATTTTGACTCATTTATCTCATGTTATCCATGATTTTTTTCACATTTTAAAAGGATTTTATATCTCAAACAACTCTATTTACAAGGAGGAGTGAAGGATTGGAGTTCCAATCATTTCTTTCAATTGCTAGAGTTTTCTTCTATGGTATGGTTATAAAATGAAGTGAAGTGATGTATTATTTCCAATATATGTCTTTTTTAATATTAAATGCCAAATAAAATTTCAATAACCACTTCAATAGCCAAGAGATCAAGTAAATGCACAAAATGGTCATCTACAATAGTTGTACAACCTACCATTTCTTGGAGGAGCATGAAATGTGTGTTTGAGCATTATATGATGTTTGTATAGTATAAAAATGCTTGGTCATAATTTTTAATGAGGTTGAAGTAGGTTGGAGAAACTAGATAAGCAAAAATGGTCTTAGAGAAAACTTGTGACACTTTGGGACAAATTCCCAAAACAGTCAAAATAAAGGTCCAAGCCCCTTTTTGGGTGTCCTTATACATGACTGCATTGAGTTATAGGACTTCAAGTACATTTTTTTCAAGATTATAAATAGGTATATAAACTTGAAAAATAAGAGAGGTATTTGAGTTGAGGAGAGTGTTTTTTGAAATCCCTCAAGTTGCTCTTTGAACACTAAAATTCCATGGTGTTATTTATAGCAAGATGAGTTGATAACAAATTTTAGGCCTAATGAGTAGACTTGGTGCTTAATATTAGGTTGGATTGCATTGTTTAAATAAGTAACATATAATTTCCATGAAAAATAATCAAGGGGGTACTATAATAGTGTTTTTCATCCACCAAGGATGAATCAGCTCATATAAATGGCTTAAGCATAGTCACTTACAACGATACTGCCTCCTTCAAGGCTTAACACAAAGTTGAAAATTAGAATATGCCCCAATATGTGAGTTTTTATAAATGGTTAAATTTATTATTTATGATATAATTATCATATAAGGTGGTTGGAATACTATGTTTTGAGCTTTATCCTCACCTACAGGTTTCCTTTTGCCATGAGGTTGACCTACAACAAGCTTTAGCTCTTACCCCATTCATAAAGTGAACCTAAGTATTCGAAATATCAACTTGGGATAAGGGTGAAATTAAATTACATGATATAAATTTCATAAATAATATTTTAATGGTGATGTCCTAAGATTTAAAAATCACCCATAGGTATCTGAAACCTTGAAACATACACCTATAGTTGACTAATGTGACAATTAACCTGATCAAAGTGATTGAGTGGCATGAATATGAGTGCTAAGGTTTGGATATGAATTAATGTGATAATGAACACTATTTATGAGATATTAAATGTTACACCTTGGTTCCAAACATGTAAATACACCTACAGGGTTTCATCTTGCCCAACACAGTTGACTATGTTGATTGAGAAAGGCAATGCACTAAGGGGTGATGGTTCTTGATGTGTATGTAGCCAAACATGGGGAAAATGGATATAATAAGGTAAAAAGTGACTCCAAGTAAATATAAATGGGTTTTTAAACATTATATCATGTCTAACCCATGAAATTAACCTATAGGTGTCCTCTCTCTAAAGTAAAAAAGTATAGTTAGTTATAACAAATAGACAGTGAGCTAGAGAGTGATATTTTGATTTGCATTACATGAAAATGAATGAAAATAAGTAATAAAAGATTAAAAGAGACTCAAGGGAGGTTTTTAAAATATTTTCTCAAGCTAAAACACATAGGTTTAGCTATAAATGTCCCCTCAAAGGCAAGAATACAGTAAGGAATTTATGCATAGTTTGTGAGTCCAAAATGCATGGAAAGGGGAAGGGATATGAAAAGTTGAAGTGATAAACAAACTAAGGACACATAAATATTGATATTACTGATATTAGGAGGATTTTTATATGGAAAATACAAGAAAATAAATATACTCAAATAGGTAGAGCATAGTCCTTATGAAATTCCTACATACACAATATTCCTTTGCATGGTCTGTTTTGGGTTTTAGAGCCTTTAGAGCGTCAAATGACCTAGTAGAGGGTTGAAAATTTGTATATATCAAATTTAAGATTTTAATAATATCATAAAACTATTTTTTTGGTTATAAAAATAGGTGAAGTTCCCTCTTTTTTGTCTGAGATAGATGGAACTTCCCTAGGTGCACAAACTAACAATTTTGAAAAGGGGTGATAAAAGGATGACCTATGAGCTGAGTAAACCTTGATAAGATTTGTTTGGAGTAGGATAGAACCCAATAAAATATGAAAAAAATATCATATAAGGATTAACTAAATAAGGAGGTCCAAACCTACAAATTTTTTAGATAGGCTTAATGAGCATGTTGAGGCCTAAAGCCCAAATGAAAGGCCAGATTCATTTCTAATCTTAATTAAACACTCCAATGGATTGAACCATGTTACTAGGGTGTAATTAGATGTGTTAAAGCTTATATAATGCAAAGAAGTCAAATTGGATGGCCTAGAACACAAAGGATTTAGGTAGGCCTATTGGACATGGTTTAGGCCTAGTATCCAAATGGGGGGTCATTCATAATTCTAGCATGATATATGAATTATAACCTATGGGAGAATGAATATGGGGGTAACATAGAGGTGATAAATATTTTGTAAGGCATAGAAACAAGGAAGACATTTTTGGCCCAAAATCAACATCAAACCTATGCAATTTGGATTTTCCTAGGATGATGATTGAACCTTGCAAGAGAATATCTTAGGTACTCCCCATGCTTTTGGATTATATATAATTGTACATATAGGGTACAAAATAGAGTAATTTTCACTATTTTATGTGTTTATAGGTTCTAGGAGGATTATGAAGATCAAACAAACTTTGGGAGAAGTATTATGACTTGGGATAACCCCACATGTCCATTTCATTCTTCAAAATGACTCATAAGTGTTCAAACAAATAACTTCATCTCAACTAGTGAAAATTGGCATAGTGGACAAGCTAGTGAGAAGGGTGGAAAATTTTTAGTGAGCTAATTTTTAAGGTGCCATTGATGCTTATAAGGATATGAAGGGTCTTGACACATGTCATTCACTCCCTCCCATGGATTTTCATGGAAAATTGATGCCTTTCTGGAGGCCAAGTGTGCAAGGTGCATGAAGAAAGAGTTTTTTGGAGTGAAAATGGTGTTAGCTCATTTTGGGAAAGTTATAGATGACTAAAACTATAAACAATGCATGTAAAGGCATGTTTAAAAATACTCCCCCTTAATTCTAATCATTGTATCTATCCTTAATCAATTTTGGGATCTTCAAATAGGTCCAAATCATGAGGCAATTTTTAAAGCCAAAACAAGGAGTTTCATGCCATTTTTTAAGAGTTTCATGCCTTGTGATGCACAATCCTAAATAGTGCAGTCTAAACTTCCTTAGCTATGCACTCTGATACCAAAATGATGGGCTGACCTTAGATTGGAAATAGGGTAGACTTTCAACTATTTGTTTAATGAAATAATAACTAAACGGATCTCATTATCAGGTGTTTGAGATCAGTGATCAACTGCTGCAGTTAAAATGAACACTACATATACTGTAAACACTATGATATAATCCCTTTATTAGTGTTGAGGCAAAGTTCTGACTAATATGTCATCTAGTCAAAAGTAGGTAAATTAAATGGAAAAAAAGAAGCTCCAACTTCAAGCTTCTTTACATATTTTCATTTGACTAGTCTTTTCGTACATCCAATGTCATAACTTGAAATAATTGTATATTGACAATTGGGAGAACATACAAACCTTCGCACAAGATGGATCATTTGTTACTCTTGCTGGTGGCTCTGGTCATGCTCAATGAAGTACAATGCATCTTTTTTTTAATCACATCAACATGGCTTACCCTGTTTTTGTTTATGACACCATATATCTTATCTGTAACCTTCACAAGCTCTGGCCTGAATGTGGTAGTTATGAACTATGTGCTTGTGGTGTCTGCCTAGCATTTTATCATATTACCAACTATAGTTCTATACTAGGGATCAAGTGCTGCATCAATTTCATCAAAAAGATAAAATGGAGCAGGATCACAATGCTGGATTGCAAATATCAGTGTCAAGGCTACAACTATTTTCTGACCACATGATAATTGCTTCATTAATTGGGTCTCACCTTGCCCAGTAAAAGATACCTTCACTTTGACTCCTATGTACTTCTCTACCCTTGCATCAGAGTCCATGTCTTGATTTCCATCATCATTAGGATCATCATCATCAACCTCACCAGCCTTCTTTTTCTTCTCTCTTCCTTTTCTTGTCCTCTTGCATTATCGTTGTTGCTATCAAGTTCTATTATATTCGTTTCTTTCTTTAACTCAGCCAAGAGTTATGCTACCACCATTCTTTTTATCTCAGCGGTTTTTCAACTCAACCAGAACCACTTTCCATTTCAGTCAAGGAATTCAACCAACCCTCTGCGCTTTCAACAGGCTACAAATATGCATTTTATAATTTCAATATCTCAATCTTTTGCTTATGCCTCTATGCCAAACTTGGGCTCTACTTCTGCCATGGTTTAAGCCTTTGACCTTACTTTTTCTATGCACATTCGGATCCTCTCTATTTCTTTGCAATGGATCCTTTTACTTAGCTGTGGTCAAAACAAGCTAATACAGGTTGAATGGCCTTCATGACTCCCCTTCTATCTCCTGGAGATCCTCCCTTTCTATCTCTCCTCCTCTTACGCCATCTAACTTGCAGTTAATTTTTATATGGCTGGTCCAACGGATTCATCAAAAAGGAAATCAAATCCTTTTCAATCTCCTTGAATCGTGTATTCTCCTATAAAGGCTCAACTATGCTTGACTCCACGCCATCTGTGGATGATTATTGAAATCCTTTGGCAGCTAATAATTCTATACAAAACATATTTAGGCCTTATTTCTCCTCCACATGACAAGTATGAATATTTTGAAAATAAAACTTGGAGGGAAACTTATATAATTGCTTGGGTTAATGCCTATCCAAGGCTTATTCAACTAGTCCTTGCCAGATGCTCCTGCATCATACTCTCCCTCTAGAAACAATTTGAACCTTAGTTCAAATGAGATATCTCCTCAATGTTTTAGTCTTCACTCTATGCTTGGATCCCAAGGTCTTGTTGTGAATGCCAATGTTGCTATTTGTCTTTGATAATCTTTGTCCTTCATCTTCTTGCTTTTCTTCCTCTTTAGATATGTCCTTCTCATTTCTTTCTCAGTTGCCATCTCCTACTTCCATGCTTCTTCATCTTCATACATGTCTTCTAGATCTTCTTGTTGTTCTTCTTGGTTTAAAAATTTGTCCATTGAACTATGGACTTCATTCATCTCCACAACTGTAACACCTACATTCAAAACATCAAAGGCAATGTTAAAAGTAAAAACTTGAGACCATAAAGTCTCTTGGCTGCCTCCACTCTTCTGCTCTTTGGCCATAACTGCCTTTGCCTCTTTAGTGTGCTTTTTTCCTGCTTCACTCTCACCAATGGTAATTTCATCATGGTTTGTATCTTTACACAACTCTCTTGAATGACCAAACAACTCCTCCAACATCTTCAACTCTTCTTTTAGTGAGATCTCATTTATCTCACCATTCTCTTCATCAAACTTGGGCTTATCACTCACAAGGATTACTTGTCCTTCACTAGCTATACTCTTCATCTCATCCTTTCTTAACTTGTCTTCACATAAACCAACTTCTTCATTAATATACTCATCAAAAACAATTGGAGCAATATTACCTTGTGTTTCCTTGCTCTTTTCAACTTCTCTTTAAAGCCATCTTGTTTGTTCTTTATTTTCAATGAGGCATTGTTTTGTTGCATACTCTCCCCTTTCCTCATCATCCATCCATTTGGAACTCTCTTCTTGCTGAATATTAGTTTTCATAGACATTTTCCATTCCTCATTTTCCATAAAAAGATCATTAAATGATTCAAAAACATCATTATCCCATTTATTGCAAGCAATTGACTTACCTTTCGTCTTTGTATCCTCATGTTCTGCCTCATTATTCTTTGAGAAGTTTTCTTTCTCACCTTTAGCCATCCATACTTTATTCATAGCTTTAGGATGACACTTGTTCAATTCACCAACCAATATCTTCTCTTTGACATCTTCATGTTGTCTTGCTTAATGGCTGGCCTTGCTCACTTTGCATCCTACCTCTTCCTTCATGCTTTGTATTTGCTTCTTGCTTGAGTCATCATCTTGATTCAGCTTTGTGTCTTTTGTTACATTTGCTGATCCCTTAAGCCATTTTGGCAATTTGTAATTATGGTCTTTAGATAACACTAAGATAGTAATCTAGTTTATATTTTCACAATCTTGTACAGCTGCATTTATCTTAGAAATATGATGAAAATCAGTCTTAGACATCAAATTTTCCTCTTTAATTACCTGTTGCTCGAATGTGTGCTTCTTCAACCATTTTGGCATTATGTACCCATGGTTAACTGCTTTGTGTGAGGACTTCATCTTCCTCTTGCCTCTTCTAACCTGTGTATTAACATCTTCATGCTCACAATAACAACCAAAATCAGGGCTTAACACTTCATTTACCTTTTGGATAGCTTGATCCATGGAGCAATCTTTCTCTTCCTTTGTGCTTGGCTATTCTCTTTCTTCTTCTTGGCATTCAATGGCATCATGGAAGTCATCTTCATTTTCCATCTCTCCTCTTGCTTGCAGAGGTTCCTCAACACCTCCCTCATGCATTAACCAATGCATCTGTTCTTCTTTATCAACAACAACAAACTCACTTCTCTTTCTTGCACATTAACTTGTGCACTTGGTGTCTCCTCTTGCACCAATCTCTTCATTCTTCAAGGCCTTTCTTTTGACCTTCACAAGGCACTATACCTGCAATTACCCACTCAAAGACAATAGCAGATATAAAAACAAGAGACCATAATGTCTCCATGAGTGTTCTCTTCACCAACACTCTCATCTTTTTAAGTGCTCTTCCTGGCACTTCATCTTTTCTTTCTTCTCTTCTCTTGTTCTCCTCAATGAGAACCTTCTTCTCCACCTCTTTCTCTTGTTGCTCACTTGGCAACCTACTCATCCTCTTCAAGCCTCTATGGGCTTCTCTCTTCATGGCAATCTCATTTTGCCTTCTTCTCCTCTTCATTAGGAGATCTATTGGCCACTTCAACCTTTTCCTCATTGGCCATACCCATGTTTGCTTATCCATCTGCATCCAAGACTCATATCTATTTGTAAAATTAGCTAAATCTCTTTTCAAACTATCAATCTTTTTATCAATTACAATACTGTCCATACCTTTCTTCTTTTGGATGCTTGTTTTCTTCTTATTACTCTCATGTTCCTGATACCAAATGATGCACAGTCCCAAACAGTGCAGTCTAAACTTCCTTAGCTGTGTGCTCTGATACCAAAATTGATGGGCTAACCTTAGACTAGAAACAAGGTAGACTTTCAGCTATTTGTTTAATGAAATAATAACTAAATGGATCTCATTATTAGGTGTTTGAGATCAGTGATCAATATCTTATCTGCAACCTTCACAAGCTCTGGCCTGAATGTGGTAGTTATGAACTATGTGCTTGCGGTGTCTGCCTAGCATTTTATCATATTACCAACTACAGTTCTGTACTGGGGATCAAGTACTACATCAATTTCATCAAAAATATAAAATGGAGCAGGATCACAATGTTGGATTGCAAATATCAGTGTCAAGGCTACAACTATTTTCTGACCACATGATAATTGCTTCATTAATTGGGTCTCACCTTGCCCAGTAAAAGATACCTTTACTTTGACTCCTATTTACTTCTCTACCCTTGCATCATAGTCCATGTCTCGATTTCCATCATCATCAGGATCATCATCATCAACCTCACCAGCCTTCTTTTTCTTCTCTCTTCCTTTTCTTGTCCTCTTGCATTATCATTGTTGTTATCAAGTTCTATTCTGTTCGTTTCTTTCTTTAACTCAGCCAAGAGTTAAACTGCCACCATTCTTTTTATCTTAGCAGTTTCAACTCAACTAGAACCGCTTTCCATTTTAGTCAAGGAATTCAACCAACCCTTTGCACTTTCAATAGGCTACAAATATGTGTTTTATAATTTCAATATCTCAATCAACTGCTTATGCCTCTATGCCTAACTTGGGCTCTACTTCTGCCATGGTTTAAGCCTTCGACCTTACTTTTTCTATGCACAATCGGATCCTCTCTATTTCTTTGCAATGGATCCTTTTACTTAGCCATGGTCAAAACAAGCTAATACAAGCCGAATGGCCTTCATGACTCCCCTTCTCTCTCCTAGAGATCCTCCCTTTCTATCTCTCCTCCTCTTATGCCAGCTAACTTGTAGTTAATTTTTTATATGGCTGGTCTAATGGATTCATCAAAAAGGAAATAAAATCCTTTTCAATCTCCTTAAATCGTGTATTCTCCTATAAAGGCTCAACTATGCTTGACTCCACACCATCCGTGGATGATTACAATAATAAAAGGACTATTGAAATCCTTTGACAGCTAATAATTCTATACAAAACATATTTAGGCCTTATTTCTCCTCCACATGACAAGTATGAATATTTTGAAAATAAAACTTGGAGGGAAACTTATATAATTGCTTGGGTTAATGCCTATCCAAGGCTTATTCAACTAGTCCTTGCCAGATGCTCCTGCATCACCTTGCATGGACACTTTTACTTTATAAAATTTCATGGTTCATCCCATATCCTCTTCTAATTCATAATTAACTCCTTTTATCCGCTTCACAAGTGTCCTTTTGACCCTTATACTTCTCTTTTCTCCTTTTTCTCTCTCAAGTTCTATAATAACTAGCCATTTTGGCCATTGTAATATATTATCCACCTAAGTATGTTGAATCCCTAATCATTTTCATACCATTTGATCAATAATACTACTAATTTTTACCTCTTAATAACTATTCATAGTGTGCTTTACTTGGATGATTTATTTTGCTTAAGTGATAACTCTTGTTTCCTTAGCATGTTGTTTAATTCTTTCATCCTATTTTTAAATGGAAATGTTTTTATTACAGGGTATGTGAAGCGTTCTAAGAAGTGTTAAGGTTGAGTGAGTTAGTATATTCACTAGTTACATTCAAGGCCTCTTTTATATTCCTCCTATCCTAAACATTCATCCATAACCTCATAATGTAACATTAATGTAAGAAGATGTAGATTGAAGAAGTGTGTGTTTGGTTAGTCTCTTGGTTTCATGTGTAAGGTGTAGTATTGATCCAAAGTGGTATATCAAGGGACTTGGCCCTACCTAGAGATTTACCTCATCCTTAGGCTAAACATAAGCTTAGAGGTGTTTCAATTGTGCCACTTGTATTAGGAGAGATAATACATCTCCTCAAAGGGTTAAAATCCAAGTGACAATAGTTTTTGGTATGCTCGGTGGGACTCTTGGTCCAAGAAGTTGAAATATGTTTGGTGTCATCTTTCAAAAATTAACCTTTGGAGGCATTTATCCAAGCATCAATGGAAAATATACAGTAACATCAGCTGGTCAAGCATTTTAGGTATTCATTTTGAAGATTATTTGTGATCATTCCTCAAGTTTTTTCTTCCTAATGAACTTTCATGGTTGACCTTGGTATTGAGTATTGTTTTACACAAGTTGGTGAGACATTTCAAGCATATGGCATTCCCTATCAATAAGAAAAAGTTATTAATTATCCCTATCATGATCCATACCAACCTCAACATGAAGTTTAACAACTCTAAAATTAATTTTATTATCCCATTTATTAAGCATATCAACCCTATATGCAGCCTTCTCAATGTCTTACTCATCCTAGTCAACCTAGCCACTTCTCAACTCAATCCATTTCCACTTTCAACAAAACACTTTTAGGATATGAGAAGTACATGTTGGATCTTGATACTCTAATGGTATGTGGTCAAGAGGTTCCTATTCATATTATTCATAAGTTGAGAGATGCATTAGAGCTGGTCAAAAGAGAGTGGGCACCTATTGAGAGAGCCAATTGGCAAAGGCTCATAAGTGAGATGCTAGATGTGAGTGGCTTATTTTAGTCCTTAGAGGATAGGCTAATATTTCATGAATGGAATCCTAAAAAACTTATAAAATTAAATATATAATTCCCCAATATTTATACCAGTCCTATTTGACCCCTACTCATGAGCCCAATCAAGATTATCAAAGTCGCCCTTTTCCCAATCAGTTGGAAGAGAAAGTTGAAAAGAAAAACCTTGTTTTTGAATATAATATTGATAGGTAGATTTAGTTGGATAATATTATTATGTATAATTATATTTAATAATAAAAATAAGTGTAATTCAATCCCTCATTACCCTCTCCCATTACATCCCCACCTCAAAAAAAGACCTCTAGATATGAGATTCCAAGTTGGAGACAAGGTGGAGAATCCAAGCCTAAGGAGATTCCAAGTTCCTTGAACACTTCATCCACTCCTAAAATTACATCACCACCTCAAGAAAATAATTATAATCCTAACATCCTAAGATATAATAATATAGTGGAATCATGGGGAAATAAAGAAGATAGAAGCATTGTTAAGGAGTGTGAAGTTGAGAATAAATTTGATCCTTTGAAAGTCCCTCCCACCCTTCCTCAAGAATGTTATTATGATCCATGTCAACCCTATTGTATTCCTTATTTTCATTATTATTCATATTAAATTTAATAAATACTTTTCCAAGAGAACCTATCCAATAAAATTTAAGAATTAGAGTCAACGATGAAGTTGCTAAGTCAAGCTATGATGGAAATTTTAGACCCAAAAGAAGATACTATGCCTGAACACACCCCATCCAACCTCCCTTAAGAAAATTTTCAAGTTAAATCAGATGTGAAATGAGTTATTATCAAGTGGAAGGAATATAACCAATATATATTATCCCAAGGTCTTCTTCCCCTTCCTTAAGAGCTCCCAAAAGAATCCCCTACAATGCATTCCCAATCTAATTTTGAGCCCTATGTTCCACCTCCACCAACTATTTCATCTTGTCCTCACCCCATCACCATTTTGCCTTGATGTAACTACGGTATGGGAACCTAAATAGGATCATTTATTTGAGGAAAATTTAAAATTTTTGCTTGAGGAAAGTGTAACTCCTTGTCAACCTCATTGGGCTAAGTCACTGAATTTCAAGATGCCTAGTCTTGGCATCACCAAGGAGTAGGAGATAGAGGATCTTGTAGCCTTTGAGAACCAAGATCATATTATGATAGTATAGATACAACTTGAGACCATTTAAGAGGCTATATATTCTTAATAAGAGGTGATTCCTTGTATTGAGTCTTATTGTTTAGTTTACAATGAAGAATGCCTTCCTTGTGTCAAAGAAGAATTCTTGGATGAATTCCTTTTGGATTCTAAAGTAGAGGATGAAGGAGATTATCTTGTTTTTCCCCTTCATGATGTTGATAAAAAATAATATGATTAATTGTTGTAGTAGTTTGAAAACATTTGGAATGAGTTAGAGTCTATCAAGGGGTCTACTATTTCATTAGAGCTAATTACAAGTGATGATGAGAAAGATGACATTGTCCAACATGTCATAGATGAGCAAGATGACATTATCCAACATGTTATAGATGAGTAAGATTACATTTTCAAACATGTCATAGATAAGAAAGATCAAAATCAACATCAGCCTTTAGAGGTAAAGATAAGATTTTATTGGCCTCAATCTTCCAAGGAGCAAGAAATCATTCCTCTTGAAATCATGCCTACAAAGAAGATGCAAGTTGATCATGAGAAAGAGAGTGGGAAGAAATATGAGGTATGTGTCTAAAACCAAGAGTAATAATTTTACATTGGTGACCTATTTTAGGATGGTCTACTTGAGAGCATAGCAAGTGAAGTGCCAAGAAAAAGGCCTGATCTACCAAGTGTTCAATCCAAAGAGCAACATGCTTGGCACCATGATTCATCTGACCAAGAAGGAGATGCAAGAAACATTATTTTTGATCCTAGAAAGGGAGATATGCTTGATTTTTAGTTCTATATAGTTGTTTTCTTCCTATTTTTCCTAAGTACTTTGAGTACATGTGTGTGTCTTGTTAGAGTGTTTGCTTTACTTTGTGTGTGCCCTTTATTTTGTGTGGTTGAGGTAGTAAAGTGTCTTGTCTTGATAAAATCATGGTTTTCAAGTGGTCAAAGGTCTCCTTGTTTTGATTTATACTTCAAATTACTCCTTAATCCCAATGGACTTATAATGATACTGGTCTCATTAGTATAAAAAGCATACTACCCCTATGAGTCACCAATTTGTTGACCAAATTTGACCCTGCAAGTCAAATTAGGGAACCTATAGGTAAAAAAATCAGTTTTAGGTGTTTCTTATGGTATAATATTATGTCATAGGATGTATTATATGTCTTTTGATGTTTTTCCATATCATATTAGCCTTGGTTAATTAGTCCATTTATCATTTTTTCATTTTGGGATCATAAATAGAGCATTTAATAGGTTGTATGGCCTCCCTGGTAAATTTGAGGATTAAAAAATATGATTTAATATCTCTTGTGTCCTAATAGGTCTATATAAACTATCATAATTAAAAATTGATAGGTTATTCAGAAGAAAGGGTAGTTTTATTGAGAAAAAAGGAGAGTTTGGCACTTGTACAGCCCATGGGGAAGTGTGTCATGTGGGATAAGATCTTATAATGTCTCTTAAGCTTCATAAATATCATTTTCACATTTTAAAATCTTTGGAAGTGCCATTTTCAAGCTAAAACCATTATGCTCCTTTTTCACCCTTCTAGACATACATAATTAGTCTTCAGGTTTGTACTTGGTATGACCAACAAGAGAGGTTTTAGATCAAAAACCTTGGTAAGGTGAAATTAAAATTAGAGAGATTCATTTCCATAACAATATTTTTAATAATGGTGGATTTTTCTTGATGATCCATCCTCATGAAGTTGACTATGTTTTTTTATTGTTAATATGTGTACCTTGCAGGTTTTGCTCTTGTTTGAGAAAGTTCATACAAAATAGTTACTAATATTGGTTATATATGATTTTGACTCCTTTATATCATGTTATTCATGATTTATTTCACATTTTAAAAGGATTTTATAGCTCAAACAACTTAGTTTTCAAGGAGGAGTGAAAGAGCGGAGTTGCAATCATTTTTTTAAATTACTAGAGTTTTCTTTTGTATTATTGTTCCAAAATGAATTTAAGTGATTTATTATTGCCCATATATGTCTTTATTCATCTTAAATTCCAAATACAACTTCAATAACCACTTCAAGAGCCAAGAGAATAAGTAAATGTACAAAATGGTTATCTATAGCAGTTATACGACTTGTTATTTATTAGAGGAGCATGAAATGTGTGTTTGAACATTCTATGATGTTTGGATAGGATAAACATGCTTGTTCATAATTTTTAAGAAGGTTAAATTAGGTTTTATTAATTATATAAACAAAAATGGTCTTGGAGCAAACTTGTGACACTTTGGGACAAATTCCCAAAATTGTCAAAATAGAGGTCCAGGCCCTTTTTTTGGTGTCCTTATACATGATTGCATTGAGTAACAAGAATTAAAAGTACATTTATTTTAAGTATTACCTATATTTCTATCAACTTGTAAAATAATATATGTGTTTTAGTTGAGGAGAGTGGTTTTTGAAAGCCATCAAGTTGCCCTTTGAACACTAAAATTCCATAGTGTTATCTACAACAAGATGAGTTGATAATTAGTTCTAGGCCTAATGAGTAGATTTTGTGCTTAATATTAGCTTGGATTGAATTTATAAACTAAGAAACATATACTTTACATGGAAAATAATTAAGGGGGTACTAGAAGAGTGTTTTACATCCACCAAGGATGAGTCAGTACGTATAAATGGCTTAAGCACAATCACCTACAGCTATACTACTTTCTTCAAGGCTTAACCCATAGTTGAAAATTAGACTATGCCCCCATATTTGAGTGTTTATAAGTGGTTAAAGTGAGAAGTAATTATATAATTATCATCTAAGGAGGTTGGAATATTGTGTTTTGAGTTTTATGCTCACCTACAGGTTTCCTTTTGCCATGAGGTTGACCTATAGCAAGCTTTAGCTCTTACCCCATTCATAAAGTGGACCTAAGTATTGGAAATATCAAATTTGGATAAGGTTGAAATTAAATTAAATGATATAAATTTCATAAATAAGGTTTGAATGGTGATTTCTTAAGATCCAACAAGCACCCACAGGTATTTGAAACCTTGAAACATACACCTTTAGTTGACTGATGTGATAGTTAACCTGATCAAGGTGATTGAGTGGAATGAATATGAGTGATAAGGTTTGGATATGAATTTTTGTGATAATAAAAACTATTTATTATATCTTCAATGTTACACCTAGGTTCCAAACATGTATATACACCTAGAGGGTTTCATCTTTCCCAACACAGTTGACTGTGTTGACTAAGAAAGGTAGTGAACTAAGGGGTGATGGTTCTTGATGTGTATGTATCCAAACATGGGAAAAATGGATCAAATCAGGTAAAAAGTGACTCCATGTAAATATCAAGGGGTTTTTAAACATTATCTCATGCTTATCCCATGAAAGTAACCTACAGGTGTCCTCTCTCCAAAGCAAAAATGGTAGTCAATTGTAACAGACAGACAATGAGCTAGAGAGTGATATTTTGATGTTTGAATTATATGAACATGAATTAAAATAAGTAATAAATGATTAAATGAGACTCAAGGTATTTTTTTAAATTATTTTCTTAGGATAAAACACACATGGTCAACTATAGATGTCCCCTTTAAGGCAAGAATACAGTTAGGAATTTATGTATAGTTTGTGAGTCCAAAGTGCATGGAAAGGGGAAGGGATATGAAAAATTGAAGTGATAAACAAAATAAGGAAACATTAATATTAATATCCATGATATCATGATGATTTTCACATGGAAAATACAATCAAATAAAGATACTCAAATAGGTAGAGCATAGTCTTTATGAAAATCCTACATACAGAGTATTCCTTTGCATGGTCTATTTTGGGTTTTAGAGCCTTTGGAGGGTAAAATAAACTATTATAGGTTGAAATTTTGTGTATATAACCTTTAATAATTTAATAATCCCATACAAATATTTTTTTGGTTAGAAAAATAGGTTAAGTTCCCTCTATTTGGTCTCAGACAATGGGCACTCCCCTAGGTGCACAAACTGATAGTTTTAGAAAGGGGTCATAAAAAGATGACTTGGGAGATGAGTAAACCTTGATAATATTTGTATGTATTTGGATAAAACCTATTAAAATATTAAAAACACCTCATATGAGGAGGAAACTAAATAGGTAGGTCCAAACCTAAAAAAGTTATAGATGTGCTTAATGAGCATCGTGAGGCCTAGAGCCCAAATGAAAGGTTAGATTCATTTATAATATTAAATAAGAACTATATTGGATGTAAACATGTTCCTATGGTGTAATTATATGTTTTAAATCTTATATAATTCATAGAATTCAAATTGGATGGCCTAGAATACAAGGTTGCAGGCATGCCTATTGGACATGGTTTAGGCCTAGTATCCAAATGGGGGGTCATTCATACTTATAGCATGAGATATGAATTATAAATTATGGTAACATGAATATGTGGGTTAAAAATAGGTTATAAATCTTTTTAAAGGTAGAGACACTACAAAGAAGCCATTTTTGGCCCAAAATCAACATCATGCCTATGCAATTTGGAGAAAGGAGCTCAATAGAGCAACTTTAGAAGTTCATATCTCTCTTGATGATTTGAATGGGAAATAAATAATTTAAATCACATTTATTAATTTCTTTAAATATTCATTTGTGTAATTTTTCTCAATTTGGACATTCCATATTTATGAACGAACCTTAAGAGTGGAAACAAGCTAAAACCCTTGCAAACCCTTACTATTGACCAATTTGAAGAAATGAGGCTAGAGAGATAATATAATGGAATATTTTACCCAAGATTATGATTAAACCATGTAGGAGGCTCTCTTAGGATACTCCCCGTTCTTTTGAACTATATGTAATTATACAATGGGGTACAAAATAGGTTACTTTTGACTATTTTGTGTGTTTTATAAGTTCCAGGAGGAGTCTGAAGATGAAAAAAAAATTGGAGAAGGATTAAGAGTTAGGATAACCACAAATTTACATTTAATTCTTCATAAAAACTCCTAAGTGTTTAAATAAACAAATTCATCTTAGCCAATCAAAACTAGCATAGTGGACAAGCTAGTGAGAAGGGTGGAAAACTTCAAGTGAGCTGATTTTAAAGTGTCTCTAATGATTATAAGACCATGGAGGGTATTTAAACATTTAATTAACTCTCTTACACTAATTTTCATGGAAAAATTATGCCTTTTTGGAGGCCAAATGTTTAAGATGCATGAAGAAAGATTTTTTTGGGACTACAGATGGTGATATCTCATTTTTGGAAGGTTCCAAATGACCAGGACTATAAACAATGAATGAAAAGGCATGTATGGAATATTTCACCTTCATTCCAATCATCAAACCTATCTTTAATCATTTTTTGGATGTTCAAATGGGTCCAAATCATGAAGGTAGTTTTCTAAGCTAGAACAAGGAGTTTCATGCCACTTTGCAAGAGTTTCATGCCTTGTATGGATACTTATACTTCCTAACCTTTCATAATTTATCCCATATCCTCTTCTCATTAAAAATTAATGACTTTTATTATCTTTACAAGTGTCCTTATGACACTTATACTTATCTCTTCTCCTCTCTCTCAATTTCTATAAGAACTAGCCATTTTTGCCATTGTAATTTATGCTCCAGCTGAGTATGGTGAAGCCCTGCTCATTTGCATACCATTTAATCAATAATACTACTGATTTTTACCTCTTAATGATTGTTCATATTGTCTTCAACTTGTATTATTTATTTTTCTTAAGTGATAACTCTTGTTTCCTTATCATGTTGTTTCATTCATTCATCCTATTTGTAGTTGGAAAGCTTTTTCTTGTAGGGCATGTGAATTGTTCTAGGAAGTGTTAAGGTTGAGTCAGTTATTATATTCACTAGTGACATTAAAGGCCTCTTTTTTAGTCCTCTTATCCTAAACATTCATCTATAACCTCATGATGTAACATTGATGTGAGAAGATGTAGATTGAAGATGTGTATGTTTGGTTAGTCTCTTAGTTTCATGTGTAACATGCAGTTAGTTGGAAGTCATTAACTTATTTGGTGTATCACCTCCCTTAGGATAATTTACTTTCAGTTTTCTCTCTCCCCTTCCCCCCAAAAAAAATTTTTAGGTGTAGTAGTGATCCAAAGTGGTACATCAAGGGACCTAGCCCTACCTAGAGTTTTACCTCATCCTTAGGCTATCCACAAGCCTAGAGGTATTTCAATGATGTCACTTGGATGAGGAGAGATGAGAAATATCCTAAAATGGTGAAAATCCAAGTGAAAATAGTAGTAGCACAAAGAGATTGTAGATTAAAATCCTTTTCTCTATTAAG
Organism: Torreya grandis; assembly: GCA_037957365.1. Taxonomy (NCBI): domain Eukaryota; kingdom Viridiplantae; phylum Streptophyta; class Pinopsida; order Cupressales; family Taxaceae; genus Torreya; species Torreya grandis. The sequence continues at coordinate 235,035 of JARHVA010002662.1, read as the reverse complement.
GTTGGGTACAAAAATATTGACCATTTTTTTCTCAAAGATTGACCAAGGGAATTTAATAGTTAAGTTTCTCCATCATTCTAGGTTTGAAGAGAAGATTTATTTGTTCCTTTATTTAGCATTACATTAATATATCATTGTGATTTCATGTTTAACATTTTAGGATAAGTGTTTTACAAATATTTTTGAAATATATATGAACTTTGTAATGAATCCCTTAGGAATATTCAAAAACCATTCCAAATCTTGGCCTCTTAGACTCTGAGGGAATAGTCTAATCAAATAGTTGTCACTGCATGCAACTTCTTAGCATGACATGAAGAATTATTTTACATTTTTTCTTGGATCACATTTTAATTCATATTTTTTAAACTTGGGTGGTTTAAAGTAAGGTAAAATGTTATTCATATCATTTCTATGTCAAATGTATAAGGGTACAACTCCTCAGTTTTGTACTTTCTATTTTGATTATGGCTTCTATTTATAGTCCTTGGAGAGCATCCTTCATATCTTTTCATTCTTTATTAAATGGCATACCCTTGAGTTGAAATGATGGGGGTAGGATAAATTTAGATTTAGGTGGCTTAGGGTCTTATTGGTATTGGATTGTTGATTGTGTTGTGAAGGCTTGGATATTGAAGGACTTATATGGGAGGCTAAGTTTTCCAAATGTTAACTTAACTATTGAAGTTGGTCAAACATGACTTTATTTGGGCTTGAGGATATTTTTGTGTTAAAACTATTTTTCCCTTACCAATTTGACATGAGAGACATTTGGATTAGGTTTTTCATGATTCAACTCTAGATTTATTTTGTTTTGGCCAATGGGATTTATATACGTAGCTTTCTCTAGATCTACATGGTTTCTATATTTCCTAATTATAATGTGACTCAATTTTTTAGGATTATAATCTCTAGGAATCTTATCTCTTGTTTCTATAAGTTTAATGAGGATATCATCTTTGTTTGTAAACAATAACTATTCTAGCTAGACTCTACCTTCTTCTATTTTAAACAAATCATTGGTTTCATCATTGTATTTGATTTTATTTTTAAGGCTATCATTATCATCATTTTTTTTATCTTGGTTAAAATGTCCTTAAAATTGAATGGACTCTAATGAAAATGGTTTTTAATATTAGGTTCTTGATCCCATCTAGTTTGGCATCTCAGTTTAGGTGCCATTAATTTTGTTGGGGTTTGCTTTTAGACTTGTTTTACACAAGGGGAAATAAAAACAACATACATAATATCACCCTATGCTAATCATGTAGGTATACAACCATATAGTGGCCTGCATAGATACCTCAAGGGTAGGAGTGTGTAACATTAGGGAATGTTATTTTCCCAACACCACTACACAAATGCAACTAGATGGCTCTTAAGCTAGGTTTATACATGATTTATAGGGATGTAATTAATATACCTTTTATCATATGAGGTTTAAATCCATGATACAAGGGTGTTGTCTATAGCCTAGGTATTGGTGGTTAGCCACCTTGTTGTTTTCTCCAATATGATCCTTCTCACGAGATGCCCATGAGATTGACCATTCCTTGAAAAGGGGAAGGTGGGGATAACTATGAACTTTTATCCTCCACTTTAAGACTAATCTACCCAAGTCATGGTTATAATTATTGGACTTCATAAATAGAGTTTGAGTGAATAGTCTCCAAGAGATGCACTATTACCACTGAAATTTCAATCCAATGCACTTCACATAGGTTAAAGGTGGTTATAAAAACTTGAGTGTTAGGCTTATTCTTTCTAAATATAAGGGTAAATGGTATTTTTGTTACACAAAACAAATAGAAAAGAGAGGGAAGGGTAAGGCAACAAAAGGGGAACCCCTAGGTCTAAAATAAACTTAATGCATTGGTCTTTGAACCAAGTGACTCTACCATAGTTATACCACTATAAACCAAGACTCACTAGAGTTTTACCTACAAGAACATATAGTTGGACAAGTTTGGGGGAACAAGGAGTATGCCTTCAATGTGAGTTCTCACTAATGATGAGTATTAGGGGTTTATTATCGAAAACACATAAATTCTATACAAGAAATTGTATCTTGGCACACAAATTATAACCACTATCAAAAGGGGAAATGAAAGAACTCGTACAGAGATTATAATAGTTAAGCACATCATAACCATGACATACATAAAGTATCAAAGTGTTAATCATATTAACTTATCACTAATGATATTTCAAACATAAGGATGAAATAAAATTGAAACACAAATGATACCCTTTTACATAAAATAGAGATTATATTCATTTAAAGAGTAAATTTTTGTTATAATAATATATTTTGGCTGATTTTATATTTTGTATTGATGAAGGAAATGTAAGTGAAATCTTGGCAATAATCCAATATCACTTTTAAGCAATTTTGGGCAACCCTATAATACAATGCAATTCTTCCTTAAATAGATAAGGATTGGGGCTCACTCAAAAAAGTATGAGGATCCCATCTTGGGCCATGATGGCCACTCATTATAGTTATAACCATATTTCTAAAATTTGAAAAAAATAATCCCCACAAACCCATAACAAATCTATGGGGGACCACTAGTTGACATAAGGAGGCAATTCGAAGGGACCATCTCCTAACTTCTTTGATTAAATGCTCCTTACTTCCAACACAACTATCATGAGGTTAAACTCTTTATCTAGATTTTCCAAATTTATTAGGGGCTTAAGGAAGATTACCTTGGCCTAAGTTACCAATATTTGAGATATTTCAAAAGTAACTTCCATTAATGTTTTGACTTTAGAGACCTGGTTAATGCTTATCATAAACTGATCTGATAGGTCCAGTACTACTTGAGCCCTTTATTGGTTTGAATTGGCCACTTGTTCCCTCATAACCTAGTTGAATTTACCTAGGTGGACTCTAAATTCCCCTTAGTCAAGCAAGGTGTCATTCGGGTAGAATAACATAGAGATATTAACCTCCTTGAAGTAGGTTAATATAATTTTCTCACCCTCTTCCAAGGTTCATGTTGTAGTATGGGACAAGGCCAACCACTCCTCCATTACATCTCTCATGTTCACAACATATGTTTGGTACAACCCCAAGTTTGAGGTTGGCATCAGTTTAAGCTCTAAAAACATTCCCTTATTGACCATCACCTATAGCTTCTATCATTTATTGTCAAACTATGTAATCCTCTCGATGTAAGCCTAAGTTTGTTATATAATTGCATTGGTCTCAACTTGAGTCTCCACTACTTTCCCAAGGATTTATAAAATTAGTAGGAGGGCATCCTTGACCTACCCAATTAGTCCAATTTGGAATGTCCTTTTCACTTAGGCCTTGAGAGTCTAAATTTAGCTTTGTATGTCCTCAAGGAGATTTTTGGACATGTCATGGGTAGCACAGAGGATGGATAATGGGTCCTTAGCCATCTTCTCCTCCCTAGTGTAAGACTTCACCTTAGTGAGGGAGAATAGATCCTAATGGGTCCTGTTATATAATTAGGTTCCCTTCTTAGACAACTCTCTGAGTGAGAATCCTTTTTATGCTCTTAGAAGCTCAATCAAAACTCCATTATACATTTGGGTCACCCTAGATATCCATATATGGCACTTATGACCTTAGAACCATCCCTTAGGTTTCATGGGGTGTATGAGGTGTGGATAAAATTGTGTTGAAGGTTAAAAGATGAGGTAGAGGGGAGATGGAAGAATTGGAAAGAGTGAAAGAGGAAAGGATTAGAGGTAGAGGGAGTATCAGAGAGAAATAAGGGAGAATGGAAGAAGGACATGGTAAAATTTGAGCCCACCACTATTATTGAGTCAAGTTCACCTTGGGTTAAACTACCCTCGAGATTGGGTCATGGAACAATAGGGAAGATATGGGTTGGTTAAAGGTGAGTCCCATGGGGCCTTGGGTAAGTGAGAGAGGGGGTTGAGGAACTAATCACTGAGATGTTACTACTCTAGTTAGAAGATCCATTGAGGCTTATGAAAGAGGTAGAGTTAGAGTATAAGGCCTTTGAGATGGAGCCAGAGTGTAGGTCACCTTATGTTTCTTATTTTATCTCTTTCTTGGGTCTATTATAGGTGTTATGGTAGATGGTCTGAATAAGATGACAAGGGACCAAGGGCTGATGGTAAGGGACTTTGAACCATGGAGGGGAGCACCATGATAATTAAATTAGGGACTAGTAGGGTCCCTACTAAAAGTGGTATGTTCCCAAAGGCTATAGTCATGCTCATTATTAAATGCATACCCAAAGGTGGAATTGAGAGGACTCCAAGCCATGAAATGGGAGGAGTGGAAGGGAAAAAGGGAGTAAAGATACTCAAAAGGATCAAGATCAAAGGTACTTAGGCAAAATATGTAAGGGGAGTGATGGGAAATAGAAGAATCACCACCTGGGAAACCTTTCGAGGAAGAGCAGAATTAGTAGATGCCAGAACTAAGAGTTGGAAGATGATAGGAGTGAAGGGTAAAAGGGAAATAAAAGGAAATAGAGTGAGTGGGGAACCTACATGGGTACCTATTGGGTTCCTCACTCTAGGATCTATTGATATATTGGCTACATCTAATCTTAGGGGTTGTGGTGTCTTTGGTTGAGTGGGTTGTACTTTAGCTACCTAACATTGTGTAGTCTGAGGCTAGCTCTGTCAAGGCTTGGTTATTAGAGCTACCAAAGGAGGTGAAGGTGGAGCATGAGGAGTAATTGGATGAGGTAGAGTAAGATTTAGAGTTCAAGGATCAAGAGTTTCTATAAAAAGTGGAGTTAGATCTAGAGTTAGAGGTCAAGGGGAAGAAGGTGGTAGGATGCCCTGAAAGATCCTCCAAGAGATGGCCAAAGTTATTAGATTTGGATCTTCTATAGACTAAGCAAGAGAAAGAGGAGGCATAGAGGGGCCTACTTGAGCCTTCTTCCATTTCTTATTCTTAGTTTATATATAGGATATCACCTCCTAATCATCAATAGTGTTAAAGTAGAGATCATCATCATCTTTGGCCTGATGGTCATAGTTGATGTTGAGGTAAGTTACATATTACACCAAATGAGCTCAAATCACCCCTTTAGGGTCCCATCACTATATTTTTCACTTTTTAAGGGAAAAGTTGTCTTACTTGGACACCATCTTATATACATGGTGTTGTATGGTGATTAGGAGCTCTTGGCATGCCTTCTGTTGACATTATATGTAGAACCCAAAGATATCATCCACTAGTTAATAGGTGATCTCCTATTCTACTAGGTGGTCATGGACATAATATGTCAGGTAGAGGGGGTCTTTGATAAATCTGATGATTCATATTATCATGTTATCCTTATATATATATATAGTATTCCCTGATGGATATGATAGAGTACTAAATTTCCTTTGAGAGTCAGGGCATTGGAGCTTCATGGATGGCTTGGTATACCACTAGGGAAAAGTAATCACAAACAACCTAGACATGTTGATGGAACTAGTGTCCATAAATCTTATAAAATACCATATGGATAGCTAACTCCTACCTTTTGACATGTGTCTTCTACCCATTTGTCTTATCATTAATAGTTGGCACCTAGGCATGGCTCTGTACTCCATATCTTTCTCGTAGGTTGGGTGATGTGTCACCTAGGGACAAATGGCACATCTTGATTATATTTTTGGATTTATCCATACTTTTTTCAAATATTTCTAGGGCCTTATGTGGTTGCAAGCTCATCACATAGTATTCAATGCAGTGCCTTCCCATTTGATTAGGGTCTCCCAAGATCTTATATCTCTGATAGGTTTGAAATACTAACCACTCTAACATTCATATATGTGGCACCTTCCCATTTGGTCAAGCTCTCCAAGGCTCTTACATCTCTAATAATTCTAGGGAACTAGCTTCTCTAACATTTTATGATGTTTCACCTTCCCATTTGATGGATATCTCCCAAGATTTGATATCTCTGATAGGTCTAAGAGACTAGCCACTAACACTCTATGACATGATACCTTCCCATTTAGCCAAGCTCTAAGGGACTATACACTCTAAAATTTAGTGATGTAGTGCCTTTCCATTTAGTCAAGATTTCTTAAGATATAACATCTCTAATAGGTCTAGGGGATTATCCACTCTGACATTCTACACCATGGAACCTTCCTATTCAGATACGCTCTCTCAAGCTCTGGCATCTTTGATAGGTTTAAGGGACTAGTCACTCTAACATTTAGTAACATGGAACCTTCCCATTCAATCAAGCTCTCCCCAACTTTGACATCTCTAATAGGTCTAGGGGATTAGCCACTCTAAAATTCAGTGACATGGTGCCTTCCCATTCAATCGAGCTCTATGAAATTCACAAAATGACTAAGAAAAATAAAAGGAATGTGATACATTAAAACTTACTTATCAAATATGAAGATCTCAATTTTCCATGGAGAATAACAGGTCTATCACTCTAGGAGGGGAACTAAAATCTAGGAGACTAAATTGAAAATTAACCCACCACATTATCACCATGATTTATAAAAATAACAAACAGTCCTTAGTCTTGAAGAGAAATAAAAGAGGCCTATTGTTGTTTGGGGGAAATCAAAGCAGTGTATATTGTGAATATTTGAGTAGGTGTTTATTTAAATAAAATAAAGGACCTTGAAGCTTTGGTTCATGAGATTTTTAGAGGGGTCCCCCATTTCAAATAAAAAAGGGGGCATGTTGGCCACAACAAATGTCAACTTCTATGGGGAAAGTGATGAGAAGCACTTATAACCCAATAAGTTTCTTCTGTCCTTTCTCAACACAAATATTGTATAGGGGGTCTTTATTTTCCATAGAAAATGTAAGGCACTAAAGTCTCACAATATCAAGTGGCATACTATTCTTTTACCTATAGATGGCCACTAGCATGTGTGAGAAGTGATTTTCATTTCTAATTTGTTCCTAGATTCTATTCGAGTAAATAAGGTTGGGATGGTTATCAAACTTCATATGGAGTGTTGTTGGCTTGATGGCTTGGGGGGAGTAATGGCTAGGGAATTTATCTATTTCTATACAAGTGTCCATAGCCCCAAAATAGATTCCTCTAGTCCCACTCATGGCCTTGTTTCACTAGAAGGAAAAGAGAGATTTTGAGGGCTTATTTATACTTGGTGGGGTCTATCCATAAGGCTAAATTTAGCAATGAGTTTCATTCCCATGGCTTCTCTCTATCTAATTTCTTGATAGCATCGATCAAGTTTTTATTAATAGACTCCACCAATTTATTACCCTATAGGTAGTGATTATATGAGAAATTCAATGTGATCCCATTATCATAAGCCCATTCTGTGAACTTTATGGATTGAAAAGTGAGACCATTATCACATACTAAATAAATGGGGACCTCAAAATGAGTGATTATGGCATTTTCTAGTAACTTGATGACTTCAATAGTGGTGTTCCTTTTGTTTGCAACTACCTTAGACCATCTAGTGTAGTAGTACGTGCTTGTAAGGATGAATTTATGATTGGATGATGAATTAGGGTTAAATAACCCTATAAAATCTATTCTCCATTGTGTGAATGGTGTAGACTCTACAAGAGGTTATAGTGGCATTGTGACATGTATTCCTCTATTGGCAAAGGCTTAGCATTGGTGGAATAAACAAACATGAGTGTGAACATATATAAACATTGTGGGCCAATAGTAACCTACCAGGATAACCTTGTGAGCCATGGTGTTTGCCATTGGATAGCTAGATCCTAGTTTTTTTCATGAAAACTTTCCATTATCTCTTTGGCCTCTGTGTATGATACACACCAGAGGTATATTTTTTTGTGGTTTATTCTGAAGAGAACTCCTTTCTTCAATATATAGTGTGTGGCTTACAATTAGAGGGATCTTATTTGTCTATGGTTAAGTCCTAAGGGTGCATTCCCATATAGTATAAAGTGTATGACTGAGGCATACCAATCTAATGGCAGTACCCTTTATTTATCCACTTGGTGTACCATGATTCTTGGATTTATCTACGTGATTAGCTAAGTAAGGCCTTGTCTTTTAACCAGTTTGGTCAGCTTAATTTCCAAGTCATATTCTTATAATTATGTCATCCAGTAGCCTCTTCTTTCACCCAACTTGTTATGCCCTAGCATTTACTTTATATCCAAGTTTGAGATAATGGCATGTACCCTTTTCTAAATAATATAATGCTTGAATTTCTTTATTACCTTTACCATGGCATAGGCATGCTTATTTAGGGTAGAATATCTGAGCTCAACATCCTTAATATTAATGCTCATGAAATCCATGAGGTGTTCTTGTCCTTATAACCTTTGGGTAAGGAAAGTAGAAATGGTGTACTCCAAAGCAAAAGGATAGACATAGAATTCATGTATATAACTTAGGCAAATGAGGACCAAGACTTTCATGATTGTCTTTGATATCCTAAAAAAAATTCCTCTATTCTACATGCCACTCCACTTTAGCATCCTATTTTAGCATTGTCTTTAAGGGATTCACTATTTTGACAAATCCATAAATAAAATTACACACAATGTTGATTTTCCCAAAGAAATATTTTAGTTCCTTCTTACTATTAGGTAGAGGTAGTTTAGAAATTACATCTTCCCTTTTGGGGTAGATGGTAATACCTTATTTTGTGATAATGTGATCGATACGCACACTTTTGGTGACACCAAACATGCTCTTCTTTGGGTTTTAGGAAATGTCATACCTTATACATTTTTAAAATACCATTTTCAAGTGGTGAACATGATCTAACCTATATTTTGAAAACATAGTTAGGCCATCCATATATATTGGTATGCACTTACCTATTAGGCCTTTAAAAGCAAAGTCCATTACCCTTTGTAAAGTGGTGCCAGCATTGATTAGCCCAAAATTCATCCATTTATAAGATAATGTCCCCCACTTGGTGGTGAAAGTAGTCTTAGATATATTACTAAGGTTGACTAAGCCCTGTTTGTAGCCTAAGAAGACATTCAAGAAGGACATCATCTAAGAACCACCCACCATTTGGATCACCTCATTTAGAGAGGGGAATGGGTATTTACCTTTATTTTAGACTCGGTACAAGTTCTATAAGTCCATGCAAAGACAAATTTCTTTATTATTATTTCCCATTGGGACTACGTTAGACACCCAAGTGGAGTGGTAGACTAGGAAAACTATCCCCATAGAGAGTAACTTGTGAATTTCCTTGTGAATCAAAGGCTCTAAGATTGGGTTTACCAACCTCTGAATCTATTTGAATGTTTTTTGGCTAGGTTTTAAGGGGATGGTATGAGTAATTATTCTTAGATCAAAGACCTTAAGGTCTCCATAGGCCTAGTCAATCACATCTTTGTATCTCAACATTAACCTTTGTAACTACTCTAATTCATGGTTCATCTAACTTGGATCCACATTAATTATCTAGGAATTCTCTACAAGGCTAAGATTAACCAATCAACACTTTTGATCTTTGAACTTGGTTTTTTAGCTTAAAAGGTGGGGTTTAATGCATTAAACACTCCTTATAAGTAGATCATCCCCTTAAGGATATATTTTCCATGAATATTCAGGATCTCATCCTTATCCAACTCATTCTCAAAGTTATCTCTATCTTTCTCATCTATGATTTGGGATTTGAATATCCCCTCATTGTCAAGGAACTGGATGATTTGTTGGTCATGTTTGAAGACCTAGAAGTTATTCACATTGTTTGGGATAGAATTAAATGGTATGAGTTCTATAGATAATCTTACAACTCCATGTTATCTATGGGGTTAGGTTCACTATCATGGATGCTAATGAGTCTGCTATTTTATTTTCATCCTGGGTAATAAGGATTTTATTAAATGCATTAAACATTTCAATTAGGTCCCAAGTTTGGTGATTATAAATTTTTAGGTATGATAGTTTGCATTGAAACTTGGTTTTAATTTGGTTGACCACCAGTTCAGAGTCATTGAATACTCTTAGTTTGTTTTCCTCATGTCTTAATGCAAATTGTAATCCTAAGATTAGAGTTTTGTACTCCATGTAGTTATTCACGCAAGGAAACTACAACCTATATGACACTAGGTGTTTCCTCCCTAAGGGGTATATAATAAAAAAAAATCAACTACCTTGTTTTTAGTGAGCCCCATCTATATAAAGAAACCATAGGCCAAATAAACCTAGGCTATAAATAGGTTATTTTTGGGGAGGCTTAGTGTTCAACATGTAGATTCCTAGGTCTGAGGAAACTAGGTTTATTATCTCATTAATGGCATTATATTCATTGATCATATACTTCATGCATGGTTCTCTATATAATTTTATTTAGTTGGTTACTCCTCTCCATGGTAACCACACATGGGAGAAATTTGTGTCCATATACCCATTCAAGGCTTTGGACCAATCTCTATTGAGGAGCATACCCTAGGATTCTAGGATATCTACCACTTGAATGTATATAAAGTGTTGAATTTTAGGCTCAAATTCTAACTAGATGTAGACATTTAGTATTTTACATATCACTTTCACCTCTAACTTATCTAACTATGCTACTACCTTGTCTAATTTTTTAGGGGTAAGGCCGGGCTTCTCACATATGCCTATTGGCACCACATTAATTGAGGCTCCTAAATCCACTAAGCAATTATACATATTCTTTCCAAATAAATAAATGGTTAAAAAGAAAGGAGAGACCTCCATCTTATTCTTATGAATGAACACATTGGTGTGTGTCACTCTTGGTTTTAGTTGGGTTTGTGGGATCAGATTTTGAGTCAAAGACTTGAACAGGAGATCTCATTGCTCTATGATTTGATTAAGTTCATGAAGGGTAATGTTAGCCTTGATCTTCTTCATATCCTTGAATATGTTATAACCCCCTTCTTTGGATTGGTGTGGTTTCCATAGGTGATTTAGGTTTTTGAGGTCTTGAAGGTGGAGGATCATTCCTAGCATTTTGGTTTGGTGGGGTTGCACCATTATTTGGAGGTGTTGAAGTAGTAGGGGTTGTTGTTGTTTATTCCTAAGGGCATAGTTACTCCTTTAGAACTACTAAAAAACTTGCACCTCGTTAACACCCTCCTCTAGTTCATTTTCCTCTTGGATAGGGAAATCCATGGTTTATAACACCATATAAGTACTTGGGGTTTTACCTAAGTTAGAATGTTCTAGATAATTGGGGATGACCTTGTATTCTTCCATTTCCTTTTAGAAGATCTTGAAAGCATAATCAAACTCTATGTAGTCTAATTTCCCATGTGTCATCATGTTATGTACTCAACACCATTTAAGTAAAGCTATCTCAAAGATATTGATCTTAAGGAGCCTATTGGGTGAAGGTTATGGGGGTTTGTGAGGATAGTTGTAGCTCTTATTTGGTCTTTAATACATGAAATTTTTATTAGATCTCTCTGCATTAGAGTTACTCACTTATCTTTAAAGCCCTACGAAGTCATTACTAAGTTTTTATACCATCCATTGAATGGCATCTAATTTAGTCTTAGTGGACTCTTGAGGCATGGTTTGGGTGTTATTGGTTGTGGCCAATGTCACTTGATATTGAGTCCAAGAAATCAGATCTTGGTCCCGTGGGTTTAGAAAACCTAATTATTGGTTTGAATTTGGATGACTCAGTGGGAGTTGATGCATTATAGGGAGTGGTTGAGGCACTAGTGCATTATTATTAATGTTATGTAATAATTTCAATGTAGGCATATATGGTAACATACCAGGAGTGGGGGTCATTATGTAACCCTAGGGGTTCAGTTGCTTATCCACTTTGATAGCCCCTACATAAGCTAGGGATAGATCTGTTATGGCTACATCCCTCCTTAGGAATATGTTCATCTAAGGTTCTATCACATTCTTATACATTTCAAGTGCTAATTTAGGGTTGGGTTGGTGTTGACCAAATTTGATTTTTTAGTCAAATTAGGGCCCCTATAGGTTAAAAACTTGACTTTCTAGGTCTATAGGGGTGTAATATACTATCATAATATGTTTCATAGGTCATTGATGTCAATTAATGTTATATTGGCTTTAGTTAATTAGGTTTTATGTCCATTTATCATTTTGGATCATTTTAAGGGTAAAAAAGGTGCATTTAATGACTTATACAGGTTTATTGGGAAACATGAAGGTGTCAAAACGTGATGTCATGTCCCATGTGTCATTATAAGTACTAGATAACTAACACTACTAAAAATATGGTAGGTTGTTTAGAGAAAAGTTAGTTTCCTTAGAAAAAAGGAGAAAATAGCACTTGTATGGCCATCTTGAGAAGTGTGCCACTTGGAAAAGGTTGAAACGTGACTCTTCAACTTCCCCAAGCTCAATACCATGTTCTATTTGATCTATAATTTTTGTTTCTTGCTCAAAACCTTTTTGCTCTCTTTTCACCTTTCTAAACACATAAAAGTGACTTGTGGGTTTGTACTTGGTACGGTCAGCATAAGGGGTTTCAATTAGAATGCTTTTGGGATGTTGTTTTAAACTCAGAGGCCATCATTTTCATAGTAATATTTTGAATAATTATCAACTTTGATTTATTAATCATCCATTTGAATTTGAATATGCAAATCTACCTACCCATCTGTGAACCTTATCAATTTTCCCTTATTTTGAGAAATTCTATATAAACCAATTGCTAAGGTTGGCTCTAGAGGATGTTTAATTCATTATCACATAGCTTCCAAATTGGTCCATGATTCAAGAAGGTGTCACCATGTGCAATTTTATTTGGAGTGCTTATGTTTGCTAAGTGTCTCTCTCATATAGAGGTCTCATATAGCTAGTAACTAGTGTTATGCAAGTTTTTGAGCCATATTAACACCTATTTTAATGTTTTGGTTTCACCATGTTACCTCTTGGTTACTCCCAAGCTTGTTTCCTTTCATTGTCAACACTTTGCACAATTTCAATTGAAATCCCATGCATAAGCTTTCCCATCCTATTCATGAGGTTATAATAAAGGTTTTTATCTTGTCCAAAACATTAGGAGTTGAATAAAGTAATTTTTGAGGTTTTTTAAATTGTAAGTTAGTTTCAAGCTCATTCGTCATACCAAGCAGCCATTAAACATCCTACCTATTCCATTCTTGATGCTGTCAGGAGGTTTTCGCATCAAAATGGATATCTTGGAACTTGTTTTCATATTTAATTAAGGTTTATCATTTATTTTAAGGATTAACTTGAGTTTTATTTTCTCTTAAGACTCATTCATCCATTTTTTTCTCCTTTCTAGACACTCACTACTACATATACTTCACCGTACACCTACAGTACTCATTGATGATGTCATGTTATAATGAAAAATTTGGTAGTGGATTAAAGCCCTTGGAGTTGTGAAATAATGAATTTGAGGTTATGAAAATGGATACACAACTTATAAAATGTAAAATCAATAAAAACTATCCATCCTTACACCTATTTTCCACATTTACAAATAGTTACCTATAAGAAGCCTTGATAGGGAGCAGAGAACACCCATGGGAGGTGTTGAAACAAGAAATGAAACTAATCCTAGAGATTTAGTGTGATATATAGACCTTAGAAGACTTTTATTTAAGGATGGATGAGTAGATAATAGTAGATGAATGTTTTAAATGCAATGACTGTGTACTCAGGGCTCTTTTCCCTAAAGATAGAAAACAAAGGGCAAGGGGGTTTTATGATTAACATATATCAGGGTTGACATGACTTCTAGTGAATTTCAATCACTATACCTTATAACCCCTATCAAATAAAATGATTTGTTATAATTTAAAGGGAATATGACAAGTAGAAGATAGTTTTTGAGAGGCTTAAAGGCATCCTTAAGACCACTAAAACCAAACAATGACATCTACAGGCTTGTGAAGCTTGAATGACCTTTGACACCAAAGGATATAAACTGAACCTGTTAACATGGTGTGAGTTTTTAAAAATGGTTAGGTTATAATTTATGATGAGAATAAGGATCTTTAAAAAAATTATATTGTGTTTAGCCCCTTATACACTTCTATCCATACACAGCTCCATGGAAGTATCCACCTACAACAATATAAGATAGTAAGCACACATGATTTATGTTTAGGGATTGAAATACATATATGAAGAGTAAATTTAAATAAAATAAGTGAAAAATGACACTAAAGATTACTCAAATATTTATAATTGATATGTGGCATTTGTTTTGATTTTAAATATCACCTACAAAACCCAAAAACCCCACATAATTAGCATGAGTGGCAGTGAGCAGGGTTAAGATCTCAAGAAGTGGTCTAAGCTGAATTAAAGAATTAAATGAATTAAAATAAATGTGGATGATCATGGGAGATATAATAGTGGTCTATAATCTTTATTTTCATCTTGAAGCATACAAACATATACTATTAGGTGTGGTGTTTTGAAACCAACCAGTCAAGGTGGAACTCAGTTTGTATGAGTAAAGAGTAAGAGGGTATAAAAAGGTTAAAATGATGAAGAAAGTCTAAGATAACCTTAATTTTATCCATAAGGATCTAAATTATCTTTAAATGTTTCATTCAATGTTCAAACCAAGCATCAACACCTATAGATAAGGGTAAATAGGGTTTCTCAGTCAATTAAGGAAGAAACTTAGTTTTGAAGCCCAAAGTGCATAAGAAGGGTTAATGGGAGTATGGGATGATGGATCAAACCTATGTAAATATTATTATTATAGTCATAATAACCTTTTAATCTATAAACTTTGGGTTATAGTAGTGAGAAGGCTCCTAATCATGCACACTCAGCCCACATGTCAAACCCTGCACACAATTTACCTCAATAGGGTGTTGTTTTGGGTTTTTTAGGGAAATGAAAGACAAATGACGTTATAAAAAAGGTGAGTTTTGGTGTGAGAGGTAATAAAAACTTTAAAAATACCCTAAATTTATCAGTTTTAGGGGGATAATAGGGGAAGTACCCTCTATTTTATCTCAATCAGAGGGTACTTCCCCTTGTGTATAGGTAGGCAGTTCTAAGAAGGGGAGTGATAAGGTGAAATAAATGATGTTTAAACATTAAAAAGGGGTTTTAAAAGATATGACACACATATAAAAATCATAAAAACTAATCAAGAAGGAATGTAACTCAACAGAGTCGCCCACACTAAAGAAGTTGTAGACAAATCCATGAGGCATGGTCATGCCTAGAGTTCAACCAGGAGGTCACTTTCACTTTTGGATCTAATTTTAATTTATAATAGATTATAACATGATTTTTTAGTCACAATATATGTTTTATAGATTTTAAAGTGTAGAGAGAACATTAGGGAAGCCATTTTTGGCTCAAAAGCAACTCAAACCTACAGGAAACAAGAAAAAGAGCTTGATAAGAGGAGTTTGAAAGCTCATATATTTCATAATCCTTTACATGGGAACCTAATAGTTTTATATAAGTGATATAAGATCATATAAAACTATTTTTTGGCATTATATTATAACTTGAACGTGAAAACTTTATGAATAATTCTTAAGACCAAAAACTGCCCTAAAACCCTTGTAAACCCTTGATAGTGACCTGATAGAGGAAATGGAGTTGGATAGTTATCCAAATAGGATATTTATACCATAAAAATTATTGTGTGTTTTTAATTACTTAGTTAAGATACTCTCCATACCTTTTGATTTTATGGACTTGTACGTATGGGGTGTAAAATAGGCTCTTTTTGACCATTTTTTGTATTTTAAATGTTCTAGAAGGAGTCAAGAGATGAAAACAAATTTGGGTGAAATATAAAGTCTTGATATAACTCCCAACATTAATTTAATTTCCTAAAAAAACTTATAAGTTCCCCAACTAGGTGATTCAACTCGGCCAATCAAATCTAACATATTGGACAAGCTAGTGAAGAAGATGGAAAACATCAAATGATCTCATTTTAAGGTGTCCCTGATTATTCTAGGGACATGGATGGTCTTTAAAGGTATCATTAACTTCCTCTCATATATTTTCATGAGAAACTAAAGGTGTTTTGGAGGCCAAATGTGTAGGGTGCATGAAAGCAGTTCTTTTTGGACTATAAATGATGATGCCTCCTTTCCAATTGATTTTAGAATACCAAGCATCTAACCATTTCATGGAGAGGTATTTTTGGTGTCCCTAATCTACATTCCAATCATCAAACCTAGTCCTATTTAGTTATGGGGCATTCAAATAGAGGCAATCATGAATGTGGTTTTGTTGTGCAAAATAGGGAGTTTTATGCCACTTTTCATGAAGTTTATGCCTTAAATTGACACTTTTATCTCCTAAAATTGCATGGTTCATCCCATATCCTCTTAAAATTTATAATTAACTCCTTTTATTATCTTGACAAGTTTCCTTATGACCCTTGAACTTCTCTCTCTCTCTCAAGTTTTATAAGAACTAGCCATTTTTGGCATTGTATTGATGTTCTACCTAATTATGGTGAAGCCATACTCATTTTTATACCTTTTGATCAATAAAATGACTAAATTTTACATCTTTCATGATTTTTTATAATGTAATTTACTTTAATGTTAAATTTTCTTAGTGAAGACTATGGATTCCTTAGTAAGTTGTCACATTCTCTCACCTATTTACAGCTTCTTCTTGTAGGGCATATGATGTGTTCTAAGAAATGTAAAAGTTTAAGTGAGTTAGTCTCTTCATTAGTGCCATTAAAGGTTTATTTTATAGTCCTCCTAGCTTTACACATTCATCTATAACCCCACAATGTAACATTGATGCAAGAAGACATACATTGGAGAGTGTATGTTTAGTTTATCCTTTGATTTCAAGTGTAATATGTATATGGTTAAATGTAATCAATCTATTTGGTGTATCACCTCCATTAGAGTAGTTTGCTTTCAATTATATCTCTCCCTTTTCACCCCCCAAAGTTAGTAGTAGTTTCAATCCAAAGTGGTACATCAAGGGAGCTAGCCCTATCTAGAGATTCACCTCATTCCTTAGGATTCCCACAAGCCTAGAGGTGATTCCATTATGCCACTTGGATGAGGAATGCTTTTCATCTCCTCAAAAGGTGAAAATCCAAGTGAAAATAGTTGGTAAATCATAGTTACATGAGTATACATCTTTTGAAAGCTAGCATTGAAGTTTCTAATTGGATCATTGGGCTCACTTTTGATGCAAGTAAACTATTGGTATAAGATACTAGGGTCTATCACCTAGCTAAACTGGGTGAGGACAGTATAACTAAAATAGTCCCAACTCAAGATTGAGTCTTTAAGAAGGTTTAAGAACTAATCATAGGTAAATTACATTAAGGTAAAAGGGAACAACCTACATGCCACATCCTCATGTTCTATATTTAGGAGTTTTAGGGTATTCTTATAAGAGTATATTGTTCCTTCACAGTTCATCCCATAGTAGGGGTGAAATGAGGGAGATACCTCTCTAGGTTCTTATGCAAATCATGGAAGACTCTTGGTATGTTAATGGCTAAGCCAGCTAACCAAATCATCTTGGGCTACAAAAATGGGATAGGTTGTGGAGATGAACTGATAGGAATCACGTTAGGTCTAGGTTGGTTAGACCTAGGTTTTATATGGAAAAGTAGGGGGAATTATGAATCTACCTTGATGGGACCTAGCCCTAATAATAGGTGAACTAGTCTCCAAGATTATTCATATTCAAATAGTATTTATTATATTATTACTAATAAACTAATCTCAACATATTCATAAAAACAAAATCAATAACAAGTATAAGGTGTTTTTTATGGCCTTCCTTCTAGTGTTAGTTTTTGTTCACTCCAATTTAATCCTTCTCGCAAGATGCCCATGAGATTGGGAATCCCTTGAAAAGGGGAAGGTGGGATCAACTACAGACTTTCATCCTCCATTTTAGGATTGATCTGAGATCAACCTAGGGCATGGCTATAGGTATTAGACTTCATAAATGGAGTCTGCATGAATAGTCTCCAAGAGATGCACTATTACCACCGAAAGTTCAATCTAATGCACTTCACATAGGTTAAATGTGGTTATGAACACTTAAGTATTGGTATTATTCTTTTTAAATACAAGGGAAAAGGGTATTTTAATTCCATAAATCAAATAGAAAAGAGAGGGAAGGGTAGGGCAAAAAAGGGAAGCCTCCATATCTAAAATGAACTTAATGCATTGGTCATTGAACCAAGTGACTCTACCATAGTTATACCATTATAGTTTGAGTTTCACTAGAGTTATAACTCCAATAACAAACATTGGTATGAATCTGAGGGATCTGGGAGTATGCTTTCAATGTGAGTTCTCACTAATGATGAGTGTTAAGGGTTCATTGTCAAAAACACATAAATTCCATACAAGAATTTGTAGCTTAGAACACATATTATCAGCACTACCAAAAGGAAAAATGAAATAACTATCAAAAATACTATAATAGATAAGCACATCATAAACATGACATACATAAAGTAGCAAAGTGTTATTCTAATTACCTTAGCATTGATGATCATTCAAACATGAAGATGAAATAAAATTGAAACATAGATAAGACCGTTTTACAAAAAATAGATATTGTATTTATTAAAAGAGTAAAATGATGTTACAATAATTGATCTAGGATAATTTTATAGTCTAGAGTGATGAAGGAAATGCAGGTCAAATCATGTCAATAATTTGACAGTACTTTTAAATAATTTTGGTTGACCCTCTAATACAATATGGATCTCCTTTAAATAGATAAGGATTTAGGCTTACCTTCCAAAATCATGAGGATCCCATCCTAGGCTATGATGGCCACTCATTAAACTTATAATCATATTTCCAAAATTTGAAGAAAATAATCCCCACAAACTCACAACAAAACTATGGGGGACCACTAGTTGACACAAAAAGGTGACTAAGAGGGACTAGCTCCTAACTACTTTAACTAGATGCTCCTTAATTCCAACATGAAATCCATGAGGTTTAACTCTTTCTCTAGCTTGGCCAAGTTCATTATGGGCTCCTATAAGATTACCTTGACCTAAGCTAATGGTCTTCAAGAGATTTGGAAGGTAAATTTGGACTCTAAATACTTATTTGATGATCATCATTGACCAAGTTGATAGGTGCATCACCACTCAAGACCCTTCCTATTTTACCTTGGCCACTTTATCCCTCATAACTTGGTTGAATTGACCTAGGTGGACTCTAAATTCCCCTTAGTCAATTAAGGTGACATCCAAGTGGAACAGCACAAAGGTATTGACCTCCTTTAAATAGATTAATATCTTTTTCTCCCCCTCTTCTAAGGGTCGTGTTGTAGTGTAGGCCAATGCCAACCACTCTTCCATTATAGTTCTCATGTTCCTAGCATATGTTTGGTACAACCCCAAGTCTAAGGTTAGCATCAATTTGAGCTTCAAGAACATTCCCTTATTGACCACCACCTATAGCTTCTATCATTTCCTATCAATTTATGTGATACTATCCATGTATTCTTAACTATATTGTATAATTATGTTAGTCTTGGGTCGAGTCTCTACTAATTTCCTAAGGATTGATAAAATTAATAGGAGGTCATCCTTGACCTTATTAATTAGCACTAGGAACATAATTTTCACTTAGGATTTGAGAGTCTAAACTTGGATCTACATATCCTTGAAGAACTTCTTGGATATGTTATGGGTATCACAGAGGAAGGACAATGGGTACTCAGCCATATTATCCTCCCCAATGGAAGTCCTTACCTTGCTAAGGGAGAACAAATCCTGATGGGATTTCCATATCACCAAGTTCCTCTCCTAGAAAAATATTTAAGTGAGCATCTTTTTCATGTTCCCTAAAGCTTGATCAAAACTCCATTATACATTTGGGTTGGCCTAAATATCCATCTGCATCACTTATGACCCTGGGACCATCCCTCAAGTTATGGGGGGTTTAGGAGGTGTGGTTAAAATGATGGTGAAAGGCAAAGGATGAGGTATAGGGGAGATGGATGAAGTGGAAGGAGTGAAATAGGAAAGGATTGGAGGCAGAGGAGTCATGGGAGTGAAAGGAGGGAGAATGGAAGGGGAGGCCCATGGGAACATTTGAGCATGCCACTATTCCTAATTCAAGTTCACCTAGGGTAGAATTACCCTGAGGAATGGGTCCTGGAGCAACAAGGAAGAGATGGGTTGGTTGAAGGCAAGTCCCATGGGGCCTTAAGTAAGGGAGAAAGGGGGATGAGGAGGTAATTACTAAACTAATACTACTAGGTTCAGAGGAGCCATTAAGGCTTATAGAAGAGGTAGAGTTAAAACATAAGGCCTTTAAGTTAGAGCTAGAATGTGGGTCACATTTTATTTATTCTTATGTCTCTTTCTTATTTCTACTCTAGGTGCTACATTGAATGGTTTAACTAGGATAATAGGGGCCCTAGGGGCTGATGGTATAATATTAGAGCTATAGAAGGGAGAATCATACTAACTGAAGTGGGGATTGAGAGGGTCCTTATTGGGATTGGTATGCTCTCAAAGGCTATAGTCATGCTCACTATTAAAGGTATACCCAAGGGTAGCACTGGGAGGACTTCAGGCTATAAGATGGGAGGATCAAAAGGGAAAGAGGAAGTAAGGATTCTCATAAAGATTGAGGTCAAAGGTGGAGCAATGGGAAAAAAGGAGGTGCTATCTGGGAAACCTGTGGGGGCATGACAAAATGGGTAGGCATTTGAATCAAGAGTTGAAATATAATGAGTGAAGGGTGGAAGGGAAATGGGAAGATATGGAGGAGTGAGTAGGGGAACCTGTATGGGTGATTACTAGGTGCCTCACTTTGGGCTTTCTCTTAAGCTATCAACCACATCAAATCTTAGGGGTTGTGGTGCCAGTGGTTGAGCAAGCTATGTTTGGGCTACTTAGCATCATGTAATTTGAGGCCAAATCTACTATAGATTATTTACTAGAGTTACCAAAGGTGGTGGATTCAAATACTAAGGATCAATTAGAGGAGATAGATCTAGAGCTAGAACTAGATTTCTAGGATTAGGGGTCATTGGCAGAAGTGGAGTTGGAGCTAGAGTTTGAGATTGAGGGGGAGAAGGTGGTGGGATGCCCTATAAGATATTCAAGGAGATGGTTAGAGTTGGTGGAGTTAGATATTTTATAGACTAAAAAAAAGAAAGAGGAAGTGTATAGGGGATTTCTTGGTCTTTCTTCCCCTTCTTATTTTTGGATGCTATCTAGGATAACACTTCCTAATCATTAGTAATGTTAAAGTATATTTCATCATCATATTTGGCCTAATGGTCATATTTGATGTTGAGGTGAGTTGATTATTATCCCAAATGGGCTAGAATAACCCCTTTAGGGTCCCATTGTCATATTTCTCACTTTGCAATGGTGAAGAAGTCTCACTTGGCCTCCATATTTTATATCTAGGGGAAGGTATTTTAAATGTTGTGTCAAATGGTGATTAGGAGTTACAGGCACACCTTTTGCTGATGTTGTATGTAGAACCCAAAGATATCATCCACTAGTTAATAGGCAATCTCTTATTCTAATAGGTGGTCAAGGATATAATATGGTAGGAAAAGGGGGCCTTTGATAAAGTCCATGATTCAGATCACTATTTTTTCATTATATAGTTAGTAGTTCTTTATGGTTATGATAGAGTCTCAGATTACCTTTGAGAGCTAGGGCATCAGAGCTTCATTGATATCCTAATATACCTCTAGGTAGAAGTGATCACAAACATCCTAGATTTGTTGGTGGAACTAGCATCCATACAACTTATAAAAGACCACATGGATCATTGAACCCCTAAGAACCCACGTAGGAAAGTCCAAAGGCTTGAATGAGAGATTCCTATAGATAGTGTAGGTAGCTCATCATGTATAAATCACCTCTGACTTAGGCATCTATGATGGTGTAGACTAAATTAAAGTTGATAAAGCCTCCCATGTTTAAGATGTTTGAGTGGGTTAGGATCATTTACAATAGGGTGATCCATATCTTATTGACATGTTGGTAATTTGGGTCCCCAAATAGCTTGTTCATTAGGATCATGCCTACTCAAACATCTTCCTAGAAGGTCTGAACTATGTAAACATTAATTTTCTCTTTGTTGACCCACTTGGAGTTAGGGTTCTCATCCCATTCATATAGGACATCATAGATCTGGTATGTTCTTATCTAGACCAACACTACCATTGTATTCCAGGCGAAAGAGAAGTCTAGGAGAGAGTAATATGCCTTGAAGGAATTCCTAGATATATCGTCAATCTAGTGTCAAGAGTTGGGTGAGCACACCCAGTCACTGACATCATATTTCACATAAATGGCCTTGTGTAGGATGTTTCCCAATAGGTTAGCATAGGGAAATGCCTCTAATTTGGCCATGACTCTGGATTCTACACTTCTTATAGCACCTAAGGACATCCTTGTACTCAACTTGCTAGTCATTATCTTTATTAGAATCCTTGGGGACCTTCTCAATTAATTTAAATATATCATTATAGTGCTTATACTTAGTTAATCCAATAGGGAAGGTAGTGTCCTGATACTCAGGTTCAGTCTTTGGGTTTGAGGATGCAACATCCATTAGTGTAAGATGGAGGGGTAATTAGGAATCTTTAAGTGTAGAATGCATGAGATAAATTTGTTCTATGGAATTTTAAAACCAATGAATTATATATTTCTTCAAAATCAACAATGGTAACTGTTAATGGGCTTCCCTCAAGATTTATATGTGCATGCATGCATCCCCCTATATTAATGGTGTTTGGTGACTCACTTGCTATGAATTTGAATTTGAGTTGGTGTCTGGATTTTTTCCTTTATGATGTAGGAGCATCTACATACATCTTCATGTAAGACATGATTAATCTCTAGTCATGTTTGAATTCAAATTCAAACTATTGTATTTTCCCTCTAAAATATTATTTAAAGAGTAAACATAAATGCATGTGTAAAAAGTGGAAAAAGAGTGAAGAATTAAAAGTTTGTTAAGAGGAATCCCTACATTGGAGGCTTATGGAGAAAACCAAGGGAATGGTTGAAACCTTCCAACCATAGTTGTTTGTTAATAAATCTTCTAAAATCAGTATGTTTTTTGGATAGCAAATCTTCTTTGAGTTGTCATGAACCCAAGTTGGGCGTAAAAGAGAGGAGACATTTTCAAATGACTAATAAATGGAATGAAAGAAGGAAGAGGTATGAATATGTGGAAGAAAGAGAGAGAAAGAGAATCTCTCATTCAAGGAGAGAGAGCTGTAAGAGAAGAAAAGGGATAATCAGGTGAAAAGAGAATGTGAGAGTTAAGGAAAGAAGGAAGATTAGATGTGAGGATAAAAGAAAGTGTGAAGATGTCTAATAATGCCTTTAAAGGAAATTTATCATATATATGGATGTATTGAACCCTTTAATTTGTAATTTATTTTGTTTGATCAAGAAGAATGATGTTTATTTTTTTGTGAATGTATGCAAGTAGTGATGTCATATGTAGAATTATGGTTTCGATAGTATATAAGCATGTATATGTGTGTGTATTTTCTATAGAGCATTAAGAAGGTAATGAACAAATTATGATATAATATTGAAAAATTAGAAACTTTAGACATTTTGAAATTAGTGAAATTATGATTGAGAATGTGTGGAATGTTGGAGAATAGGGTATAAATAGGGTTCTGACAGGGTTTTCTAAGAAACACACAGTCCATAGTTCCAAAGCTAGATCCATGTGAATATGTTTACATGAGGTTTATAAAATCATGGTAATAAGTCTATGGGAAGAGTAAGATTCTAGGTAAATATAATTTGGATCTAGAAACCCTGTAGATGCTTGGAGATCACAAGAGTTGGCTCTCAGACCTATAGGTGGCAGGGTACAGGGAGAAAACTAGTATCTTGCATACTTTGTATAATAGTTTAATTGTTAAGCTCATATTTTGATATGGATACATGAAATGGGAAGTGTTTTATACTTTTACATGGTGGAATAACATTTATAGGATCCTTTGATAAGGATATTATGATAAATCCTAGAAACCCCTGTTGACTGTTAGAGAAACATAATGAAAGTAATTTGAACAAACCTTGTATAAGGTGAACAAAGGATCTTAATGCTTAAAAAATTATTGTAAAGGATAGATGAAAACTTTATATATGTTAAATAATTAATTATATCTCTTGAAACATCCTAGAACACTCCTAGTTTCCTTTAGAGTGCTTTTGGCCTGTAGAGGCCCTTAAAAAGTCCTAAACTAGGGTTTACGAGCTAAGAAGAGTTTTAACCATTAAAAATGCATGAAAATTTGGAATATTTACCTTTGAGTTATTATTAAACTATTTAAATTGGTTTAAAACTTAGGGAGTATGCATAAGTACATAAAAATGATAATCAAGGTTAGGTTCTAGGAGTATGCAAGCTAAGAAGAGTAGGCCTATACAAAAAAGTGGTTTTTCTCTAAAGAAGAGGCCTAATAAATGATTTATTAACCTATAAGGAGGTAATGGGTATCTAAAATTTGGATTTTTTTGTATTGGAAGTATATATATTGATCATTACAAGGAGGTTTGCACAAGAGGAGGGTTAATTATAGTAGGGCCTAAAGAATAAAGTACAATTCCATACAAAGTAACCTTAGGTGATTCTTAGGTATGTTATATAATGGATTAATGGGTAATAAAAAGTGTTTTTACATTCATTATTGAGCCAATGATAATAAATATATGGTCAAAAATTAGGGTTTGCAAGGCTACAAAGAAGATAAACTAGCCTACAAGTAAACTAAGAGTTTTAAGCCTTATACCAAAGGATGAATGATTAGAATGGGTCTATATAGATGTGTTAAGGTGTGTGTCATGTCTCATAGAAACTAGATAATATAAAGAATTTTTTTTTCATAAATAAGCATTTGAACTCATAAGCAAAGTCTATAAGAGATGCTTATGGATTAACATTAGATTTTGGATATGAGTGAGTTGGTTGAGCTAGGATAGGTTACATCATTTTATTTATAAATCCATAATTAAATTTAGATACCATGATCCTATACCACCAACTAGATATAGCAATGGTAATGAGATGTTTTAAAACTATTTAATCAGGTACATCTTTCCATTCTATTAATGCCTAACATGTGGTAGGCATACGGTCACATATCTTAGAGGCTTATTATCTAAGTCCTACCTTTAGACATGTGTTGTCTACTCATTATTATTCTCATTAATAGTTACTACCTAGGCATAGATCCATACTTCATGTCTTTCTCTTAGGTTAGGTGATGTGTCACCTAGCGACACAAAGCACATCTTGATTGGATCTCTAACTTTATTTATACTTTGTTTAGATCTTCTTGGGGCCTTAGGTGGCTGCTAGCTCATTCATATAGTGGGTTACATGGTGCCTTCCCATTTAGTTGAGCTCTCCTATGATCTAACATCTTTGATAGGTCCAGGGGATTGTCTGATCTGACATTCGATGGCATGGCACATTCCCATTCAATTGGGCTCTCATAGGCTCTAACATCTTTGAAAAGTCTAAGGGACTAGCCTATCTAAAAATATATTATATGGTGCCTTCCCATTAAATTGGGCTCTCCCAAGCTCTGACATCTCTAACAGGTCCAAGGTACTTACCAATCTGACATTAGGCAATGTGGTACCTTCCCATTCGGTTAGGCTCTCTTGGGCTCTAACATCTTTGATAGGTCTGAGGGACTAGTTGCTTTAAAACTTGGTGACTTGGCACCTTTCCATTTGGTTGGGCTCTCCTAGTCTCTAAAATATCTGATAGGTATATGGGATTGGTCATTTTGACACTTTAAAATATGGTTCCTTCCCATTCGATCAAGCTCTTTTAGGCTTTGACATCTCTGATAGATTTGGGGGATTAGCTGCTCTGACATTTAGTGACATGGTGCCTACCCATTTGGTCAGGATCTCTTAGGCTCTGACATCTTTGGTAGGTCTTGGGTACTGGTCATTCTAACATTCTATGATGTGGTACCTTCCCATTTGATTGAGCTCTGCTGGGATCTGACATCTCTAAAAAGTCTGGGAGACTAAATGCTCTAACATTTGGTGATGTGATGCCTTCCCATTTGGCCAAGATCTCTTAGGATCTAACATCTTTGATAGGTCTGAGGGATTATTTTATCTAACATTTGGTGATGTGGTGCCTTCCCATTTGACCAGGCTCTATAAAATTCACAAAATGACTAAGTAATAAAAATAAAAGGAATGCAATACATTAAAACTTACTTATCAGATATGGAAATCTCAATTTTTCATAGAGGATAATGGGTTTGTCACTCTAGGAGGGGAACTAGACTCTGGGAGATTCAAGTGAAAATCAACCTGCTACATTAGTACTATGATTTATAAAAATAAAAAACACTCCATTGTCCTAAAGAGAAATAAAAGAGGCATGTTTTGTTTGGGTGAAATCAGAGTGATGTGTATTCCAAAGATTTTAGCGTGTCATTATTAGGATAAAATAAGGGACCTTAAAGCTCTAGTTTGTGAGATTTTTAGAGGGGGTCCCCCATTTCAAATAAAAAAGGTTCACGTTGGCCACAACACACCTCACTTCACAAAAACTAAGAAAATTATAATTTTCACTTAGCTAATGAAGACATCAACTCCGAGGACTATTTATAGTTTGTCAAAATGTGGACTTTGGCTAGTGCTCAATGATGAAATCCAAGTCATAAAACCCATAAAAAGGATAAAAATAAAGTTCTAAACCATTTCTAATTTTTAATATCATGTTGTGGCATGAGAAAATAACATACATAAGTTGACCTATGGAGACACAAGTGACTAAAATATTATTTCTAAGATTGCCTTGTAGCATGAGGAAAGAGTATACATAGGTTTAAGCCACACATGCACAACAAGTAATAAAAATAGGAAATAACATATTAATTAATTAATATTTGTTTTGCTTTGTAAATATTCTTTCAATAGAGATACATGCAAATGTGTTAGTAGTTTGAGATATTTAGGGTCTTCAACATAAGAATTTTGTTGCACAAGAGGGTTAGATTGATGAAAAATAACAAATAAAAACCTAAAAGTTATGAAATCATTGATTATGAATGAATTATCTTGAAAATGAACCTTAAATGAAAAAAATCCAAACCTTAATGTAAAAATTCCATTATGTAGTGCATAAATGTCATTCTTCAATGTAGAAATGCCATTTTTCATTATAGAAACACCATTCTTCAATATAGAAATAGCACTACTAATGTAAAAATACCATTCTTCAATATAAAAACACCATTGTTCAACATATAAATGCCACTACCAATGCAAAGACACCAAAACCTATCTAAGACATGCACAAAACACAAAAACTCCAATATTCAAATAAAAATGTCATTCCTTGAAAAGAATGCCAAAACATTAAACAAAAACATAAGTACTCAGGAAAATGGAACTTGATATAGAAAATGACAAATATGCCCTGATTTCAAACTAAAAAGAACTCCAATATGATTTTAGAATACCTAAACACCTGATAAACATCAAAACAAGTAAAAGGTGAAATATATAAAAATGGGAATGGTCCCACTAGGCGTGCCAGAGATGTATGTGTGAAAATATAGAGTTGTGAAATAAATTAAGAACAATATTAAGCTCCTACTATAAATCAAAAACACTACCTCGAATTGAGTGTTTAAGAGAAAAATTATACCTTCACTTACCAAGTGAATATCTCCCTTATTGCATGGATTTATTTGTACTTGTAATGGATTATGGATGCTCAAAGGACTGTGCAGGATATCAATAATGTGTACCTATGAAGAGTGATTGCTTGACCACCAAAGTGATAGATTTATAGATTAATGAATGATTTTGATATGTGTGTCATATTGATCAAATTTACAAGATTTCTTAAGATGTGAAAATGAAGGATGAAGGGTGAATTTATAAATTTATAAATGGAAGGATGAATGATTGAGATTGACTTGATTGTATTTGGAGACTTTGAGTTTTGATGGATGAGATTAACTCACCTGATTTAAAGCTTGCATTATTTGATTTGTTTTTAAAATGATTTAATTTTTTTGTGATTGATTTAATTAATCGATTTGATTTATTTGGTTTATTTGATTTTTGTATGTGCAAACATAAATCAAGGAGTGAACTAATTTTATTCCAATTGATAAAGAGTTAACTACTTTAATTATTTTAAAACTGATTTAATGCAAGAGTTAATTGCTTTATTTGAGATTTACTTGAATGAATGGATTGAATTTCCATTTTGATTAACGAGTTGACTGGGTGAGGATAATTAATGTTTTATTTATTTATTTTTATTAATTATTTATGCATGGAATTATTTAGGAATGAATTAACTATATAATAATGATTAATTATCTAGTTATCCATGGGGTATAATTATGGGATTAAATGGGACTAATTAATTAACATGGTGTAATTAATTTATTAATGTGGTGGTGTTAGCGCATGTTAGTTAGGATGCATCGATGATATAATTAGGGTGGTAGAATTAAGGTATCTACAACAATGTTACTTTGATGGGTTCTTATTATCTACACATCATTTTACATCTTGTCATATATTATTCATTGTACTTGATATATACATAATTTGTACAATTCACCCCTCAATGGACATGATCTCATGTTACAAAATTAAAGAAATGTTTCTTTATACATGGCTATATTTTTCACCCATGTTAGATGTTTTCATATCCATGATTTACATGTGTGTTTTTCATGATATTTCTTGAGTGGGTGTTATGTAGATTTATGTGTTACATGATACTGGACTGCACATTATGTACCCATATCTTTAGAGGGAATTTTGTATGGACAACATGTCCTAACTTGGAAGCATTTATATATAGAATAATTTTCATAGTGATATATTTCCTTGCTTTTCCTTTATCATATTGAGCTAAATTACATTGGCTATTACATCTTATGATAATACCTCGATATCATATATCACTTGGATATCTCAATTTTGATTGTTACATGGTTACATTAACTATTGTGTATTATTTTTTTTGCATGTGTGTGTATTTATTTGTTAGTGTGTCCTTTTTCATACAGTATCTTCTTGTTTTCATTTTTTGTGTCTCTTTCTTACATGTCTCACTAACTTTGGTATGGTCACTAACTTATGTGGATCATTTATTTATTCATTACTTATAGTCATGACAGTAATATTTCATATTCTATACTATAATTATAGCCATGATGCATATAATTCATATTACTAGAGTTATTTGGTGCATATGTTACCATGGTCTATACCATGCATCTATGGGAGCATACAACATGTGTGTGTTTTCATTGTTATATCTAGCCTGATTGGGGGCATATTATATAAAACTTGGGAAATGCTATTTTTTATCATATTTATTTTCATTTGGAGGCATCATATTATTTTTCATTATGATTTATATGATATCACATTTCTTATACTATATTGACACTTTTACACAATTCATTGATATCGACTATTTCAAATTTCAATGCATATGTTTAAAGATATTGATGCTTCAGATATATTATTTTCCTAAAATATTAGGAACTTAACATTATTCTTTTAAATTAGTGATTCAACATATTCCTTCATCCCTTACCTCAAAATGGGGGCATATATCAAGACATATTTTCAAAAAAAAATCAAATTAGAGAAAACTTGATGTAATTTGAATGAGTGTGATTGAATTTGATGAAATATATTTAATTCCTTGATCAAGAAGTGGATTGGGCCTTAATGAATCTCAAATAAGTGTTGTCTATGTTTCAACACCAAATTATAGTGCCAAAGTGGTTTTTGTAGCATTTGGAGTAAATTTCAACCATGTGTATTATTTTCTATGTTCTATTTTCAAATTCAAATTTTAAATATTCAAATGTTCAAAATTCAAACTTCAAATATTTTTCATGTATATTGACTGATTATATCAATTAACACTTGTTTCATGAACATAAAAAATCCATGTGAATAAAAGCTTAGCTCAATAAAATACATAAAAAACCCTTCACTCTTCCCTAGCTAAGTGAAGGTATGTGTTTCAAATTATTCATATTTATAATTTGATGTAGATATGCATTCACTCACACTCATATATGTTATATTATGTGATCAAAATAATATATTATTATTAGTTTATTAGTTATTGTATAGGGTATGCATCTCCTAACACACCCTTTAATAACTTGGTTAATATAGTGTTATGTAATGTTAGGCATTAATTTATTTGTGTTAGTAATTCTATAGTTATAGTTATTTATTGGTTTGGTTGTTGGTTCTTGTATGTAAATTTTGTTCCAAAAGTTTATTTAAGCTTATCATTAAAATAATAAAACATTAGTGTGTATTTACCCAAATACATATGAAAGCTTATTTATAATTAATTCATGTAGTTTTCCTACATATTTCATCCTATGTTTGAAATCTTATAATTGATATCAGAGCATATCATTATTAAGCAAGGAATAAGCCATGAAATACCCCTAAGTACAAAGAGGTGAAATTTCATGAATAGGTTACATGTGAAGAAGTTTTTCTAATCATTTTTGTTCTATCATAGTACCATAATCATTGGAATGTTAGAATAATGGCATTAAATTTTATGAAAGAAGTAATAAAACATGTTAAAAGAGCTATATCACTTCTCCAATGCACCATTTACTAACTTGAGGAGTGATTCATCAGTCTGAGGGTATTAAAACTTGCTTATGTCACTTAATTTTTTGATAGGGCATTGAAACTTCATCTATAAGCATTTAAATATCTGTTGGATCATTTTAATTCATGTTGGAACATGTGAAGAAGGTTTTGGGGTGTTAAAAAGAGTTGATGGGGTGTGATTCACCTATCAAGAGTGCCATCCAACTATTTGGGCATCAAAAACATACCTAGGGGAGTTAAAACACATGCTAAGAGTGTCATTTGCTAGAAGGGCATGACAAATAAACTTGTTGGGTATTATTTTCTATTGGAAAGGCCTTCAAAACACTTGTTAAATTATTACAATCAGTGTTATGGCATTACAATATATGATATAGCATTGAAATATCTAAGGTAGCACTGGAAAAATACTCCAAGGGCATTAAAATTTGAAGGAAAGAATCAAAAACTTGCATGGGTGTGATTAAGTGGGACCCATATCTGTTTTACATTGAAATAAATTAATATTGCTAGGTAAAAGTTAACTAATGTTAAATTTATTTTAATTAGTTATATAGTCAAAATATAGGCTAATAGAATAGTCTGTAAGAAAATGTTTCAAATAAATGCATAGTTGAGATGCTTATTTATACTTAAAGATATTGATAAAGGAGAGGTCACAAGGTCAAGTCCCAAAGATTAAATTTTTACTTGTAGTCCAATTTTCAACCTATAAATTTGGGTCATATTGAAACCTAAAATATCAATTCTCAAGTGGTGGTTAAGAGGAGTTGGTCAAAAAGTGGTTTTTAAAACTTTGATCATGTAGGAGATCAAGTGTTCCATGCCACTAAATGAAAATTTAGTTTTTTAAATTCCATCATTATTAGGACATTTAGCATATGCCCATGCAGGTTTTGTCTAGTTGATGTTTTTTCATTAATATAATTGTGTAACCACTCATTTTGTAGGTTTTGGAACATTTAGAGTCCATACAAAAAAAATATTTGGAGGTTTCCCTTTGTAATATTTAATAAACATGCATTAAGTTTTAAGAAACAAGGAGTAAAAAATATATAATAGGTGCATTTATAGTCAAATCTAACACCCTAATGTGAAATTTAAAAAGGGAAGTTCGTGTTTAAACACCTTGAATATAGAAATAAATATTATTATCACCAGTGTTATCAAAGATAAACAATTGTCATTTTGGGGTTTATAGGTCCCTCAAGATTAAATAGGCTGATATAACCTATATACACATAATATTTTCCAACTTTTATTGATTACTAATGCTCTTTATCTTGTAGGAACCTATCGAATCTTAATCTCTCTAAGTGCACACCTTAAGGGGTGCATTAGGAAAGGGGTCAACAGACCATTGGTGTTTTACAAGGTTGTTTTCCCTTTTTCCACTTGTTATCTACACACTTGCCTCCTAAAAACCTTATCCTAAGCTTATTCTTATCTATTTCACACTTCTTAGTCATTTTATACCTTTTGTCCCCCTTTTCCTAACCTTATCCCCCTTTCGAATGTTCATTGTATTAGGTCAATTGGGTCAACCCTATATAGTTGTGGGTAAAATTCATTTAGTGTCTAGGTGGCTCTTGGCCAACCTAGCCCGCCTAGTGAATTCTTATCCATAATTGTGCTAGGTCGAATGGGTCAACCCTGTTGGACAAAACTTTTGGAAGGGCTTAGGTTTAAATCTTCCTATATATACAAGTTCATTTCACCATTATTTAGAGAATAAAATAAGTAAGAATTATTGTGCATCTACTTATCCACCATTATACTTGGGGAGCAAGCTTAGGGTTTCATACTTTTTTAGAGATATGGATATTTTCTTATGGAGAAGTCTTTTGGATGAATTGATAGGTTGTGTAGTGTAGAGATGATTTATCCTTGTCATCCTTACATACCATCACAACCTCTTATGAATCACTTTGGACAAGGGAGAGATTGAGGCTCGATGGGTTCATCTTCAAAGGTAAGTATTCCTAACTTTGTTCCTCCTTTGTAAGAGTATATAGATATGAATTTGTACTTGTATTCCATGCATTAGGATTTTGTATACATTGATGTGAGTATATGTCCTCTATGCATGTTTACTTTTATTGTTTTTAATCCCCACTTTGTGCCACAAGCTTTGGTGAGCACTAGATTAGATTTTACTTTACTTGTTATTAGTTTAGTGAGATATGAAATAATGGAACCTATATAGGGTTATTGCATGATTGTGTTTGATTGTAGGTTTTAGAACCCTCCCTAGTATTATGTATTATGATAATATATCCCTTAATTAGTTCTAAAAAATCCCCATAATGGTCATGTTCTCAATTATCTAATTAGTCCCCAATCGGAAGTGTATGGTATGATATTTTATTTTTGAGTTAGGCGTTGATTTATAGACATGATGCATTTTGGATTACATACTTTCTAGTAAACCTGACATGAATCTAACCCTTGCATGTTTTATCTCACATTTTTCATTATTTTGTCATTATTTTTCTCTATATTTATGATACTAGGTCAACTCTGTCAACACAGTACACTTTTTAGACTTCCAAACAGACTACTAGGTCGACCATATCGACACAATACACTTTTCAAACTTCCAAAAAACATACTAGGTTGACCCTGTCAATGTAATATACTTTACAGGCTTCCATAAAAGGGTTTTATAAAACTAGGTTGACCTAGTTGACTTGGTATAACTTTCAAGTAGCATAAATAGAAACTTTTCAAATTTTAAGCATCTTCCAACCCACCAAGGGCAGAGATGGTTCAAACACCTCCAATTTTTTAATAACCTCATAATATTATGCTTATGGATCATGTTATGATTGGGTCCTATTTCTTTGCTAAGTACCATGACACCTTTAGCCTATTTATCCTTGAGATTCATATAACTTTCCTTTGACCTTTTATAGACCCCACCCCTCCCTTAGTAGATCACACTTTAGATCATGTTCTTTCTCCCACTTTAACTGAGTCTATTCCTACTTTTGATCCCATCACTCCTGTCAAGCTTAGTCTAGTCCCTTCACCACCACCACCTTCTCTTGGTGATGATTTTCTTCATTTACTATTGATGGCTCCATTTCCCACCAAATGGGTTGACAAGCCTTCCCAAACTCATTCTTCTATTACACCTCCTCCTATGAGTAACTTTACTAATCCTACTCATAAGCACATTTTTTGATTCCATGATATAGATAATAATTCATTCATGCATTATCATAATCTACAATAATATATTGACACTTTGTATCCTTCTACCTCTTAGTCCTTAGACAAGGCCATACCTCCCCTGAAGGTACTACCTAAGTATATTCCTAAGTATGGAGAGGTGTATTGTCTTTGGCACCAATGTGGCACCCATCACACTGATCATTATTGCATCCTTCAACAACACCTTAAAGATCATCTTTTAACTATTCCTACAACTTCTACCATTCTTCTCATATGTCATTCCTACAAGATGGTTCCCCTTTCTTCTCCCATGGTTCCACCTCCTATCATTCCATCTTCTCCTATGGTCCCTTCTTCACCTTTTGTTCCTTCACCCATGAATCCTTCACCTATGGACCTTCCCTCACCTTTGGATCATTATACACCTGTAAGTCCCTCACCTATGGATCCTTCTTCACCTATGAGTCCCTCACCTATGGATCCTTCCCCACTGGTGATCCTTTCATCTCCCATAGAGTCCACTCCCATGCATTATTATTAGCATCCCTTAACTAATATCCCTCCTTAGTATGATCCATCAAGCATTCCTACCTTTTCTATTGAGGAGATTAGATGTGAATTATTTTCCCAAGTTTCACTAAATATGAGACATTAGTTGTAGTTTACCTCCAACTTCATAGAGATTTATTAGATGTTATGGATATTGTGTGTGGGAAAATCTATCAATACTTATGAACACATGCATGGTATTCTTACATTTTCATTTAGATTGGACGTGTGCTCCAATCTTATCTTTATATATTTTGTTATATCATTTGACATTATGTCAACTGCTTATTTATCTTACATGGTGACTTTGATTTCACACTTTATATTGTTTATAATGTCATTTATGTTTGCTTATTTTTGTCTTATTTATCATTAATTTATTTTTTTTCTTGATTTTATTTCTTAAAAACTCCCTTATTCTCTTTTCATGATTGTTTTCTATCTTATCTCTATAAACATGGATAATTTTTAGCGTGACTTGGTTATACAAACCTTGTTCCCTTTAGTCATTCCTTCTTTACCATCTGATCAGTTATCAAAAAAATTATCTCATTATAATCTCCTTTCACTAGTCCACTTGGGATATCCTTTATTCCCTTTTCACAAAATAAGCATATACATGGTTGAGACTTGAGATAAAATGATGGTTTATTGTTAATCCCAAGTGTTCTAGTCAGTCTTGTCTTTGGTTACTTAGCTTCCTTTAGCCTAAGCCTAAAACTCATTGATGTGTATCACTCTATCTCTCATCACTGGTCATTCCAAGTTTGTATGGAGGAGGAATCTTAAAAAATCCTTAAAAACATTCAAAATACAAATAATTTAACAAAAGGCAATGTTCTAAAAGGAAAAAACATTCAAAATATTTAAAAGTTAAATCACACTAAAAGATGTGATCTAAAGCACATCTCCTTCTTCTATTTGAATCTCAAACTCCTCATGATAGAGCCAAGGTCCATTGGGGTGTAGTAGGCAAGTAGATTAGAAAAAGAGAATCCAAAAAATTGTTTAGTGCTACCTACTTTCTCAAAGAAGTACCCAATCTTTGTAGTAGACTAATAGCTTTGTAAGGGGTCCTAAAGAATGGGGAACACATCATGGGAAGGTAGGTCCATTTTAATTTTCTCTTGTATTAATCTACCTTCATGAGTTAATCTTAGTAGCATGCTTATTTACCTACACAACTTTGTGTCTATAGTGAATAAGTTTCCTTTGTACACTGATGGTCACTAGTCATTTAGTGTCTTCTCATGTCCTTAGTATGCCTCTTATCTCCTAAGGTCTTATCATAATACACCTACATTATGATTTTTACATTACTTATTTCACTCCTTCTATTTCTCTTGAGAAATATTGTTTTGTTCACTGATCACTCCCCTAGGAATTTCATTTTGTGAGTTGCATTATAAGACCATGGATAGGACCTGGCCTTCCTCACAAATTACCATAATTTCACATTCCTATTACCAACTTCCCTTTTTACTATATTTTCACATTTATTCCACCTCATTGGTGTTCCCTTTGTGATTTGTATTATAAGACCATGGATAGGACTTGGCCTTCCTCACATAATTTTCCAATAATACAAGTCACAACAAAATTACATGTGTTAAATATGGGATAAGATTTGATTGGAAGTTGCACATCATTAACATGCTTCCCATCTTGATTCAGTATGTTTTATGCTTACTTTGACTCTTTCACTTTTATCTTCATATTTTTTGATTGCATGTAAGACTCCAACCATTTCTTGAATTTTTTATACTTCTCAGCTTCAATTAGTGTGATAAATTTAAGACCAATTTTGTTTTTATTCTATACTTCCCCATGTGATTTAGTATGACTGAATAACTTAATTGATTTGTTTTTACACCATTTATTCTTTTACATGTTTTCAAGTTTATTACATTACTTTCATACTTCCCAACGTGATTTAGTGTGATTTTACTTGTTTTAATTTGGTGCTCATCTTTCTCTTGGTTTAAAAAAGAAATTTTTGCCATCTTGTTTACCATTCTTTGGTTTCTTATACTTAGTCATTTTTTTGTTTCTACACATTTCCCAACATTAAATAGTGTGCAGTACATCATTTTTGATTGATTATATTTTACCAAACATTTTTTTGTTTATTTATTTTTAACCATGTATGTGTCCTACATAATTCTTGAAAAGAAACCACAACTCATATATTTCCTATAACATATACAACAATAGCTAAAATACATGTTTTAGAAAGAAATATATCCAAGCATCCATAACCACAACCATCATACAAACACATAAGATCAACATCCAACTACCAAAATAATATATATATATAGACACACACACACACACACACACACACACACACACACACACACACACACACACACACACACACACACACATCATCCTAACTCTATGGCTGGGCTCTATCATGTCTATCTTATGGCCTAGCCATACCACCCATAGATGCTTCTGTTATTCCCCTCTAAATATTACATTATAAAGAGGTTTTTTAAGATCTTAGACCTATCACCTATCCTTGTAGGTTGGCCTCTTAGGCCTATACCTATTCTAGTTGAGCATGTACCTATGCTATATAGGTCATGGTAGCCATATGCATGGCTCTCTCCTGAA
The DNA here is from genome assembly GCA_037957365.1 of Torreya grandis. NCBI lineage: Eukaryota > Viridiplantae > Streptophyta > Pinopsida > Cupressales > Taxaceae > Torreya > Torreya grandis. Next base: position 198,171 of record JARHVA010002662.1, on the reverse strand, counting down.
CCAAGGCCTGCCATGCCTATGCCTCTCACTCCCACCCTTATTGGTGGCTATGGATCCTCCCTACATGCTCACACTTACCTTGTATCCTCTCCTACCAATTTGAACTAGCTCCTTGGGGTAGACACTATCTTAGGATCCTCTAGTGTCATCAAGTCATATGTTGTCAGTGCCTCATCAAAGATCTCATGGAATGATCCCATCACTCATCATCCCCATCTAGTCTCCTCCTCCATAGGATCTAAAAAATTCAAACCAAGTAGATATTAGATCATAGATACATGTCAAAAATCTATATATCTATCTCTAATCTATCTCAAATAGCTTAAATAAAAAATTTAACCATCTATTATTACATGTTTGTGTGTTGCCTATTACCATCTCACCATCTACATGAACACCAAGCATGGTCTCTCAAATATTTTAATTATCTAAGTACCTCATCTATAGGCCACCACACAAGAGTAAATATTAGGGTTACCACTTGTGCTCATCTCAAGACACACCTGAGTGGTGCCTTTATTACCCAACTCTATCTAGGCATGCCTGATGGATCATCTAGGATGACTACTATCTCTGCTCTCTCATATTATTGGTGTCTCCATCAATGGTATGACCAAGATGGTCACAACTCCTCTTTTCATGCTGTTGGAGGTGGACATATGGTACTCCTACATCTACATTCATCTCCTTTCTATTTGTTACTTATCATGTTTGACTAGTCCATATCTCTCACATTATGATTTGATCATTGGCTTAACAACTAGTGGCCCTAATCCTCCTCTCCCCCTCGGCTCTTTGGTATGCCTAGACCAAAATGTAGGCACCACTATTAGTATTATTATGTGAGGAAGTCCCATCTATCCTAGTATACATGCCACTAGATGCAACTCTATCCACTAGTTATAGTGGCTTGCAATCTGTATCAATGCTAATGTTGGTGCCACTATCTCTTAGCTTGGCCATACCATGTAATATGCCCATATAGATGCCACATAATGTCTAGCTATCTAACTATATACAATTTTGGCACATGGGGCATGGCATGCACTACTTGATCCTGCCACCACCTTTATACCTGAGGCAATCAATCATTGACCACATGGGATAACCCTATTGGCTGATATATTGGAAACCTCTCATATATCCATGAACTCAAAAAGATAATAGGCCCCATATATCTCTACCCTTTGTAAATCATCCCATACATGTCATGCATAAGCTAGACTCAGATGATAGAACCTAAATCATATAATACCCCATGATCCAATATAGTCTGGCATACGGTTATCACATATACCAGTACTTTATCATTTGACTTGTGACATAGTATCTATGTTATCATAAGTCCTATAATTTATTTCTAGATATCTAAAATTTTAGATGTATAAATGTCAAACAAGTTAACTCTTAATATAGGATATATCATCTTTAAGCCCATTGCCCATATGGCTAAGGCTCTCCTCTCCTCTTGACTATTTGGTACTCCCATGACCATGGGCATACCTCTTATCAGTAGTCCAAGAATCACATGGGCATCCTCTAGTGTGATACCTACCTCAATGGTATTCCCATCCACCTCCCATCTAAATGTGTTAGTCAATCATTCCCAAGCTCCCAGGAAAATGACTATCAAATCCAAACTAAATGGGACCATACACATATCTACAATCCTCCTAGACCTAATACAACCAATATTGAATGATCTTAAACTATCAATCACTTCAAGAGGTCTAGGATCCATGCCACATCCACCAAGTGACAAAATCTCAGATGCCCCTGCAATCATAAAACAACAAAATATATATTAGATCCTCCATAATCAAAATACATTATTTTCAAATTTTAACAAAAACTAGTCTAATTTAATATAATCTATCCATTTTTTATTAATCTGACTTATTTTTAGCATACTCATCCATTTTAGTACTCAGTCAGCCATTTTGGGCCTTTTTAGCACTCTTTCAACATCTTGTATGCATTTCTATACTATTCTGGTCACTTAGTCAAACACTAAGTTGACCAAATTTTCTTCATTTTGACCAATTTGACTTAACAAACTAAGTCAACCCTTTAATTTTTCTCCCCTTAGTACTAAGTCATCACATTGGATTATTCTACTAAGTCAGTAGTCATATACTAAGTCAACAGCATGAAAAACAAACTAAGTCAGCACATACCTACTAAGTTGGCAGTGTGGATTTAAAAAAATTTCAGCCTACTAGGTTGACTAGATCGACCTAGTTGGTTCTACGTACTGTCCCCTTTCATTGCTAGTAATAAATGCCTTCCAATAGTTATTACTCTGATCTCTTTTAACCCATTTCCCCTTTTAGTTTATACTACCCTTAGCATCTTTCTTAGATTCGTTTTGGTTCCTAAAATTGCTCTAAATTAAAAAAAAATATAAAACACTTAATTTTAATAAAATATTAAAAAATAAGTTTGAGATTCTCATTTGCCTACATGTGTTGCACCTGTTATAGTCATTAGGAATCCCTCTCATCTCAGTTGTCATCTCCTCACCATCCTAGCTTTATTGCTTCTCAAATCTCTTTTTCTCTTACACACAAGTCAGAAATAACAAATGACTTCCCTTTTACCCTATTTAAACTTACCTTTTCATAATTCTTTACCTCTCAAATATTTTCCATCAGATTCCTTATTTTACTCAAATCTTTGTTTTTACTAAACCATTTTTCAAATCATAAAATGTTCTAGAATCCTGTTGTCATAGAGAATCTTTTCCAATACTATATGCCTATATTCCAAACATTTTGGATTTTGGCTATTTTTTGTACTAATCTCTACAGGTTCACCTAATGTTCTTCACATTTGGACACCTTCACTTCTCTTACAATATCCTTATTTATCTAGAGCACTAAGTTAAGTAAAGGTCTGTGTTTTTCAATTATGTCCTTTTATTAATCTTATTTTCTCTTAACTACATTTTACTTAGCATTAGCATTATGTGTCATCATGTTCTATTCCTGAAGCACCATCCTGTGTTGCACTCATTTGACACGTGATGAGCTTCGAGTGGGGCATATGTACACACATAATATTTTCAAATTTTTATCAATTACTAATGTTCTTTATCTTTTAGGGACCCATCGAGTCTCAATCTCTCTAAGTGCACTCTTTAAGGGGTGCACTGGGAAAGGGGTGGGTAGACCATTGGTGCTTCATAGGATTGTTGTCACTTTTTCCACATTTTATCTACATATTTATCTCTTAAAAACATTATCCCTAAGCTTATTCTTCTCTATTGCACACTCCTCAATAATTTTCTACCTTTCATCCCCTTATTCCTAATCGTAACCCCCTTTCAACTGTTCATTGTACTAGGTTGCCTAGGTTGACCCTATATAGTTGTGGGTAAATTTCATTTAAGATCTAGGTCAGCTCTTGGTAGACCTGGCTTGTGACCTAGTGAATTTTTGTCTATAATTGTGCTAAGTCAATTGGGTAAACACTATTAGTTAAAACTTTTGTAAGGGCTTAGGCTTAAATTTGCCTATATATACAAGTTAATTTTTCCATTATTTAGAGAATAGAATAAGAAGTAAGAGTTATTACACATCTGCTTATCTACCAATCTACTTGAAGAGTAATCTTAGGGTTTCATACTTTCTTTGGAGATACGAATCGTGTCTTATGGATAAGTATTTTGGATACATTGATAGGTTGTGTAGTCTAGAGATGATTTATCCTTATCATCCTTACATACCAAAACAACCTCTTGTAAAGCACCTTAGCCAAGGGAGATATTGAGGCTCGGTGGGTTCATCTTCAAAGGTAAGTATTCCTAACTTTGTTCTTCCTTTGTAAGATTAGATATATATGCATTTATAATTCTCTTCCATACATTAGGATTTTTTATACATTGATGTGAGTATATTTCTTCTATGCATGTTTACTTTTATTATTTCTAACCCCCACTTTGTGTCACAAGCCTTGGTGATCAATAGATTATATTTTACTTTACTTGTTATTAGTTTAGTGAGATATGAAAATGTATGACCTAGCTAGGGTTATTATGTGATTGTGCTTGACTGGAGACTTTGGAATCCTCCCTAACATTGTTTATTATGATAAGAGATCCCCTAATTGGATCCATTACAACCCCATATTGGTCATGTTCCTAATTATTTAATATATCCCCAATTAGAAGTGTATGGTATGAGCTATCTTCTCCAAGTTAGGATTAATGTATAGAAATGATGTATTTATGATTGCATACAGAGCCAATGACCCACCCATCTTGATTTTTTTGATAGATCTATGATTAGATTTATTATATTAGATTTTTTGGATAATTAATAGGAGTTTGGTGTTATTTTTGGTTTTGAGTTCTTTGATATCATTGATGAGGTGCATACCAAGTTATTTTATGATGTTTTTTATTGCATAACTTATTTCCTCTAATCGAATAGCTAAAAGATATTATATTGGTTTTTTATCAATTTTGGTGATTGTAATAGTAATAGGGGTTCCCAACACCAATAGTGTTAAGCAAAGTGGTCATTTTTGTTGACCATCAGGGTGATCTGCCATATAGAGTGTTGACCCTAAATTTTTATAAGATTTGATAGTTTTAACTAAGTTCAATCTAGCACCATAGTAACTTAAGTCCCAAGAGTGTGGCACATAACAACAATCTAAGTCCACATTACCACATATGACAAAACAACCAACAAATGAGGATTACGAGAATCTAAGATTTTTTTACGTGAATCACAGAGACACAAGAGGTGGATCTACAAGATATGCTAGCACAAGTAGGATATCTAATAATAATTTTAAAGACAACCAACATGGTATGCATACATGGTATAGTGACACTATTTTTAGCCATTGTATTAAATATTGTATGTGCATATGCATATATTTAGTGTATTGTGGGCACATAGTTAATATCAATTTTTAGTACATATTGAACATGCGTTAACTAAGTATTTGGTCTTATTAGCATAATAGCAATGCTTGGACACTATAACATCCCACCTTGAAGCATTGAACAAGTTTTTGATGTTGTCATTTATGTTGGTGATGACACTAAGATTGGTATAATTGATGTTAATGTCATCAATTCTATTATGGAATCTTTTTCCATGAGATATCCTAATTATTTTTTAGACTAATTGTTGGCAATCTAGGTTACACCCTTGCTGAGGAGAAGATTGTTCATGTCCAAACCTCAAACTTAGACTAATATGGGAATGACCTTAGGTTTTGGGTTACCTAGTGCATAAGTCAAACCTATAGATTTTATGGGGATAGCTCCCCAAATTTATGATTTGAATGTTATCTCTAAGACCTAATGTGTTGGGATGGAAAGGGTAATGAAGATTTCATAATGAAAACATATTCTAAAGTGGTGATGCACCTAAATAATCTCACTTATCCACTCAACTTGAACTCCAATGACACTAATGGACTATGCATAGAATTGGAATACTACCTTAAATGGCTTCCAAACAATAATATTTCACCTAGAGGTCATATTGAGTGATTGGAGTAGGAGGGAAATGAGAATAAGGCCTGATTAAAGGCACTTACAATTAGACATCCACTTCAAGATTGAGTTATCAACCTCATGAAAAGTAAAGTTTATTAGTACTTAGGTAGAATTAGACCTAAAAAGGGAATATTAAACCACTATTTCATATCAAAACAAGTATGAACCACTAAGTAATAATGAAGAAGCAGTTGCAAGTGTTCTTTTCATTCATCTAAGAGGTCTAAAAGTATAAATCTTGGTAGAGTTTCCTCATACCAGCCTAAGGGATACCAAAGAAATATCTCAATGCTTACTTAAATATAAAGTTTGAAGGAAAATATAAAATATTTCAAGGATGGGAGAGTCCATTAATGAGGCCAATGTGGTGCATGACAGTTATACATGTCTATTCACTATCATCATGCATTGACATGCATTCAATGGGTCCACTTTGGCATTTGGGGAAGATGTGGAGGATGTAACTCCCTCATTTTAATTTACTCAAACTTGAATCATGCTTAAAATAGCCTAATATTTCCTCCAATGTGCATGAAAAATGGTCCATGAGACTGCCTTCGACTTGTGATAATGGCCTTCATTTTGGGGTGTGCTCACCTAGATGACAGTTACCAATGTTTAAATATGATAAATAAATGTTACCACACTAATTTTTCATTGATATACCCTTATAATTGAAATATAAGTATTCATATTTTCTTATCTTTCAACCTTTTTCTTGTATCCATTGCTTGAATGATCAAATAGTTGAATTAGGCCCCCAATTCATATTTGCTCCTCTAAGGGTCTCTTTACTAATTTGAGCCACTTTGAGTCTTCCTTTCCTTTTAAAACTCACTAAAAACCTGATGGTGGATCTTATACAAACACCTTATTGGTTTTCCATACATAAATCCTCATTTTGACCTCTATTAAAGGCTCTTTTAGACTTGGTTTTGATCATGGACTCCATTAATGGAGATATGAAAACTTAGTTTTTTTTCTATTTAAGTATATTAGGGGAATTATACCACTTTTCACACTTCAAGGAAACCAAAATATACCTCCATGTTAATTTTTAATTCATTTCATTGAGTATATCTCAAAAAATGCATGTTTTGGGGTTGTCTTAACCTCTCAATCAAATTTATGAGTGTGTGTAGGTCTGATTTTGTCATTTTATTGAGTTTTATGAGGTCCCAAGAATTAGTTAATTTTTAATTAGGACAAATAGGGACCCTTAAAACTATTTCAATCATTTTTTTCCATTATTAACAATGAAAACTAATTGGAATCACATATTTAGACCTATTACACACTCAAAAATTGTGAATAGTGAGACATAGGGAGAAAGAAATATTTGAATATTGAGATTTATAAGGTTTAAATACCTAATTAATTTTTTTGGTACCTATAAATACCCTTAAAAATTCTCTAATCATTATATTTTATCATTAAATTTTTTAAGTGCCTCAGAAAATGTTTTTTTAATTATCCCCACTTGCATGCCAAAAACTTGAATCTTACGAATTTGCCCTTCTCCATGTTCTACCTTGAAATTCAGAATGCAATTACTCTCACTATGTGTTTTAAGACTTAAAATCACCCTTAATTTACTCATAAACCCTCACATGAGGTTCAAACCATATGTCATCCCTTCTAGCCCTCCAAGAAGCTTGTCTAGTTCCATGTTGACTGTCAACAGATAAGCATAGGAATATAACAAAATAGTGGATGATTCCACTATTATTTTGACCTAAATAATGTAATGGTAACTTATAAATACTCATTAACACCACTTTTACAAAGTTTCATATATGTATCATGTCTGTAAAGGCCTTAAGATGTATTTTTCTCAAAACTAGCTAGTGAGCTACTTGAGTGAATGACTATTTATGCCTGCAAGAGGTCTATAACAAAATAGAAAATGATTAAAATTATAATGAGGACTTACTTATGGAATAAAATATTTATCTACTCACCATGATCATACTTACTAAAAATGAGAACCTAACTCCTCTTATAGATGCTCCAAAGTCATAATTTTCTAAAAAACTATCATTGGCTACCAGTATGGAAGACTTGGAGAGTGCCTCAGGTCTATAAAAAAATATAAAATGTTTCCATTTTTATCTATAACAAATATATGTCATTAAAACTTAACATAGGTCATAATGACCTTTTGTATAAAATTTGGAGGTTAGATCACCTCTCTAGCATCTTTAATCCTTGAAATCTTCTCCAAACTAGCCCTCTAGCTTATGACTATGTATATGGTCTGAAACCAATTGCTAAACCTTGGCCATGCTTAACTAAAAATTTAGTTTTGTGTGTATTATTATGATATCACTCTTGAGATTGGGTTTAGCATATTCATCTAGTTATACAATTGCAACCTTCATAAGGAGATCTCTGTATGATGCTTGTGATAACACACGAGGTTAATGAACTTCTTAACACTATTCTACATATATAACTTGAGAGATTATCATAGTGTCTTCAACACATCATAGATAGATTTCTTACCTTGAATTAAACCTTAAAAAGTCTTAAAAATTCCAAGCACTATGACATTCCTCTCACTATATCATGGTTTCTTCATTGCATAAGCTAGTAACCAAGACTACTCAAGTGTACGGACTGCAACCTCCAAGTTAGACTCAAATAAAAGGAGTGACATATCATTCTTAGCACCTTGAAGTGCATGATAGCTTTATTCAAATCCTTTTAGGTTTTCCAATTTAACCTAGCTATATCATTTGCTTATGTTGAGGTATCTCACACAACAACTCTCTTTCAATCATAAAACACTTATTTTTTGCCTAAAGAGGATCTTCTCTTCCACCATTATATCATCTACTACACTAGGATTGCTTCTTCTTTAGAGCTTCAATAGATCATCTTCAAATCAGCATGTATCATCTTCATATCTACCTAGATATTCTTCAAAGCATCTTCCAAGCTCAGTGTAGCATCTTTAGAGCATCTTTGGAGATACCTAGATATTCTTCAAAGCTCACAAGATCATCTTTGGAGCTACCTAGATATTCTTCAAAGCTCACTAGATCATCTTTAAAGCTCATTGAGTTCTATGTCAAGTCTTCAAAACTATTGCCAAAAATGTATTTCCAAAATTGTTGATGACTTCTCAAGCCTTCACCATACCAAAACCTTATAATATACTCATGTTGTTAGATAGATCAAGGGTGCTTATGAATTTTCCCTAGACTACCTTTTCCATTTGCCTTCACCATGGCATCTTTTGACTATTCCATCAAAGTAATCAAAGACCATCCAATCATGTTTGATCATCATGATAACACTTGACTCAAGATAGAAGGGAGGTATAAGAATGACAAGGCAAAGTTGTAGCATGACAAGACCATGTACTTTTTGAATAACCCTCAAAATTCACAAGGACAAGATACAATCGTGAGACTAATGATGGACCAAGACTCAAGGCATTAGGTTGAACCCTTTCTAGGTATGGGACTATAAAGTGGTCAACATTAATGTCATTATTAAGTTAATATTTTATTACAAGTGTTGATGTTTCTCCATTTCTAAGATAATTACTTACGTAGAGATTTATTATAGCATTGTTAATTGTATGCATAGTTATTGCCATGCAATGACAAGTAATATAAAATATTTCTAAGTATCTTGGTATACACAAGGGTGCATGTGATACAAATGAATTACTTCATCATTTCCAACTAATCTTGACCCACTCCAATATCTATCCTTGTGCATTAGGTGAGAATTCAAGGTTATCTTGTGTGATATGCTAATGTAGGTAGATTCAGTGTTGGGAGATGCATGTGTGGCACAAGACTAGTGTGTAGATAGATAAAAACACCCAATATTTTATTACAGTTATCGAGATGGTTAATTTTTTGATGCAATGGTGAGTAGGGATGTTGGACTAAATCTCACTAGAGAATATTAAGCATTAGTTAGAGCAAGTGGAGGAAAAAATTATGACAAACCATCCCAATTATTTTAATCAAGAGTCAAAGGAATGGATGAGGATAAATTGCATGATACAGTTTATGAGGTGTTTTTTTAAAGATAACAATGCATTTTCATGCATGGATTATAGCATATGTGATAAACAAGAATACAAAATTTTGGGTGAAATTGCCCTTAGATAGAACAATGCATGGAATATATGGACATAGACATTATTTAGACCAAAGTTGTTTATGTCTGGTGGTATGGGGCATTGAATAATTATGTGTTAGAATTTGTTGTATCCACTTATTCTTATTTAGATGAAGTTGAATAGTAGTCTTCCATGAACCAAGGGGTATATATTTGAAGCAATTGTCATTAGAGATTGAGAATTTGATGGTAGTTATTATAATAGAAAACAAACCAATGGTCAGCTAAGTTCCTTTGTGTTTTCGGGGCACAAAATGTATAAGGAGAAGGGGGCATGATTTGTGTGAGATAGCAAAGAATAAATCCTTTAGCATGGAGGGACTAAAAGAGTGTGAACTTAGAAAGTTCAAGTATGAAGAGATTTTGTGGAAGGTGGTGGATGAAAAGGACCCTAGGTAGAGGGGAGAGTCTAACTCCAGAGATTCCATGAGGAATAACATAGCACAAGGATGTCATGAGGATGACTCTCACATAAAGGATATGCACTCCACTAATGAAGAAGTGTGTACCAGTGGGTTAGGACAAAATCTATAAATAGAAATTGAAGCACTTGAGGAAAAATAAGACATATGATGAAATATTACTGAGGAAATGTTTGTTTGCCTTTTACATGAATCATATACTCATATGTTTTATTCATAAATAGAAGAACAAAAAGAGACTATGAATTTTTTGATTATAAGAGAGTTTATAATACGGGGAGAAGAAAGGATTTTGTTATAGTATACAATTCTTTACGAACCATTCAATTCAGTAATCACACAATCCACATAATATTTGAGTCCAATGATGTATGGTATGTCTCCTACAGAAGGGGTTCCAACTCCTCAAGCAAGTAACATAATTCAATTTAGGATAGTAAGAGTTGACAAAGTGGTAATAGGCCATCAGATATATAATTAGGTGGAAGAACTAGAGAATAACCTATTATGGGAATTGGTAGATTGTTTCCCTCAACAAAAGGAAGTTATGGAGGTACAATAGGTAACCTAAGATGAAGTAAAGGTTTGGGTACACTTCAAGTAGTGTACCTATGACACAAGCACTAACCATGTCCATACCAACTCCCCAAATCTATTATGAAATGTCTTTAAGTTTATTTAAATATCATAAAGTGGATAATGTCATAAAGTATGCTCATATATGTGAACTCGTTTATCATGGGGAGGTAATTACATCACTGAAGCATAATGAAAGCTATTTTTCTATGAACTTTTTGGATCATTATCATATTTGGTATCAATATCTTGATCTAAACCATGTCATTATGGACTCTAATCACCTAAAGACAAATTTATTGATGGATTTTTATATCTCCATGTTTGAATAGTATAGCATCATTGTTTTGAAGGAGATCAATCAAGATTTGATAGAGAGTGCCTGTGCATATGAAGTTAGGTTTAAGACTCTAGTGTTCAAGCTTTCTTTGTAAAATTCCCCTAGTGTAACATGCATAAGTGTTTTTTAGAGGGTTGCTTACACCCTTTCAGCATGCCCTATACATGAAAACAATAATTGGGTATAAGGAATCCCTTAAGGTGGAACTAAGAGTTGAAGTCATTAAAAATGTAGATATGGGGATAAACACAGTCATAGAGGATTAGATTGTTTCAATGGTGTCACAGTTTTAGAGGCTTAGGTGGAGTGACATAATAATGAAATTATCTAAGGAAAAATGTGATATATCTCATTACATCATGCAAAATTTGTCATTAAATCCATATGTGCACAACTATCTTATCCATTAGCACAAAACCTAGACTACATTCTCTCTCTACTAAATTTTTTTTGACATTCACCCACAACACTAAGGAATGTTGGGTAATTGATGAGATCTATGATTCAAAATAATGAGGCACACACCATACCATAGTAGGTATATTTAACCAAAATTATGGTGGTTACATGAAATAACATGGGTATAAAGGCCACGGTGAGGATGTAGATGTAGAGGGTTTCTTACACACACTTGTTATAAATATGGATCACTAGACCATTACTAGTAAAACTACCCCACTTCTATGTATTGTATGGGTGAGCACATATTCAAGGATTTCCTAGATTTGTATGCAAAACTCACATAAATGTAGGCTTAAGAAGGGTGTTGACATGATTATATTTTTTATATCTTAGACTAGTGGGTTCTAAAGGCACAAACTCAAAAGTATGTTGGCCTTGAGGTATAAGAAACAACCCATAGTGGAATAACTATAAAACCAAAAATAACACCCATGGAGAAGGGTTGAATAGGATATGTTCCAAGAATATTCAAAGACATGGTGACATGTTTTGATCCCTCCATAACACCCTACCCAAGTGGCTTGCACCCAAAGGAGGTATTTTGAGAAGTTATTTATGTCATACAAAACTTTTCAAGGTGAGCTTCAATTTACTCAAGACTTGGTGGAAAAGACAAAGAAGGAGATCAAACCCCAAGTACTTGCTAGCATGGGAATGATCTTACTGACATACTATCTCTACTATGATCTGAAGGAATGATCCCTATGTTTAAAAATCTTTTGGCCCAATATAAATGAAATCAATAAACCAAAGTACCTGCACAAAACCTAGCACAAGGGCATGAAGTAATAATAGCCTAAAATATAGGAAAATACTAGGAGTTGATCACATATTAATACATTAATGTTTGGTTATTGTGTGACATATTGATGGACACAGGAACTAAAGCTAATATGCTTATAGGAGACATTTGGCACAATATGGGCAGCCACACTTTACGACCCTCACCACATGTTTTATTCATAGAAAACAAAACTAATGCTCAACCCATGAGGATTTTGTAAAATTTTGGTGTTTATATAATGGGTGAAAAAAATTTATTATACTTTGAGGTAATTGAGCTCACTAAGGTAGAAACTACTTGAATTTACTTGGTCTACCTTAGTATTATGCCAACAATATGGATATGCACTTTAGTAAGTGCTACATAAGCTTTGAAAATGGAAAGAATGTGTTTTAATTTGTTTATCAAGTGTTTAAGGCCCCCATAAATCAAAATTTTTGACTTGGATGAAGAGATCAACAACATATATAATATAAAAATGGATGGATTGGAAAACCTTAAGCCAAATAGAGATGATATCTTGAGTCAAGATGGGTCACAATCCACTTTTGAGACTACAAGCATTGACTGTAACCAATGGGTGTAGGAATAAAAATAATTCATGAGGAGAAAATGTGGCATGGTGCACTCAAGACCTCAACTTTTTCCTACATAAAAATCCCTATGTGTGTAATATGTACTAAACTTGTATCCACATCCTTTGTGTGGGCATGTTACCTACATACTAAAGAGGGATCAAGTCATATGTAGTTCTCCCACTTGATGTGCTTTCTGCAATAGTGTGTATAAAGATGAAAATGCTAAAATTGGGTGTGCTTGATGTGGCTAGGGACTAATGTAAGGATTTTAATAATCTTGTAAGTGTATTGGTTGGATGTATGCAGAGAATAGGGAAGATTTTCCAACTAGTCTTGCTTGTATTTGTGCTTGTTTAGTGATAATTTATCAACCCTTTCCAAATGACCTTTGAATGAGATTGTTTTATCAAATTTGGGAAAACCTATCAATATGTATATTACCCTAAGTGACAAACTACTATGCAAAATTAGAAATAATAATACTAAAAACATCAAGAATTCACTAATTTGAAACTTGATAAATCTATAAAAATACTAAATAAGTAAAGTACAATATAAAAACTAAGACTCATCTAGAAAATAGTGAAGGGATGAATCAAAATTTGAAACTAGCAGGGTTATTGGATTTGGTGACTGTGAAATTGAATATGTAGCTAAAATGAGCCCTGGATAATAGCACCCTGAGTTGGATAGGATAAGGGGGATGATCCTATCCTTTATGAGGCTGATCATATTCATAAATACTATAGATTTGATATTTTTAGGATCTATTAGCCTTCATTTATATGTTTTGTATTTCTATGCAGGGGTTTTCAATCAACTATGGTAACCATTGTATGACTATTTTTCTTCAAAATCCTATCTCCTTGACATGTGAATACAAATGAAAATCAATGGGATAAAAAAGGGTCAACAATTAAATTTGGACATGGCCTCAAACCCCATTGGTTGAGAGTTTCCTATATACCAATACTTCAAAGAGGGATCAAACTTCATATAGTTTTCCCATACTACGGTGGTGTGTGAATAACTAGTACAAAGTGTTATATTTTGGTGCAATACTAGTGTGATTAAGTGCCATTATTGTGACTTGTGACCTTGTAAATGTATTCAAACATAATATCTTGGATACTAGGGTTGTATGTAATCAGAATTGGAAAAAACATGGAATTTTCTCTTAATGTGCAATTTGAATTTTGGTATTTTTTAGTTTACAAGAATATTTCATGAAAAATAGTTTGAAATGTGTTTATATAATCATGTCTTTCAAAAAAAATTAATTATGATTATTATGGACATAATCTAACCTTTTCATAACTTTGAATTTTACAAATTAGCTATTATTTGGTGGGAGGACAAGAGAGGGGGATTAGACAACAAAGTGATACGCTCCTGTCCAGTAGCTTATTATTGTCCAATGGGTAAAAAAAATAGTGCTAAGGATCTATCATGGCTTTAATTATGTCTAAGGCTAATATCATGAAGGATAGATGCATTATGGGGTCATCAATCATCTTAGAAGAGTGATTCATTCATGTGTAAGGTGGTCAAAAGTGATCAAAAGGGCCCTAGGATAGGTCCAAAGCTAAATGTGTAAAGGAGTGGTCACAAGTGCATTATTTTAACTTAAATGTTAATTAACATGTCTACACATGCCAACATCAAACCTTCCTTGGTTGAAGATAAGATTTTGGTATCACACACCACATTCAAGGTGAAGAGGGTGTTCTACCTTATTATGTTACCTCGATATGATAGCTCTATGAATGCTAACCCCTTTGTGCATGACATTGGGGCATGTGTTTTGAATAATAAGTATCATTTAGGTGTTTTGGTATACACTTTTAAGTGCATTTTTTCACATTAGTGGGCTACTCACAAGACAAACCTTCCCACTTGGACCAAAGTTAAAGATATTATATGATCCAAATTTGAGCACTATTGGGTTCTTTTCCTTTAGTCTAGCATGACTTTTCCTGGTCATGCATGTAAAAAGGATAAGAAGTCCAACTAGATAGTTCACTAGCTTATCATATGATAAATGGTCTTGTGCAATCACCTAAAGCACATGGCTTAAGACTAGTTCCCATCAGTTCCATCACACAATGATGTATACATTAGGATTTCTATACTAAGTTATTTCAATAGGCACTTATTTATAACTAAAGATATCATAGTTAATCTAATTCATACCATGAAATCATTCCATACTTAATCTATTTATCACAATTTAAGAGATAAGTGCAAATTGACAAAAAGAGTAGTAGTGCCAATAATTCCATAACAAGTTTAAAAGTGATATTCAATAGCATAAGTATTTAATTTTACTATATACCAATGATAATCATACCCAAGTCTAGATTCATATCATAAACATGAATAACCTCAATATTTCACTTACCATTATAACAGTAATAACCAACAACATCAACCACCTTCTAAGAAAAACTATGGGTATTTATACATGATTCTACCATGATCATTCAGTTACAACATTAATATATAAGTGATGAATTTCCAATGACCATTAACAATAATTATATGTGGTATGTCATTAGTTTAAATTCCTATTGACATGGGCCTAATTTCCCCTATATGCCCACTCTATTCTAGATATTTGATGGCATGTGACTATCTTCTCAAAGGTCAGTGCTAGATTTACACTTGACTTATTATCCTCTGATGCTTGCATAAATCATTTCCTTAACCATTTTTATCTTTTATTCCCTTGTCCAAGTCATATGCCTTTTACTCAAGTCTTGCATCCTTCATTCCTTTGTGTTTCTTGCATTTTTATTCTTCATGACATGCTTCATCCACACTAACATTTATCGTGTTAAGGTATTCCATGCTTTGGCTTGATTCCACCCCCATTTATCCCAAAAATTATTTAGAATAAATTAATACAAAATTTAGAGTCCAATACCTCTTAGACTATGCACCGTCCTTAGGTCCCTCAGATACCAAGACTTTTAGGTCCCATTTTCTCAACCTAGCACTTGACCTCTTCCTAATGGTTTAGTGAAATTTTTAGCTTGGAGGTAATTTCTTCATCTTCACCTTTGAGCCATTTGGTTTCCATAAGTTGCTCTAAAAAATCACCCACTTGAGTTTTCAAAAACTCAAGTGATGTAGTAGCATCCTTGTGGACATCCTCAAGAGTTTTGACCTCTACCAAAACCTATCTTTGAAGTGCCACAAAATTGGTGTTAAAATATTGGAGATGAGCACTTATTCCAATTTTGAGTGCTTCCACATCCTGTAATGCTTTGGCATGTTATGCCCTATCCTTTATTGTGAGTGTATTCTCAACTAGTTGTTAGCATTGGTGTTCCTCTATATGAATCTGAATCTTAGCTTTAAAAACTTTGGTATGTCATTCCAACATAAAAAAACCCATCTATTATAGAATTTGTGCCACCCACTTGGGCCAAAAAACTCTTACATGCCTCTATAGATTCTATAGATTACTCTGTGGCCCAAGTTTGCTCATATTGGGGGTTGACTTGGTCTTTGAATTTTTGTAATAAAATATTCACCAAGGTCTCTAACTTATCAATATGTTTTCCTCTAAGGGGCACTCCATTGATAAGTTTCAATTTTTGTTACAAAATTAATTTACACAATTTTAGTCTTTACCCAAGTTATCATTATTACTTCTAGCTAGTGCTTGAGCTTATCTAATTCCTATTCAATATTTATTATTTAAGTGTATTTATTTTGATACAAATCTATGACATCTTGATGCTTTCATTGAAGTTGATTAAAATCATAGCCTTATAGATCATTTTGCCATGTAACTGTGAGAGTCAAATTGATAAGGGTTGCACTTGCTTGGGTTGGTGAACATTATCAGGGATCCATCAAAAATGCTTTAGGAAGCTCTACCCCTTTTGGCACTAAATATATGCTATATGAGGTAAGATCAAAATGAATTTCCTAATTAAACATGTCTATAGAAAATGAGAGCTCACGTTGAGTTTGATTGGAAGCATTCTCCTTAGGGAAATACCCCCACATATACAATTATTCTTTGGTGCCATTTTACTAAAGATGTCCTTAAATAGAAAGGGTGTCATCCTTAGGTTCTTATTTCTGATATGATTCCTTAGTAGGCCCCTTACCCTTATTTAGGTCACACTCAAATATATTGACATCTGGATCAATCTATTTTTGGTCACTTGAGCTAGCATCTTAGTCCCTAGCACCTAGAGTTGTGCCTTTATTTGCCCCCTCTTCACCAGCAAGACTTTCAGTGTCTATTTGTGTATCACTGGGGGTAAACTCTTCTTATTTCATTTGGTTTTCCTCTTTTTCCTCAAGGGTTTCTTCTTTAGGTTCTTTTTCAATGGATGGTTGAGGAGTCACCACCCTTTTTTTTATACCCCAACACTTGGTTCAGAATGCTTTTATCTTGAATGAATAGTGCTCTTTTGGGAAATGTTAATGCCCTTTTTTTCTTATTGCATAGGCAAAGCTTGGTATTTAGAATTTGATGGTGCCATATTTTTCCACTTAGGTTTCCCATCTTATGTGATTATTGTGGCATCAATCCTTGGCCTCTTTTCTTCTCTATTTTTCCTTCACTATGTTGTTATTTTTGGCAAGAGGGGAAGGTTTTCCCTATGGACCTCTTGGATACCTAAAGCCTTATTCTTAGGATTGATCATATAATACAACATATGAATATGTCCCTCAATGATAATCTATTGCACATTGATATTCATGATATCCATCTCATTCTTTTCACTTTATGCTTTCTTTCTAGGGTAAAAATACATTTGTTGAAGAGTATGAGTTTCTTCATCAATATTATTGGTGTCAATGTGCACTTTGCATGCTTCAGTAATGTGATTCACAATATTTTTGAAGAATTTTTAAGTGAAATAATATGGAAAATTGAGCCACTTTGATAATTTATATGTGGTATCCATCTAGATGCATGTAATTGAATACTTTTGCATCACAACATATTAGGTTTGAGCTCCCATTTACACTGGTAACTCTTAAGGATGCACCATTCATTGTATAATGTTTCCCTTATCCCCTCAAACCATCCCTTTAGTTTCAACTTGTGGGAATGGGAGATGGTTCCTAGACAAGTGAACTACTAAAAGCATTCTGCATGGGACTTGTTATCTAGTGGGTATACCCACTTTAACTCTTTCCCAGTGTATTTTGGAATTCCAATCTCATCAAATACTAATAAGAAAATAATTTTGCCACATGAAAATTTATGGTTTGAGATGTGGTAGGCCTTCTTTACATCCTTCACAATATTCTCAACAAAATACAAAGAATAGTTGTATTTCTACCCCTGGTCCATTTGGCTCACCACATAGAGGTACTCCATGTCTACTTCTTTCCACCTATCTCTACCTCTAATCTTGATCATTGACAAGTTTGAATCTATCTAAATAGTAGGTTCCTAAGGGTTATTGATATAAATTGCATGGCCCTCCTTATAATTTAACATTACCACCACCTTCTCCATTTCTTTATGGTATTCTAGATCCATATTAACGTTCATGCCCAAACATTGTAGCCTTGTCACTTTGCTAACCTATTGGGCACTGACTTACATCATATGCCCTACAAAGTACAAATAGTCTTCATAGATGTGTGTCACCAAAAATCTCGTCACCTTCACAAGATTTTCAAAATAATACAATTGAAATACATTTAAAACCCTATCATCATTCAATCGATTGAAAACTATGAGGTCATAGGTGACCTTGTTCCTTGTATTTTGGTGCTCAATTTTATAATCTCACTATAAGTCTCCCTTGTTCTTAGATTGATGGTGGTTATAATCAAGCACATGACATGAGGTGTAATCACCTATAAGTCATATTTGAATGCTAAGAGTGATACTTGAGACACCATATTCCTTGCTTAGCCTTAAACTTATCCTAAAGCATTTATCACACTTTTTTAGGCTTTGTGCAAAACACAATCATCCCTAATTATCTAAAACCTAGTTTTAGACCTTCATTCCCAGATCTTGGCCCTTCATACCCAATAGTTTTCTAGATAGACATTAACACAAAATTAAGGACACTAGATCCCCATGGCACTAGTGTCCCCAATATGGTGCTAGTGTCCCTTACCCTAACTCTCCCAAATGGATATATTTTCAAACATTAAACCCTCCTAAGGTCAACCTAAGCGCATTTTATTTTCCAAACAAGCTATAAAATACTATAAATACATGATTTCTATACCTCTATCCACTAGATTGAAAATATATGCAAAATACCTATTCAAACAAAAAACAAGTTGAGCAAAATCAAGGTTATTCATCTCTATTCTACCCTACTTCTACATCCTACCATATATAGCTTCTCTAAGCCCAAATTTCAAAAATAATTAATCTCAAGCATGCTCAAGGAATTTAAGATTACTATTATTCTAACATTTACTTGCACTTGCACCAACAATTAGTTGGGAGAACTAAATCAAACTTGATCCCCCCTTAGATTATTAGTATGTAGGCAACTCTTTTCACAGTAGGGTGTTGAGGTTGTCATACCTATCCTACTAACAAACACACATTTTTAGCTCATGCCCTTTTTGTAAGGAGTATTAGGGTTAGCATAATAAATCAACTGTTATAAGCATAAAACATATTTTCAAACTTTATGCACGTAAGAACAAAACCTAAAAATACAAGTGCAGGTGCACCCAAAATTTAGGAACAATGCTACACATAAGACATTAGTGCCATTTCTAGGACACTAGAGCCACATGGATTTATTGTCCAAGTGTGAATCTACTATCCAGGGAAGGATTTTACTCAAGGATCCTATATATGACACTTAAACCTATCTATAACCTAGTTTTTAGCACTTAGATCTTTTGTGTTAGGTGTTTTTTAGATAAGTCTCTATTTGCACATATTTATTATTATTTTTAAAAAGTCAAAGAAAGTCAAATTCTATAAAAAATCAATGGTTATTTATTACATATTATTTCACTAATTTAGACAACTCAACCCTTTAATTAACTTAAAATTTACATTAAATAAAAACCCTAAAATTTTAATACATTTAGTGAATCCATCTTACTTTAAATATTGTTTAAAACCCTAGTTTACATAGGGTTTACCTTCTCCATATTTTTATGCACTAAATTAGGGTTATAAAATTTTATTTTTATAATTTTTTGGCATAACTTAGCTCATTTAATCAATTCCACATTAGGGTTTCATTATTTTAATATAATTTAAAATTTTCAATTCAACCCTAATTCAAAACCCTAACCCTAGATAACCCTAGGGTTTCATTTATAGAACTTAGGTTTTAGATCCATATATCCTATAATTTGTATTTCATATAATCATGATCATAATAATATAATAAATTAATTATTTTTTATTACAAAGTCTAATAATGTCATTTGTAAGCTTATTCCCTTTAATTCATAATGAACTTAGAAAAGACATAAACACATGCATAGATGATGATTTATATCAATTAAAATATGTGTCATATTTCATATCATGTCATCTTTATCCTATGTAGAATTACATTAACAAGAAAAAATATACACACATAGAGGATTTATCACATAAGCTAACAACTATGTTTCAAGTTTCAATGTCATATCTTATGCAAAGTAAAGAATCTCCTTCTCCTCACCTCCATGAGGGTGATAGATACTTTCCCTCTAACTAGGTCCATGTTATCATTCCTCCATGAGATGAATAAATTTATACTAATGTCACTATTCCCCATACTCAACCTATTCACACCTATTCCCTATAGGGTATGTGTTTACATGTTCAATCATAAACAGTTAGGGTTTGCATTTGTGAGACTCTATGTGATCAAATTATCAGAATGAGAAAGATAATTGCAAGTTTACAAAATCAAAATCAACTATTACATGAAGAAAATAAATTTATAAGATAAAGGCCTCAAGGGAACAATAGTGTAAATCATGTATATGCGTCTTCACCTAGTCAATTTATGGCAAACAATGTTACATATAAAAACATGAAATCATAACAAAGTAAATCTACAACTAGTGATTCAAAAAGCATTAAAATGTCAAATAAGATTTTAAGTGAGGTATTAATGAAAATTATTAAAGCTAAGTTGATCAACCTACCTCCTTTTCACCCAATGAAGAGATCCAAATATTTTTATGCATACCATAGAATACATGGGCACCACATTGATTCATGTTTAACATTGAGAAGGAAAATACAATAGATAATGGATAAAAATGACTTATATAGTGACACTTCATCCAAAAAACATACAATGACACATCTAAAAATTTAAAAAGGGTCAAATTAAGACATAGTACATAAAAGGCTATAACATTATAACTCATAACAATAAAAGGTTCACAAAACATAATCAAAGTAAGAAATAGTACAACAAGCATAGGCAAACCAAGCAAACTTACCTCTCCAAAATGAGGCTTAACTTTTAAAATGGTATGATTTTGGTCACAAATATCTACAATAGTTTGATTATCATGATCAAGGTTTGGGCAAGCAGGCTCAAGGCATCACTTCTCCTAATCTAGTAGTTGATAATATTGGTCAATAGGGTTTGGTATTTATTGAACATCATAAGACACATCATTCATAGATATAGTTTATCAAGGAAAAACATCCAAATACATAAGACATGTTACAAAAAGATTAAGAACTTAAGATGTAAAGTCAAAATCATGTTAAGCCAACAAACATTCTCAAACAAGGATTTTTATCAAAAAATCCTCCACAAAACCATATGTCTATAATATGCATAGCTTCAAAGGGAAAAATCATAATCAATATTCCAAAGCATAATTCAAAATGGTCAAATCCATAGTATATGGCAATTCCATCTAGCATTCTAGGTTATCATGATTCTAATGTTAAATAATATTATGATTTTGATGATGAATAATACTCAGATTCCTACTATAATGAAATTCAACTAGAGTATATCATTCACACTGCATGAGAGATTATCATTCTTATTTTTAACACAGGCCATAATGATAGTGAGTCTCCCATAAGACTTATTGGTTAGTATGGTTTCTCTTTTCTTGTACATACTTTCCTTCTCTCTTGCTCCTTGTACATAGTTCATTTACATTTTCTTGTACATAACTTATATCCAAAAAATATGAAAATAATATATCATGCCAAAACATAAAAACATTTAAATATTACTCAAAAAACACAAACTTTATAGATTGTATGCATTTTTATGTTTACATTTATTATATTTGATAGACATTAAATATGTTATCTATCTTAGTATAGTCATTTTTATCATACATATATGCTTTACTTGTTATTGTCAAGTGGTTGTAGATTAATTACAAGTATTAGGTCCATTGTATTGATCTAGACTTGTTATCATCTACCCACTGGGGGAATATACATCGATCTAGGTTTATTCATTTGATACATCCACTCACTTGGGGGCATCTTATACACATTTTCTATTACCAGGTTCTATCCTTACATTCTTTACATTATGTTTTAGCATTGTTATATCTCGATATTGATCATTTCTAATCATACTCATATTTTTTACTGACTATCAGGACTTTAGACTCAACATATGTACATCTTATCATTTACATATATTTGTACTATAGTCATACATACTTTCATTTCTATCTTTCCTATTTTAGAATTGATTGTGTTTTCATATGCTTAATCTATTTTGAGGGCATTTGAACATGTCATTGTTTTTTGGCTCTATGCCACTTCTATTCATGTATGCCTTGTACATGTTCCCATGTCCCTTGTGTGTTATTTCCTGATTATGTATGTAGATATTTAAACATGTCCTTCTCTATGGCTCTAAGCTAATTTTCTTATTGCTTACGTATGTGGACATTTGAACATGTCTTTGTATGTATTTTCTTCTCAAATTTAGTGGCATGTGCCCATGTCCATTGTATTGTGTCCCCTTGGCCTATTTTACATGGCTCATGTGTTTTGTATGTATATTTTTTATATGTTTCATTACCATGACACTTATATTTGCTTATCACACATACCAATTTTTTATGCCACAAGGGACCTCATTCATCTACCCTTCCTACTTGGGTGTCGTGATGGACATCAATCCCCATCCCCTAGGTAGCTACTCAAATTTATTATTATACACATTTATTACATTTATCTTGAGACCTTTTTGTAATGCTATATACAATATACATCCTACATTACATATTTATGCATAGATTTTCTTACATTTTGATGTTATAATTGTACATTATAATGGATTATCACATAGTTATCATATATGCTCTAGATAACACATTTTGAGAGCTATTTATTTTGAGGATAGCTATTTCATGGGTAAAAAACTACCCTCAAAATAGGGGGCATTCACAAAAGTTTTTCATAGATATTAGGCTCCTACATTACACTCATAAAACATTTTTAGCACACAGGCTTAGTTTTAGGAAATTAGACATAGGTAAGACACAAGAAAAAATAAGGACTCAAAAAATAGTTTAGAGGCTTAGATTTTAGACCAAATAGACATTAGCACCCAGATTGGGACACTAACACCACATGGCACTATTGTCTAAGACATGGGGTTACTATCTATTAGCTCTAATTTTTGTCGCATCCTAATTTATCTCTAAGTTAAATAACCAGTTTGACCAGTGGATTATTATGGTTGATTAGTTTATTAACTAATATTTGATTAGGATTTATGACATATATTGATTATGAGACATTTATGTGTTACTTAATTTACATGGTTAGTTGTTATGAGTTAGCATTAATTTTATATTATATACATTGAGATCATGTTTGTTGATTACACCGCATTATTTTATGGATATAATGATGTTTTGAGCTAACTACCTTCTTTATTGTGAGATTGATATAGGACAAATTCTTCCCTCAGAGTGTGATGGAGGGAGAGCATCATCAGAGAGGGTGGTTTAGATGGAGATGTTTTGGGATAACAGAGAATGAATCTAGAAACATTTCCACACACCACTTTTGTAATTCATGATTATGTGATTAAATTGTTTGATAGATAGTTGTAGTATCCTTTATTTTTCATTTGAATAACAGTTGTGATCTTTTATGTTTTCTCTAGTCTAGTGGTTTTTAAAGATCATGTTGATTTATTTGAGTGATTTTTTTAAGTTAGTGATCTTACGTAGCTTATCTTATGTGATGTAATTGTGTGGTTGAATTCATTTATGTATAATTAACTTCCTTCCTTATTAAGAATGGTTGTGTAGTATAACGTTAGGATGCTATGATGAATTCCATAAGTTGTTATTAGATCTATAATATTTAGGTAACAATAATTAAAGAATATTATTATGATATAATAAATATGTAAATATCCTGATGTCAAAAGATATAATAATATTGTTTTTAAAAGTCATTGTGTTGGGTGAATATTTTGTCAGCCAGCTAACTGGTGACCAAAATAATTCCTATCACCACAACATAGGGAGATGGGGCATCCTATTGTGTAGGTTTACTACATCAATAGGGGACAAATCTCTCCTCTCATCAAGGGGAGGTTCCCTATTAAATATGCGGAGCTATATACAATATAAATAAGCAGAAAGTAAGACACAGGGGTAGAATACATCATCCATCTCTCTTCTTTCAGAGATGATGCACATAGACAAAGGAGAAAATCTTGGCTATAAACACTGAAGGCACTTCTCTTCTTTTAGAAGTGTCATTACAAGAAATAGGAGTTTCTTTCAGATAGTGAAATAACTAGTGATCAAAAGGGCGTAGTAACAGCAGGATGAAGCAGAACACAAAATTTCCACCTCAACTGCGCAAAGAGTATATCACAAAGGATAATGGGGGCACAAAGTCACCCCAAAATCCTTAACACAAAGAGAAAAGAAAAAACATAGACTAAAATTAATTGTGAAAGCACAAAGTCTTCCCACATTTGGTTTCAGGACACTTCCCTATTACCTTCACAAATTCTGCTTACCAAATTAAATGAATGAGGACACCTTCAGATGACACAAGTCAGAATAGCACAAAGTCTATGAAAAACCTACTTTCTCATTCAGATAACAATGAAAATGAAATTAAAACCTGAGCTCAAAGTCTCAGTCTTCTTCTTTTAAAATGGGCAGAGTTTCGCTCTTGTAAAATGAAAGTCTCCTTTTCAAATGAGAGAATTAACAAACTTATATCGACTACCAAGGATTGACACCTTTTTCCAGGGGATGGCCCATGCTGTAGTCAGCATCTTCAATGCATCTCCAGTTTTGTCTGGAGAGACCATGCTGAGACAGTGTGTTGCCATAACTATGGCATGTCCCTTCATTTGATATGTCTCCTCCATAATATGGACCGTCTGGTCCTTTGCATATTTGTCTTTACTTCATGGAAGAAAATAGGCCACATCCTTGGTTTGGTGCACTTATAAGTCTACTCGATCCACTGTTCCACCTACTAGAAATAACTCTTTTGAAGACATTTATGGTCCTTTGCATTGATCTTCTCTCTTTGAGTCTTTGGGCTCTCTTTTCAGTCGATCGCTTGATTTAGGTTGAACCTTGAACCTGTTGTACCAATTGAAAGTTTATCAATTCATTAGTTCATTCTATTTCTTTTATTCCATCACTTCTTGGTTTAATCACTTCTTCAGCCCTTGGTTGAACCATCCATTAAACCACTTGTGTGCCACTTTTGCTTTGACTAAGGCTACCTTTGAACTTTTGAACCGTGTTGAACCATTGAACTCTAAACTATTTCAGTTCAAAGTTCAATAGGTTCACTAGTTTATTCTATGTCTCACTCAAACACTACTTCCTTTATCTTTCTAAGCTTTGGTTGAACCTTTGAACCTTGAACCCGTTGAACCCTTTGGTTCAATGATTCAATGGTTCATCCGTTGAAGCACCTTTTTGTCTAAGTCTATAGAAAGTTCCTTTTTGCATCTTTGTTCAGGCTTTTAAAATGGTCCTTTCTCTATTTCCAAGTGCCCCCTACAAGGGTACTTGTCCTTTGGGCTTCAACTTCCCCGACGGGCTCTTACTTCTTCAGCAGGCTTTTTCTGTTGAGCAAAAAGCTTGAAAGAATTCCTTCGGACAAAATGTCCGAAGGAAAGTTTCTTGTTACTCGGCCATTCATTCTTTCCTGTTCCTTTAGACTTTTCCTCTGGGTGAATTCCTTCAGACAAAAAGTCTGAAGGAATTTTGCCTTAACATTTTTTTGAGGAAATCTTCTCGAAAGTATTCTTTCAGCCTCTTGGACTTAGCCATTTCCATCGGACAAAAAGTCTGAAAGAATTGTTCCTTTTGGGCCTTTAAACAAATCCAAAGGAATTCTATCTTTTCTTCAACCTTCGAACCAATGCTACTTGCCCTCCGCAAGGGCACTTGCCTTTTTCACTTTGGGGCAGCCCCTTGAACCTGCCGATTGAACCAACTTTGGTTCAACGGTTCAATGGTTCAATAGGCTCATCCTTCGTTATTTGGCTAAGTCCTTTTGATATTTTGCACCAAGCACATTGAACCAACTTGGTCATTGAACCCATTGAACCTTTGAACCAAAGTGGTTCAAAGTTTAATGGTTCAATTCCTTTGTCCTTTATCATTTGCCAATTGAACTCTCTTGATTGAACTGAGGCGCTGAACCAATCCTGGAAACGACTGAGTGTTAGAAGCTTGTTCTTTTGACTGAACTCGCCTATAGAAGCTTTTTTAACCTATTGAACCTATGAATCCCTTCACGGAAAAAGCTTAAAAATGAGGAATTTGAAAGTTTAGAACAAATTTTGAGAAGGGAAGAGAGAAATTTTGGTCCGATAAACCAAAATAGTTCATAGGTTGTCCCAAAAATGTCACTCATTTTTGGGGACAACACATTGTATTTGATTAAATATTGGTCAAGAGTTTAATATCCATAATCATTGAAAAGTGTTGTCATTGATGTCAAGGTTGATATCATTTGATGTCATTGATATCAATATGCATTATGTGTGGGGTATGAGCTTGTATACCTGATATGACAAGGAATCTAGGCAACCTAATGTCTCTCTACTAAGAGATAATTTAAAGGATTGAAGATTCATCAACGGTTTTGGTAACACCTTTTTCTCAATATTTTTGAATATTTAGCATAGAACACAATGAGATATGAAAATCCTTAGTCGATCTCCAAAAATCTACGTAAGTAGCTTCGAAGATGCTCCATACAAGCTATAAATATGTTATATTGAATATCCAAAGAATAAGTTGTATGATTTTGTTCAAACATGCTTGTGAGTCTTTGGATAAATCAAGTGAGTTTTAGGGTAAGCATACATGGGTAAGACCTATAGACCTAGTATTCAACTAGACCACCTCTAGAACCTGCTTGACCTAATGAAGAAACATGTGTTGTTGATAAGACATATGAAGAATACTTGATAGTGTTTGAGCATGAGAGAGGTTATTTGAGTTTATACATGAGGTGTTGAGGACTTTGATAGTGGTTATAAGGTTATCTTCAAGACCTATTATGACTTATAAGTCAAAGGCTTAGAGAGCAAAGAGAGAGATGGTGGCTATATGGGGTATCAAGATTAGTTTCCAAGGCAAGTGTGAGTATGTGTGTATTGACATAGGTATGTCGTGTTGATTTAGGTGTGTTAACCAAGTCTGACATCTAATTTTATAATAAAAGCATGAAAACTGGTTTTGAAGTTTTTCAAGTGCATAGAATAAAGGGTTCTCAACCTGAGATTAACTTTCAAGTGTTCATTAGCACATTTAACATATGCATGGGAACTTGAGTTGTTGAGGAAAGATGAGTAAGGGTACTATATAATATATCCAAGCATTAGTTTTATAAATGAGGGGCAATATTTTATGAATAATCATTAGCACTAGAAATAGTGTTAACCCTCTCTAAAGCCCTAATAGTGACCTGATGAGAAATATTTTATTCTAAAGTGCTCACAATAGTTTGGTATGACTAGTTAATTGATTAGAGGTTGTATTAAACTCTCCCAAGCACCTCTAAGGTTGATTGTTTTGTGAGGTGAGTAAGTGGAACCTACAAGAAAGGCTTTATTTCGTAGAGATTTATTGTAGCAAATAGATTTGACTAAGTCAAAGTTGATAAATAGATTAATTTTGAATATTAAGACTTTTATCTTATTTCCATGGTGGTTTTTAATTATTTTATATTCCTTAGGGCTGTTAAACTAGTCATACAAGTTGACCAGCCACTAAAAGACCTAGTTGTGTAGATAGAGAGAAAACTAGGTAGAAGTGAGAAGTTACTTAGGGATGTATTATAGTATAAATTTTCTCTCAAATTAACTTGTCTAACTCAGTGAGGTCTGTGTACAATGAAGTGATCAGATTGGTCTATAAGACCAATATTGCTATTAGAATTATGATATATTTATTGGAAGTTGTTATGAGTTTTTTTTAAGATCATATTCATGAATTTTAATTTCCTAAGTATTTCATTTCATGTATCATAAGTTCATGTTTCCATAACTGTGTTTTGAAGCTAGTTGGTAGTTTTGAGTGGGCTACTTGCAAAAAAGGGTTTGAGTCCTTTTTCCATGTGTAATGAATTATAATGAAATTTTTGAAGTTTTTAAGGTCATTTATAATATGTATGTGTGATTTTTTTCCATGTTTTTTTTAAAAAAAAATCCTATGCTTCAATTGTTCAAGATAGATTTTCCGGGTATGCACAGGGCTAGTATGAAAAATGTTTTGAGAAGAGGTCCAAGTGGTGATTGGACCTAAAAGGTGTTTTTGTACTAAATTGAAGTTTTATAAGGTATATTTAAGTATTAATTTATAATTTAATCTTGTTTTATAAGTTTAAAAGTGTTCCAAAGATTTTGAAGGGTAATGTGTGTTCATGAAGGCCTAATTGAATTAGGTCTCCTTAAGGCCTAAAAGGGGGTTTTGGTCCTATATGTTATGACAAACCTATTTTAATTTTTTTTCAGTTTTTATCATGTTATAAGGCCTATTTAATTTAAAATATAATTTATAAAGTGTGTATGTCTGACCAAAAGGTGTATGAGCAAGATCTTAGTATAAGAACAAGGCATAATGGCTTGTTAGAAGGGATGAAAGTTGAAGTGGAAGATATAAAATTTTGAAGAGAAAAAAGAGGTCATGTATACCATAATAATGGTATATATAAAATATCATAAAGATATAATGGGGGTATTATAGATTAAAATCAAGGTCAAATGACCTAATCTATCTTGAAGAGAACTAGTTGAGCGAAGAAGGCTAGAGACCAGTTTGAGAAGGATAAATGTGAGTGAAGAGTTGAAGAAGGAGATAATAATCTATTATATGATATAAAATGGCTATGAAAGTGATAATTTTTTTTGAGGTGGATTATTTGGTGATGATTTATCTAAGGGTTGGTGCTTCTTTGTAAGTGGGTACTTGGTAAAGCTTAGTCAAGTTGGTGTTTGGCTAGTTGGGGTTGGTGCTTCACTAAATATTGATGTTTGAATTACAAGATAATATTAAATTTGCATCATTAGTGGTTTTTCTTCCCCTTGATGTTTTCCCAATCAAATAAGTGTTTTATGTGTTATAATCTTTTCTCATGTTCATGGCTCTAAATATGTTACTAGTTTACTATATTGTTTTGATAGTTCATGAATGATAAGGTAAAGTTGTAAAAGATTTTGAAGACTGATTAACCCTCCCCCATCTCATTCATTATGTTTTCAACAATTGGTATCAGATCCTAGTCCTTTATGACAAGTTTAATAGATTGAAAGTGACCTTAATAAGCATAAGATCTCTTTTGATCAACATGGAGAAGACAACATGTATGATGAAGTATACTATGATATTGAAGAAGGAGAAGCATAAGTAGACCTTGATGTTGAGATTATAATATCCCTTAATGATTTTAAGCATCAAAAAAAGTTTATCAATTATCTCAATAGTCAGTTATAAGATGTCAACACAAGGTTCAAGTCAAAGGAGTACTCTACCACAAAACCCTTGGAGTTAATCCACATTATCTATATGGGCCTACAAGAATTCAAAGCATTCAAGGAGATAACTACTTCATGTTACTCATTTATGATTACATAAAAATGACTTGGGTTGCATTCTTGAAAGATAAATCATAATCTCTTGACAAGTTCAAAGCATTCAAGGCCCTTATTGAGAATGAGAATAATGTGAAGATCAAGTGCCTAAGATCTGATAGAGGATGAGAGTTTTGGTTTAATGATTTTGATGACTTTTGTGAGTTTCATGGAATAAGGAGACAATTCTCAATAGCTAAGACACCTCATCAAAATGGGGTAGTGGAAAGGAAGAATAGGATAGTTTAAGAGATGGGTAGAACTATGTTGAATGAGTCTATATTATCTGATAGATATTGGAGAGAGGTAGTAAGCACTATTTTTTACATTTTGAATAGAAGATAGATAAGGACTAATGGAAACAATACTCCTTATGAAATATGGAAGGGTAGACCTTAAAATATATAACACTTTAGAGTGTTTGGGAGCAAATTATTCATCAAAAGAGATGGTGAAGACTTGGATAAGTTTTACTCTAGATCTGATGAAGGCATATTCTTAGGATACTCATTGAGCTCAACCTATACATGTTATAACAAGAGACTATAAAATATAGTGGAAAGTAACAATGTGAATATTGATAAGTTAAAAAAATCTCATTCACAGTCAAAGATTACTTTAGAGAATTTGGATTTCAAGAATGATGAGGAGACTATAAATGTTGATGAGGAAGAATAAGAAGTTAAAGAGAGATAGGAATCAAAAGGACCCTAAAGATAGATTCAAAGAGATCATCCTGAATCTCAAATCATTAGCAATAAGAATGCAGGTATGCAGACAAGGAGAAGACTGATAATTAATCTAAATCAAGAGAATGTTGCTCTAATATCCAAGATTAAACCTAAGAGTCTTATAGAAATTAGAAAAGATAAATTTTGGATAGTTTTTATGAATGAAGAGTTAGATCAAATACAGAATAATGAGACTTGGGAACTAGTTCATAGGCCTAAAGACAAAAATGTCATTGGCATAAAATGGGTGTTAGAAACAAGTTGAATGAAGATGGAAAATTCAATAAGAACAATCCTAGATTGGTATGCAAGTGATATGCACAAGTGTAAGGGGTAGAATTTGAGGAGACCTTTAAACTAGTAGAAATATTAGAGGCCATTAGATTATTTCTAGCTTATATAGGATTCAAGGTATACCAGATGTATGTCAAATCTACCTTTTTAAATGAGAATCTAGAAGAAGTGTACAGTGAGTAACCTGAAGGGTTCTCACTATTAGATGATAAAGGCTATGTTTACATATTGAAAAAGTATCTCAATATTTTAAAGTAAGCTCCTAGATCTTGGTATGCTAGGTTGGACAAGTATTTATTGGATCAAGGATTTAAAAGAGGAGTTATAGACAGTAATCTATACATCAAGATAGAATATGGCCATCAGTTGATAGTAGTTGTATATGTGGATGACATCATATTTGATGTAAACAATGAGAACATGACAAAGGGATTTGAAGAGGTGATGAATAAATAATTTGATATGTCCATGCTAGGAGAACTATCATTCTTTCTTGGGTTGTAAGTCACTCAATTTAAAAAAGGTATATTCATCTCACAATCCAAGTATATAAGAGAGATGTTGAAAAAGTTTGAGATGGAGGAATTCAAGGTAGTTAATACACCCATGATCATAAGATGTAAGATAATTAAGGAAGATGAGTCTTCAAAGTTAAAAATCATATAGGTCAATCATTAAAAAAAAATTGTATACCGTTGCCTCCAAACTTGACATCATGCAAGCAATAGGTATTATGGGAAAGTTTCAAAAATATCTAAAGGATAATAATATGCAAATAGTCAAAATGATACTCAAGTATCTCAAGGGTACTTTGGAGTATGGATTGTGGTATCTAAGAAGCAAGGAGTTCAATTTGATAGCCTACACAAATGCAAATTGGGAAGAAAGTATAGATGATAGGAAGAGTACCAGTAGAGGAGCCATTTTCCTAGGTGGGTGCTTAGTTTCATGGATAATCAAGAAGTCACCATCAATATCCTTGTCCACTTGTGAGGTTGATTACATTGTAGTATCTTCATGTTTCACTTAGGTATTATGGATGATAAAGACCCTAAAAGACTACAAGGTGGAGTATGATGGTCTTAGCCCTATCTATTATCAAAATACAAGTGTTACAAGCATCTCAAAGAACCCTATCATGCACTCAAGGACCAAACATATTCCCATTAGGTATAATTTTCTAAGAGAATGGGTAAGTGAACAAAGTGTTAAACTTGAATATGTTTCTACACAATATTAGATTGTAGACATTTTGACAAAACCAATTCCAAAAGTAACTTTTGAACACCTAAGATAAGAATTGGGTGAAATTCTTGACCCTAAAAATCATTGAAAAATTCAAGTAGTAAGGAGGAGCTAATCATGCTCATTATCTCCAAGAATAGGTGATCTATTCTATGAAGGTATACATGGAGATACAAGGATCATGTTTTTTTATGTCTCATAAACTCATAGTTTTGTGTGTTAAATATTTGGGTTGCTAGGAGTGTGATCCAAAGAAGTGTAGACATCACTTTATCATTTATGTCAAAGGGGAGAAAATCCAATAAGGGAGTTTGACTAGACTAGGGGAGATGAGAGTGGTCAATTTGAAGAACGTTTTTTCATCAATGACAAAGGGGGATTTTGGTGATAATTTTTTTCATTTATGTCAAGTTTTATATCATTTTATGTGAATGTTTATATCATTTGATGTCAAAATTGACATCATTTTATGTCAAAGTTGATGTCATTAGTGTCAAGATGAATGATGTGTGGGGTATGAGCTTATATGTTGGGGATCAACCAACAATAGATTACACTTGTGAAAGCAATAAACACGGAATTAAATCAGATAGACAAGTAATTGAATGAGATAATATCAAGAACAAGAGATACAAGAAAGCACCTTGAAAACTTGTATTAACAAACTCTTTACAAAAGGAATACAATTGAAGAAACTTCTTTCTTCCACACCTCTCCTAGATGTATAGATCTCTCAATAGATCTCTATTCCTCAAGAGCTCTCTCTCTCAAGAACAATCAACTCCAACAAGCCTGGATTGATTCAATTCTATATTGTTCTTCACATACAATGAATTACTACAATAATTCACTATAACTACAATAAGCTAGAAAGATCTAATTCTACATATAGAATTAGGAGACTTGAGCATGCACTTTCAACAAATAGTTAAGCCACTTGAACAAGGGCTCTAAAAATAGTATTGCTAACAATAGAGATGCGAGCTTAAGACTACAACTCAAACTCATCATGCAAATACTCGCTTCTGTCCTTGGAAATAGCTTTCTGGACGCACAGGTAACCGACGTCGGTTCCTA
This sequence comes from Torreya grandis, assembly GCA_037957365.1. Lineage (NCBI taxonomy): Eukaryota > Viridiplantae > Streptophyta > Pinopsida > Cupressales > Taxaceae > Torreya > Torreya grandis. Next base: position 164,953 of record JARHVA010002662.1, on the reverse strand, counting down.
CTGCTTGCCTGTGACCGCCGTCAGCCGATCCTCTGCCGACATCGGTGTCTCTGCAACTGCTCTTTGCCGACATCAGTTGCTCCTGACCGATGCCAGTGTCTATGTAGACCCAAACCTATTGAAGTATGCTCCTTGGTGAAGCTTTAGCTCCACACCCTAACAATCTCCCACTTGGAGATAAACAGTTGCACCAGTCCCTGTACAGCAACATCTTCTAGCTCCTCCATCTTCAACTCAATCATGAAGACCAATAGAAGTTGAATGAAGATTCAACTTCTCTTTTGTAACTAGCTTGGTTAACATATCAGTAGGATTCCTATCTGTATGGATCTTCTCCAGCTTCAACTCACCATCTTCCAATACCTATCGTATGAAGTGATACCTTAGCTGTATGTGCTTTGTTCTTGAATGAAAGGTTGAGTTTTTAGCCAAATGGATTGCACTCTGACTATCACTATACAATCTACAACTCTCATGCTCCCTACCAAGCTCATCCATGAACCATGTCATCCATATCATCTCTTTGCTAGCCTCTGTGGCTGCAATATACTCTACTTTTGTAGTTGACAAGGCAACAACCTTCTATAACTTAGATATCCAGCTAACCGCCATTCCACCTACGGTGAAAACATAACCTGTAGTGCTCCTCCTGCCATCCAAATCACCTGCCATATCTGAATCTACATAACCATGTAGAGAAGTATCTGAACCTCCATAGCACAAGTGCCTACTGTTGGTTCATCTCAGATATCTAAGGATCCACTGAACTGCTTTCCAATGTTCCTTACCTGGATTGGCCATATACTTACTTACCACTCCCACTGCTTGGGCAATATCGAGTCTAGTACAACCATTGCATACATCAAACTCCCTACTGTGGAAGAATATGGAACCTTACTCATGTACTCTACCTCATCATATGAATTAGGACATTGTTCTTTACTCAACTTAAAATGTCCAGCCAAAGGTGTGCTTATCGGTTTAGCATCCTGCATATCGAACCGTTTCAACACCTTGTCCACATAATCTTCTTGAGACAATATCAACCTGTGATTTTTCCTATCTCTCTTAATGCTCATGCCAAGGATTTTCTTTGCTGCTCCCAAATCCTTCATAGCAAACGTTTGAGCTAATTTCACTTTAAGCTCAGAGATATCCTGCATGTGAGATCCTGCAACCAGCATATCATCTACATACAACAATAGGATAATATATCTACCATTATCAAATCTCTTAAAATACATGTAATGGTTAGATTGACACCTACTGTAGCCATGCTCAGTCATAAACCTGTCAAATTTTAAGTACCATTGCCTAGGATCTTGCTTGAGGCCATACAAGCTTTTCTTCAATCTGCACACAAACTTCTCCTTACCCTTGACCTCGAATCCTTCTGGCTGTTTCATATATATTTCCTCATCCAAATCTCCATGAAGAAACATTGTCTTAACATCTAGCTGCTCAAGATGCAAATCCTCGAAAGCAACCAAAGACAATACAACCCTTATAGAAGTCATTTTAACAACAGGAGAAAAAATCTCACCAAAGTCTATACCTGGTTTTTGTGCAAATCCTTTCACTACCAATCTAGCCTTATATCTCATCTATCCATTCTCACCTTCTTTCAACCTGTAGGTCCATCTGTTCTTGAGTGTTCTCTTACCAGCTGGCAATTAACCAAATCCCATGTTTGGTTCTCTCTTAAGGACTCCAACTCCTCAACCATGCCATGCTCCCACTAACTCTTGGACTCCACCTGTATTGCTTCTTCAAAACTCTCTGGTTCTCCACCATCAGTTAGCAATAAATAAAATAAAGAAGGAGAATATCTAATTGGAGGCTTACTCACCCTTTTTGACCTCTTGATGGGTGTCTGAGACTCATTCACAACACGCTGTCCACCCAAATTCTCTGACAGTGACCGACCTTGGTCACCTCTAGACCTATTACTAGTCGACGTCAATTTTGCCTGACCGACCTCGGTGCCTGTCCTACCAACGTTGATCTTTGTACGGCTGACGCTGGTTTCTGTACTGTCGATGCCGGTTCCTAACCTACCGACGTTGGTCTCTGTGTTTTCTTGCAAGTGATTATTTCTTTTTCCTGCGAGCTCATCTTGGACTTCCACCTCGTCCAATTCACCATTGCTCTGCTCAGATTGATTCAGCTTCCTTAGCTGATCACAATACATCACTCTTTCATTGAAAAAAACATCACGGCTCCTGATTACCTTGTTAGTTTCTAGATTCCACAATCTATAACCAAAATCATCTGAGCCATAGCCAATAAATGTGCACCTCATAGACTTAGCATCAAGCTTCTTTCTATTTTTTTATCTATGTGCACAAAGGCTTCACAACCAAAAACTTTGAGATATGAGAGATCAATCTTTTTACCTATCCATGCCTCTTTTGGAATACCACCATCTAGAGCTGTAGAGGGTCCTCTATTAATCAGGTATACTACAGTGTCAATAGCTTGTGCCCAAAACTGTAAGGGCAAATCGGCATGCAATCTCATACATCTTGCACGCTCCATTATTGTCCTATTCATCCTTTCATCAATACCATTCTACTGAGGTGTCCTTGGAACCATCCTTTTCCTGCAGATTCCATGCATGTAACAATAATCTCTGAACTTATGACTGCAGAACTCACTGCCATTGTCTGATCTCAGGCACTTTAATCTTTTACCTGTTTCATTCTCAACCATAGCTTTCCAAATCTTAAAAGTCTCAAATACATCAGATTTTCTTCTAATACAATAGATCCATACCTTCCTTGTAGCATCATCTATGAAAGATAAATAGTACTGTGATCCTCCAATGGAAGCAACTTGAGCCGGTCCCCACATGTCTGTGTGAACAAGCTGCAACTTATGCCTCTTCTTAGTAGACCCAGTCTTGAGAAAACTAACCCTTTTCTGTTTTCCAAATACACAGTGCTCACAAAACTCTAGATCTATGCCTTTTAAATCTGAAAGCATACCTTTGGACTTAAGAATTGACATCCCCTTCTCACTCATGTGGCCAAGCCTTGAGTGCCACAATTTAGCATCCACATCTAAAGTAGATAATACAGAAGGAGATTTGTTAGTAACACAATTACACAAATAGAGAGTACCTTCTCTCTTACCTCTGGCCATAACAAGTGCACCCTTGGTCACCTTCCAAGATTCTCTGTGAGAGTTACTATACAACCCTCATCCCCTAACTTTCCTGCAGAAATCAAATTTCTCTTCAAGCTAGGAACATGCATCACATCTCTCAACACCCATGTGTTGTTATTCTGCATCTTCAGCTGCACTTTACCTTTGCCAATTATTTTACAGGGCTCATCATCCCCTAGATACACTATTCCAAAATCTCCATGGATATAGTCACTAAAATATTCCCTGTTAGGGGTAGCATGAAAAGATGCACCAGAATCTAATACCCAAGATTCTATATTATTATGCAAAGAGAAAATTAAAGCATCTTGTGCAATACCTGCAACCTTGGCTTCTTCCTTTCCTTCGTGCTGATTGTCCTCCTTAGGCTTTGACCAACAATCTCTGCTTATGTGCCCCATCTTTCGACAATTCCAGCATTGTGGCCTTCTGCCATTTCTGGATTTAGATCTGCCTTTCCCCTTAGACTTGGATCTTGATCTGCCTTTCTTGCTCTTCTCTTTCTGCCTCCCCCTGCTCTCAAAACTTAAAGCGTTCCCAGATGTCTCTTTTGTGCTTTTCCTGCATATTTCCTCATTCAAGATAACACTAACAACATCCTCTACTTTCAAAATATTTGATGCAGATGCAGTATTACTTACTGCCATTACTAAGCCATGCCAGCTTTCAGGGAAAGAACATAATATTAAAAGAGCTTTTATTTCATCATCAAACACTATATTCACTGAACTTAATTAATTCACAATTCCATTGAAATCATTCAGATGAGTAGAAACAGATCCACCTTCATTCATATGCAAATTAAATAACTGCTTCATAAGATATACCTTATTAAAAGCTGAGGATTTTTCATATAAATTTGCTAACGTAGTCATCAACTCTACCATAGACTTTGCCTGTGATAAATTAGATATCACAGTGGATGCTAGACTCAGTCTTATAGACCCCAGAGCCTTTCTGTTAAGAACTTCCCATTCTTCATCCTCCATGTCTTTGGGCTTCTTTGCAACCCCACCTAACGGTAAGTAGAGATCTTTTTGATACAGATAATCCTCTATCTGCATTCTCCAATGTTGGTAATTTTTGCCATTGAACTTTTCCATTCTCAATTTACTTTCATCTGCCATTGCTTCTCCCACTCAAACAAAAATCTCTGTAGAAACTCCTGTGAGAACCTGTAATCAATACACACTACACAGATCTAAACCACCTGTTAGTGAACCTGAGCTCTGATACCACTTGTTGGATATCAAGCTCTGAACCTGCAACCAAGGCTCTGATACCACTTGATGGTATCATCTCTTGAACCTGCAACCAAGGCTCTGATACCACTTGTTGGGGATCAACCAACAATAGATTACACTTGTGAAAGCAATAAATGTGAAATTAAATCAGATAGACAAGTAACTGAATGAGATAATAGCAAGAACAAGAGATACAAGAAACCACCCTGAAAACTTGTATTAACAAACTCCTTACAAAAGGAATACAATTGAAGAAACTTCTTTCTTCCACACCTCTCCTAGATGTATAGATCTCTCAATAGATCTCTATTCCTCAAGAGCTCTCTCTCTCAAGAACAATCAACTCCAACAAGCCTGGATTGATTTAATTCTGTACTATTCTTCACATACAATGAATTACTACAATATTTCACTACAACTACAATAAGCTAGGAAGATCTAATTCTACATATAGAATTAGGAGACTTGAGCATGCACTTCCAACAAACAGTTAAGCCACTTGAACAAGGGCTCTAAAAATAGTATTGCTAACAATAGAGACGCGAGCTTAAGACTACAACTCAAACTCATCATGCAAACACTCACTTCTATCCTCGAAAATAGCTTTCTAGACGCACAGGTAACCAACGTCGGTTCCTGCTGCTTGCCTGTGACTGCCATCGGCCGATCCTCTGCCGACATCAGCGTCTCTGCAACTGCTCCTTGCCGATGTCGGTCGCTCCTGACCGACGCCGGTGTCTGTGTAGACCCAAACCTGTTGAAGTATGCTCCTTGGTGAAGCTTTAGCTCCACACCCTAACATTATATACCTGATGTGACAAGGAAAATAAGAAACCTAATGTCTCTTTATTAAGAGATAATTTAAAATCTTGAAGAGACATCAATAATTTTGAAGACTCAGCATAGAACATAGTGAGATAGGAAAATCCTTAGTCAAGCTCTGAAGATCTACGTAAGCATCTCTAAAGATGCTTCATCAAAGATAGTAAGATGTTATGTTGAAGATAAATATAAGAGTTTGTATGAGGTTATTTTATCATGCTTATGAGGCTTTGGATAACTCAAGTGATTCCCAGGGTAAACATACATGGGTAAGACCTATAAACCTAGTATGCAACAAGACCACCTTTAGACCTTACTTGGCCTAATGAAGAAATATGAGATATTGATAAGACATATGAATAATATTTGATATTTTTTTAGCATGAGAGATGTTTTTATATTTTTTAAATGAGGTTTTTATATCTTTGACAATGGTTAGAAGGTCAACTTCAAGACCTATTATGACTTACATGTCAAAGGCCTAGAGAGAAAAGAGAGAGATGGTGGCCAAATGGGGTATTAGGATTAGTTTAAAAGGAAAGTGTGAGTATGTGTGAATTGAAATAGTTTTTTCATGTTGTTTTAGATTTTTTGACTAATTTTGAGGTCAAATTTTGTAATAAAAGGCATGCAAAGTGGTTTTGAGGTTTCTCAAGTGCACAGAATAAAGGGTTCTCAACTTGAGATGAACTTTCAAGTGTTCATTATAAAATGCAACCTGTACATGGGAACCTTATATGTTGAGGAGAGATTATGAAATTTCATATATAATATCTCCATGAAATATTTTTGGAAATGGGGGTTAATATTTTATGAGCAATCGTTAACACTAGAAATAATGTTAACCCTCTCTAAAACCCCAATAATGACCTGATGAGAAAGATATTATTATAAAGTGATCAAAATTGTTTGGAATGAATATTTAAGTGATTTTATTTTTTATTCAAATCTCCCAATAACCTCCAAGGTTTATTGGTTTGTCAGGTGAGTAAGTGAACCCTATAGGAAAGGCCTTATTTCTGAGAGATTTGTTATACTAATCAGAGTTAACCAAGTCAAAGTTGTTAAATCAATGAAGGTTAAATATTGATATTTTTATATTATGTAAATGGTTGTTTTTTAGTATTCTATATCACTTAGGGGTGATAAAATGGTCATATAATTTGACCAGTCGCTAATAGACCTAGTGGTGCAGACAGTGAGAAAACCAAGCAAAAGTGAGAAGTTGATTAGGGATGTGTTATCATGGATCAGGTATGAATCCAAATGCATGGAGATGTTTTTAAATACCTTTAATACATATCCATATTGTATATAATATTATTATATGATTTTATATATCATAAAGTTTCTCTCAAATTGACTTGTCTAATTCAGTGAGGTCTATGTATAATGAAGTCATGAGATTAGTCTGTAAGACCAATATTGCTATTAGAAATAATGATATATTTGTTGGAAGTTGTTGTAATTTTTTTTAAATATCATATTAATTAATTTTAATTTCTCAATTATTCCCTTTCGTGTATCAAAAGTTAATGTTAACTATGATTTGAAACTAGTTGGCAGTTCTGAGTGGGCTACTTACAGTAAAGGGTTTGAGTCTTTTTAACCTATGTAATGAACTATAATGAACTTAGTGAATTTTTTAAGATAATTTAGACTCTTTATGTGTGATTTTTTACCATGGTTATTTGAAAAAATTGTGTTTATACTTCAGTTTTTCAAGACAATTTTTTTGGGTATGCAGAGAGCCAGTATGAATAGTGTTTTGAGAAGAGGTTCAAGTGGTAGTTAGACCTAAAAGGTGTTATGGTCCTAAATTTAAGTTTGATAAGTTATATTTTATTATTATTTTATATTTTCATACCATGTGATAATTTTTATATTGTTCCAAAGAGTTCAAAGGGTAATGTGTGTTAATGAAGGCCTAATTGAATTAGGTGTCCTTAAGGCCTAAAAGGGGTTTGGGTCCTATACGCTATGACTGACCTATTATAATGTTTTTTTCATGTTTTTATAATGTTATAATTCATATTTAATGTAAAATATAAGTTATAAAGTGTGTATGTCTGACCAATAGGTGTATGAGTAAGAGCTTAATCTAAGAATAAGGCCTAATTGGCTTGTTAGAAGGGATGAGAGTTGAAGCAGAACATATAGATTTTTTAAGAGAAAAATGAGGTCATATAGACCATCATAAATGTATATATAAACTATCATGAATATATAACTAGGGTACTATAGATGACAATCAAGGTTAAATGACCTAATCTATCTTGAAGAGACCTAGTTGGGTGAAGAAGGCTAGAGACCAATTTGAGAAGGATAGAAGTGAGTGAAGAGATGAAGAAGGAGATCATCATAAATTATGTTATAAACAAAGGTTTATGAAGGTGATAAAAATTTTGAGGTTGATTATTTGGTTCTGATTCATCTAGTGGGTTGGTGACTCCTTGTAAATGGGTGCTTGTTAAAGCTTAGTCAAGTTGGTGTTTGGCTAGTTGGGGTTGGTGCTCCAAGTGAAGTTGGTGCTCCACTAAATATTGATGTTTGACTTATAGGATAGTATTCCATTTAAATCATTGGTGGATTTTATTCTCCTTGATTTTTTCCCACTCAAATAAGTGTTAGATGTGTTATGCTCTTCTCTCATGCTTATGGCTCTTGATGTGTTGCTAGTTTACTATATTGCTTTGATAGTTCATGAATGATAAGGTAAAATTGTAAAAGTTTTTAAATAATGATTCACATTCCCCCATCTAAGTCATTATGTTTCCAAAAATAATACATTATACATTTATTATAATTGTTAATTGATTTAGGAAATCATTGTAATTGAAAAGTGTTTGTTTATGATGACATGGTAACATAAACTATAGTCTTTAAATACATATTAGTATTTCCCATACTATAAAAAAAGGGTGGTCAACTTTACATAGAAATTTAATATCAACTAAGTTGATATTTTTTTCTTGGTATAGCATGAAGATTATGAATTATGGTTTATTAGTTTTCTGGTTAGTTTATGAAGTTGATGGGGGAATAATGTTAAATCAATGTCATGCAAATATTTTATTAAGATTATAAAATGATTATTTGTGGATTATATGGAAGTCTCAAGATTATTAGGGTTTATAATCATCTATTGACTTTGATTTAACCATAATTTGGATAAAATCATGGAGTTTACTATGTATTTCATGGTGGTAGACTATGGAATTGCTTGAGTTATTATTGCATGCATTTATTTAGTCAGATTAAGTAGTCATTATAGAGGAGAATGTGGTGGTGAGTAGGTTAATGGAAAAGAATAAAAATAAGAGAGTGAGGGCTATGAACGAGATGGCACACAACATATATAGGAGAGTATACAAAAAGAGAAGAAGGTGATAGTTTGAAGTAAGGAAGAAGGATTATATAAGACTCCCTTGACATTCATAAATTCATAGGTAGGTTTTTTAATTAAATTCCTATGTGAAATATTTAATGGTTTTTTGAATTGGTTTAGTCATTAGGTTTTTATTATTTTAACCATAGTACAAATGGGTTGTATGTAGGGTCCTATGGAAGGCTCAACCTCCATAGAACCCTACATCGAACCCAAGGTAACCTAAAGGGATTGGGGTAGAGTCGTATATTTTGGCCAAGTTTATTTTATGCTTCTAAGAAGCTTTGACCTAAACTCCTCTATATTAATTTGAATAACACTATTTAGTCTTAGAAGATTATTCTTAATTGGTGTATATAATATAGCTTGAGTTAGTTATTTCAAACCAATTAGTTATATATTCATTAAAGTATTTTTATATAAGGAAAAACCTTAAATAGTATGTGGGTTTGACTGTGTCAGCCCATTTGGATTTAATTTGGTATGAAAATAGGGTTTCTATATATATAATAGACTATGTAGTATATATATATATATATATATTTGGATTGAACCAAAAGGATATAGATACATACATACATATATTTGTGTGTGTGTGTGTGTATATACATAGGCATTTTAGAACCTATGGGCTGTTTGAAATAAATTGTATGTATAAGGTTCTAGAATAGAAAAACTCAAAGTTCTATTTTTGAATGGATTCTATGCATCAATTTTTGAAAACAAATTTTGTTCATACTAAACTCAGGCCATAATTTAAATTTAAACCTTAGTGTGACTCATGTAACTTGCATACTTACTTATATATGTAATTAGGAACAAAAATGGTTAAAATCATATAAATATAAGATACAAACAGGAACATAAAGTGAATAACCTATTGTTTATAAACTTAGATATATGCTTAGATAGACACACCAAGGGTTAATGAAAGTATGGCAAAGTTTAAAATGTCATTGTATTTATTACATGTGAATTTGTATCTAATTGAGTAGTTGTGACAGCATATTACTATACATATTCAAATTGGTATGTGTTGAATAAAATCTAATATAGTTAGTGAAAGACTAGTATACAGTTTTATGTTTAGAATTTAATTGATGAAGATTATGTGATCAGTTTAAATTTGGTTAATTATAATTCCCAAATTGGGCATAATCGACTATGTGTATGTGTTTGGTCATATACATATAACTAGAGTGCTAATTTGAATCATTTGATTTGAATATTAAGGATTAAATTTGGGTAAAAGACTATCTATTTATGTAAAAAATATGTGTGATCAAAATAAAAGTGTTTAGAATTATCTAGTTTAACAAAAGTGTTATGGGGTTATTTTATTAGATGGTTATATACACATTGAGTATATAGAATACTCTAAGATATTTGATAGTGGATGTCATCTAAGGAGTATACTATATGCAATATGGTATTTGTATGGTACTGAAATGGTATTCAAATATTTACAAATATATATATATATATATATATATATATATATATATATATATATATATATATGCACAGCAGTGTAGTGCTGGAAACATTATTACCATTCAGTGTGTAAATAGATGTTTGTTATATATTTTAATGCTTATATATAAAGAATTAAACTAATGTATTTATGATTCTAAAATTAGAGCATAATAATATGTTTGGACTAGCTTTTGTTTTATATGTGGAATATGAACAATTATATAGGCCTATGTTATAATGATTATTTTGAGAATGAAATAACATTATGAGTTACTTGTGACATGGGTAAGTAAAAATTGAGATATAATAATTACCCAGATGGTATGTTATATTAAGGATTATTTAGATTCTATTTATTATTCTATAATAAACTAGATGATTATGGATTTATTGCATTTCATTTGATGGACTAAATGAATGTATTAGATATTTTTGTATTTAGCATGATTTTATTAGCTAAAGTGAAATATTATGAATGAATCTATTAGTTTTTAATATTATTATATGTTTTTACCAAATTTTACATTCATAACCCTAAGTAAGTAGTCAATGGATTCCACTAGATTAATTGGCACCATCAATGCAAGATGAGGTGTAATCTGATTGAGTGGTGTGTATGAATTTGACTATCTTAGATATCATTAATTATTAAAAATTTTGGCCAAAGTAATGTTTTAATTAAACATTTTCATTTTATATTTCCATATAGGTTTCATATTTATGTGATATCATATTAGAATAGAATTATTTACAGTACATATTATGTATTAGATATCTTCAACACATGGGTTCTCATTTATTACTCTGGATTCCTGCACTGTCATTAACTACCCATCTATGAAGGGAGGGGTTTGGGAGATAGTGTACGGGATATATGGTCCATGTTTGGTGTGGAAAAGTGCTCAAATGATGCTCCCTCCTAGTTGGAGTACTATATTATTGTTAAACATGAAATATACTGAGAGGGGGGGTGAATCAGTATATTATATATCTTTTACTTAATCTAATTTCTTTTCTTTAACCACTTAATCTCACATTCAAGATATGCAATAAAATTGAAACAATAACATGCACCACACGAGAGAGAGAGAGAGAGAGAGAGAGAGAGAGAGAGAGAGAGAGAGACCAAATTTTTATGTAGAAACCCAAAGTGGAAAAAACCATGGAGAACAATCTCAAGTATATAAATGAGCACCAACTCAAATTATAAAGTTTGCAAGCACCAATGTGCAAGAGCACCAACCCCTTTACCGAGAACCAACACAATAACTATTTGTGAGCACCAACTCACATGAGTACCAACCCCTTGCAAATATTTATGAGCACTAACCCACAAGAGCATCAACCCCTCTTATGTATAAAACACACCTATCTCTCAATGTTGCTTACTCAACAAATGATAGAAATCTACAATATCTCTTACTTTTCTCTCTTCAAAAACAAATACAAACCATGCACTCTCTTGCATATTACAAATGGCTTCTCAAGCCTTTATTTATAGCTTTCCAAATTACCTTTGGTATTTATCCTTTGTGACCCTTCAATCCTCATAGAAAATGGTGCCAAACTTGCATAACCCTTCGTATCCTTGCATTCGAAAAGTCACATGGTGACTCTTCATAAGCAAATGCATCCTTTCCTCTTTTGTCTTTATCTTGGTGACTTTTTATATTCTTCAAAGTGTCCATTCATAAAAAAATGTGTCATACCCTCTTTTTTCTTCACATGGTAACTCTTGGAATTCTTCAAGATGACTCTTCATGAGAAAATGCATCTCATTCCTCTTTTGTCTTTACCCCATGACTCTTTGACTTCTCCATGGGCCATCTTTTGACTTATATGCAACCAAAAATATATTAATTAATATTAAATAAATATTAACACACATTAGCCAAGATATGAATATTAAAAATACCATTAAATGCAATGGGGCCTTTATCACCAATACTAATCCTTTGACATCAATGACAATATTTCCAACAATTAGGGACTACACTTGAGGTTACAAATTGATACTTGAGTCATGGAGACTCTACTCCATGGAGATTTCTATCATGTTTTAATATTTTATATATTATTATATAGTGTTGAAAATTATAACATTTATAAATTACACTTCTACCGTACTGGTTGTAATGTTATATCAGTCATGGCTGAATTTGTACTATTTCATTTATGATTAGATGCAATATTTATTAGCTATTTAGTATTGTTCATGATTTATATATCTATTCATGGTGATCCTTAGATAAGTGAATTATCTATAAACCTTTTAGTTAACTAAATTAATATAGTTAGTTAAATATCACTAGTTAGGTTTCTCATGGTGAAATCTATATGATAACTATGTGTAATTAATTTTTAAAAATATATATGTTATATTTTGGTAAAACCTAGTGGGGTTATTACATTTTGATATCATAGCTAAGGCTCAAATTCTAGGACTTAATATGTCTACCAATGCAAACTTATTCTCCTGATAAGGAGGAATAATAATAATGCACACTAGACCAAGAGGTGAGGGTACTTTGAATACCAAACCCCCTATTGATCTAAATTATTTCACCACTTAAAAAGCTATAAAATTGGACTTAATTATTACAACCATGCAAGAGACTAAGGACCAAATTACAACCCTAAAAAAGGAAGTGCATGGCCATGAAGAGGACAATGCTTAGAAGGAACCTGAAGAGAATCTTGATAACTAAGAAAATTTTCACGAGCAGAGGAATGAGGAGGTGTCATAGGATGTGATAGCTCAAGTATTTATAGAGTTGACATGCAACATGAAAAAGGTGAATCCACCCAAGTTCAATAAAACTATTTTGGGGGATGGAACTGAAGCATGTTTAATATAAATGGAGAAGTATTTCAAGATTAAAAATTATTCTAAAATCATGAAGGTAGTTTTGGGATATTATCAACTTATTGGTAAAGCAGCAACTTTGTGGGTAAATAAAAAACTTGAGATGAACCTCGACTCAACCACCACCACTTGGGAACAATTTGTGACACTCTTTAAGTCATGATGGCTTCCATAGTTTTAATTTGATCAAAAGCTTACATATTTTCAAAATCTTAAGCAAGGGGATTTATTGATGAATGAATACTAGGAGAAATTCCCCAAGCTCCTTTATTATGTAGCTCAGTATCATGTGGATGAAAGGTTAAAAATTAGAAAATTCATCATGGGATTGAAACCCCAAATAGGTTGTGAAGTAATGCGCATGGTCCATCTACCATGGATCAGGTGTTTGAGAAGGTAGTCAAGGAGGAACATAAACTAAAATCACTTTCCCAATTCAAAGATAAGTTCAAAAAAAGCTTGGAAGTTTTAAACCAGCTTTCAAGAAGAAGAACTAGAAGCAAAGGAATGGATATTCCAAGGGTTAGTCAAAAATTAGAACACCAAGTTTAATAGTGGTCTAAGGAACATGAAACCTAGTAATGGTTTCAAAGGTGGTTTCAATGGAAACCAATAGTCTAAGAAGAAAGGACCTAATATATTTTATGATTTCATAGTCCATATAATTGAAATTTTATTTTGGAGAAACTATGTGAATAATTTTTACCTCAACATTTTGTATCATCTCTCGTGATCCTTCTTCAAGAAAGAGACATAATTTTTCTCTCATGAAGAAGGATCATGGGAAGTGATCAAAAATGTTAAGGTCAAAATTCTTCACATAATTTCTCCAAAAGCAAATTTTAAGAAAGGACCTATCGAAGGTTGCTTCATTTGTGAGGGTGACCATTTTTCTTGATAATGTTTTTAGGAAAAGTCAAAGAATAAGGGTTTTACTTCTCAATAAGGTATGTTTTAGTAGTAGATTCATGTAGATGTTGAAAATTTATAGGTTGAGTATCAAGCTTTGCCCATAGAACTATTAATTATTATTTTTGATCATCTACTTTCTATTTTGATTGACATGGGAGTTAAAAATGTTTCATTGCTCCTAGAATGATTAGTAAATTATCTAGAAAGGTTGGAATTAAGGAAAATGCATGGTCGGTACAATATGGGAATGAGTTAAAGGTCAAAGTTGATAAGTGTCTAGTCAAAGTAGAGATTAAGTTTCGTGAGTTCATTATAGTAGTAGATCTTTTTTTAGTAGCATTGGGATAATATGATGTGATCCTAGGATTCAATTGTCTTGCGAGGCATAAAGCCAAGGTTGACTATTTTTTGAAGGCAAAAAAAGGAAGTTGAATCTAAGGCCATTTGTTGCAATTCAACTCAAAAAATCTCAAAGGAAGTGATATTAGGCATTTATCATTAGTATAAATGAGATGGAAGAATATAATGAACCATCTATCAAAGATTATCCTTTTCTGAGAAACTTTCATGACATTTTTTCAAAAAATTATCAGTACTTTTACCAAGCATGAGTTTGATTTCTTGATTGATATCATACCTAGATCAGAACTATAGTCTAAGGCATCGTATATAATGAAAACCACTGAATTGGTTGATTTAAAGGCATAACTTCAATATTTTTTATCAAAATGGTTGATTCAACTAAGTATGTCACCATGGGGTACACCAGTTGTCTTTATCAAGAAGAAGGATGACACTCTATGCATGTGTATAGATTATAGGATGTTGAATAAAGTATTGATCAAGAACAGATATCCATTACCATGTATTGATGATCTCTTTGATCAAATGTGAGGGGAAACCATTTTTATAAGATTAATTTTAAACTAGGGTATCACCAGTTGAGGATCTGTGAAGAGGATATTCTAAAAATGGCATTCAAGACTTGATATGGGCATTATGAGTTCATAGTGTTACCATTTGGATTGATAAATGTTCTAGTAACATTTATGAATCTTATAAATAATGTGTTCAGAGATTACCTAGATCATTTTACTTTGGTCTTTCTAGGTGACATCCTAATTTATTCCAAGGATGAGGAAGAGCACTTGCAACATCTGGGATTAGTTTTGCAATGTTTGTGGAAGAACGGGTTATAAGGAAAGTTATCTAAGTGTGAATTTTTCCAAAATAAAGTGCAGTATTTGGGACATATTATCTCTATGGATGGTATTTTAGTGGATTTAAAAAATATAAAAGCTATAATGGAGTGGTCAGCACCAAAGAATGTGTATGAGGTAAGGATATTAAAGGGATTAGTGGGATATTATAGGAAACTCATTTCAAATTTATCTAATATAGATAACCCAATTACCTCTATTTATCATAAAAATCAAAGTTTCATCTAGTCAGATAAATGTGAGGTATCCTTTTAGGAACTAAAAAGGAGGCTTACTTCAATACTAGTGCTAATACTTTTTTATCTTAATAGCCAATTCTCAGTGATCACCAATGCATGTGGATATAGAATTGGAGGAGTTCTTATGCAAGATGACTCAGTAGTAGCCTATGAGTCTAGGAAACTAAAATGATATGAGGTGAATTATGCCCCTCATGACCTAAAACTTGTGGTAATTATGCATACTTTGCAAGTTTAGAGGCATTATCTATTGGGAAACCTATTTGAGCTCAAGATTGATAACTTAGAACTCAAGAACATCTTCACCCAACTGAATATGAATTCTCATCAAAGACAATGGTTGGAGATCTTGTTTGATTATGATTTTAAATTAATTATATCAAAGGCAAGGAGAATATAGTAGTTGATGTTCTAAGTTGTAAGAGGTACATAGCAGTCATGGCTACTATTAGGAGTAATTTTAGATATCAAGTGATCAAATTCTCACCAACAGATGAATTATATGAATAGGTTAGAAAATAAATGTTTGAGAATGCTCAAAATCCTAGGTATAAATGATTCATAATAGAGAGTGATGGTCTTTTGTGGTACAATAGTAGGATGTATGTACCTGATAGATAGAATTTGAAGAGCACAGTGCTAAAAGAACTGCATAATGCCCCATATTCAAGACATTCAATAGTAACCAAGATCATGGTTGAACTTAGACCACTCTATTTCTATAAATGAATCAAGAGAGATACAATGGATTTTCTATCTAATTATCTAGAATGTTAGCATGTGAAAGTTGAATATGTGCATCTGAATGGATTATTGTATCCACATGACATACTAGAATAAAAGTGGAAATGATCAATATGGACTTTGTCCAAGGTTTTCCATTATCATGGAATATATATGACATGATCTTGGTAGTAGTTGATAAACTAGCCAAGGTAGCCCACTTCATACTGGGCAACTTGATAGATGATGCACCTACACTATGAAGAGATTTGTGAATGAAGTGTATCAATTGCATGGTTTTATAGAAAATATCATTTTGGATCGATATCCAAGGATGACTTTTAGATTTTGGTTGACTTTGAATTTAGCTTTGGGTATGCAATTGAATTTCAGCACTACTTATCACCCACAAACTGATGGATAGCAGAATGAGTTAACTAGATTTTATAATAGCTCCTTTGTATGTATTACATGGACCAAAAATATAAGTGGGAGGAGTACTTTCCATTGGTTTAGTTTGCTTATAACAACTCATACCAATCAGTGTTGAAGATGGATCCATTTGAGGCATTGTACAGAAGGTGTGTAAAATACCAATCAATTGGGATAGGTTAGAAGATAGGGTAGTCTTTGGACCTAAGATGATTTCATAAATAGAAGAGCAAGTCAAGACAATCAGGCAAAGTTTGGTAGAGGTCAATGATCAATAGAAAAGCTATGTTGATTTGAAAAGAATAACTAGGTAGTTTTTTATTGGTGATAAAGTGTTTCTATAAGTTAAGCCTCAAAAAATCTCAATTAAATTAAGGAAGTCAATGAAACTTTAACCAAGATGTGTAGGACCCTTCGAGTTTTTGGAAGTGGTCAATCATGTAACATATAGGCTTCCATTGACACTAGATCTAGTTTTTTTGCATAATGTCTTCCATGTGTCTTATCTTAAAATATATATATTTTATCCTTCACATGTGTTGGATTGGAATACTTTACAGGCTCTAGACCCCAGGGTGGTCATGGTAGAACCAATTAGAGTAATTGACACTTTTAAACTCCATTTGCATAATAGAAAAGTGTCAAATTACAAGGTCTTTTAGGACCAATATTTTGAGGATAGATCCACTTTGGAGAACTATGATGAGTTTTACAAGATGTTTCCATATTTATTTACTTCATTTGTTATTGCATATTATATTATTTCTATTGAATAATGTTTTAAATTCACAACTTGTGTTTAAATATGTCATTGGGATGATGACCAACTTTATGGGGGAAAGATGTCACATCTCAATTTCTTTCTAAGTTGAATAACTTGTTTGATCAGTGGATTATTATGGTTGATTAGTTGATTAACTAATATTTTATTAGGCTTTATGACATATATTGATTATGGATCAGTTATGTGTTGTTTAATTTACATGATTAGTTGTTATGAGTTATTAATACTTTTATATTTTATACGTTGAGATCATGTTTATTAATTATATTGCATTATTTTATGGATATAATGATGTTTTTGGCTAACTACCTCACTATTGTGAGGTGGATGCAGGATAGATTCTTTTCTCAAAGTGTGATGGAGGGAGAGCATCATCAAAGAGGGTAGTTTAGATAGAGATGTTGGTGGATGATAGAGAATGAATCTAGAAACCCTTGCACACACCACATTTGTATTTCATGATTGTGTGATTAAATTGTTTGATAGATAGTTTTAGTATCCTTTGTTTTCCATTTGAATAATTGTTGTGATCTTTTATGTTTTCTATAATCTATTTGTTATTAAAGATCATGTTGATTTGTTTGAGTGATTTCACTATTTTAGTGATTGTACATAGCTTATCTTATGTGGTTGAATTCGTTTGTGTATACTTACCTTACTACATTATTAGGAATGGTTGTGTAGTATAACGTTAGGATGTTATGATGAATTCCATAAGTTGTTATTAGATCTATAAGATTTAGGTAATAATAATTAAAGACTACTATTATGATATAATATATAAGTGAATATCTTGATGTTGAAAGATATAAATATATTATTTTTAAATGTCATTATATTTGATTAAATATTGATCAAGGGATTAATATCCATAATACATTAGACATTGATTATAATTGTTAACTTATTTAGGAAATCATTGTAATTGCAAAGTGTTTATTTATGATGACATGGTAATATAAACTATAGTCTTTGAATACATATTAGTATTGCCCATACTATATAAAATAAGTGGTTGACTTTGCATAGAAATTTAATATCGACTAAGTTGATATTCATTGCATGGTATAAAATGACTATTATGACTTGTGATTTATTAGTTGTTTGGTCAGTTTGTCGATGGGGGAATAACGTTAAATCAATGTCATGCAAATATTTTATTAAGATTATAAAATGGTTATTTAGGATTCTATGGAAGTATCAAGATGATTAGGGTTTCTAGTCATCCATTGACTTTGAGTTAACCATAATTTGGATAAAATCATGGAGTTTACCATGTATTGCATGGTGGTAGACTATGGAATTGGTTGATTTATTTTTGCATGCATTTATTTAGTCAGTTTAAGCAACCGTTAATCAAGGAGAAGGTGATGGTGAGTAGGTTAATGGAAATAAATAAAAAGAAGAGAGTGAGGGTTGTGGATGGGATGGCACATGGAATATAGAGGAGAGTATATAAAAAGAGAATAAGGTGATAGTTCGAAGTAAGGAAGAAGGATTATATACAGCTTCCTTAACATTCATAAATTCATAGGTAGGTTTTGTAATTAAATTCTTGTGTGAAATATTGAATGGGTTTTTTAATTCGGTTAGTTAATAGGTTTTTATTGTTTTAACCATTATATAAATATGATTTATGTAAGGCCTTGTGAAAGGCTTAGCATCCACATAACCCTACATCCAACCCAGGGTAAGCTGAATGGATTGGGGTAGAGCCATAAATTTTGGCCAAGGTTGTTTTAGGCATATAAGATGCTTTGTCCTAAACTCCTCTCTCTCAATTCGAATAAAATTGTTTAGTCTTAGAAGATTATTCTTAATGGGTATATATATATATATATATATATATATATATATAATATGGCTTGATCTAGTTTTTCAAACTAGTTGGTATATACTCATTAAAGTATTTTGATGTATGGAAAAACCTTGAACAGTATGTGGGTTCAAGTATGTCAACCTATTTATATTTTATCTGGTATGAAAATAGGGGTTTTATATATAGAATAGAGTGTGTAGTACACACACACACATGTATGTATGTATATATAAGTATGTATATATTTGGATTTGTATACACACACATAGGTATTTTGGAACCCATGGATTTTTTGAAATAAATTGTATGTAAAGGGTTCTGGAATAGAAAAACTCAAAGTTTTGTTTTTGAATGGATTTTATGCATTAATTTTTTTAAACAAATTTTGTTCATACTAAACTCAAGTCATAGTTTCAATTTAAGCCTTTTTGTGACTCACATAACTTACATACTTACTTATATATGGAATTGGGAATTTGAAGTCATATAAATATAAGCTAGGAATAGAAAGGTGAAGTAAATAACCTATTGTTTGTAAACTTGGATATAAGCTTAGATAGATACACCAGGGTTTAATGAAAGTATGGTAAAGTCTAAAATGTTAATGTATTTAATACATGTGAATTTGTATCCAATTGTTTGGTTATGATTGTGTAGTATTGTACATATTTGAATTAGTCTATGTTTGATTAAAATCTAATACATTTAGTGAATACTAGCATACAATTTTATGTTTATAATTATCTTGATTAAGATTATGCAATCAATTCAAATTTGGTTAATTAGAATTCCCAAATTGGGCATAATTGGTTGTGTGTATGTATTTGGTCATATGCATATAGCTTAACTGTTAATTCAAATCATTTGACTTAAATATTAACGATTAAATCTAGATAAAAGACTAATTGTGCATTTATGAAAAATATGTGTGACCAAAACAAAAGTATTTGGAATTATCTAGTTTAATAAAAGGGTTGTGGGGCTATTTTATTAGATGGATATATATACATTGAGTATACATAATACTCTAAGATATTTGATAGTGGATGTCATATTATAAGTATACTATGTACAAGATGGTATTTGTATGGTATTGTAATGGTATTCAAAGATTTACAAATATAAATATATATACATGGTAAAATATATAGTTGTGGACTATGTCATAAATCTGAATTGGCTTTACCATTTATGTATATATGTATAGCAGTGTAGTGTTTGAAACAATATTACCATTTAGTGTGTAAATAGATGCTTGTTATATATTTTAATGTTTATATATGAAGCATTAAAATAATGTATTTATGAATTTAAATATAGAGCATAATAATATGTTTGGACTAGCTTTTGTTTTATATGTGGAATATGAACAATTATATATGTGTATCTTATAATGATTATTTTGGGAGTGAAATAGCATTATAAGTTACTTGTGATATGGGTAACTAATAGTTTAGATATAATAATTACTTAAATGGTATGTTATATTAAGGATTGTTTAGATTATGTTTGTTACTCTGTAATAAACTAGATGATTATGGATTTATTGCATTTCATTTGATGGCCTAAATGAATGTATTAGATATTTTTGTACTTAGCATTATTTTATTAGCTAAAGTGAAATATTATGAATGAATCTATTAGATTTTAATATTATTATATGTTTTTACCTAATCGCATATTCATGACCCTAAATAAGTAGTGGATGGATTTCATTGGCTTAATTAGTGCCATCAATGCAAGATGAGGTGTAATCCGATTGAGTGGTGTGTGTGAATTTGACTAATCCTAAATATCATTAATTATTAAAAACTTTGGACAAAGTAATTTTTTAATTAAACAATGTCATTTCATATGTTTATATAGTTATCATATTTGTGTGATGTCATATTAGAATAGATTTATTTATGGTACACATTATGTATTAGATATCTTCAACACATGGGTTATAATTTGTTACTCTAGATTCTTGCACCATCATGATTTACCCATCTATGAAGGGAGGGTCATCCCATTGTTTGGGATATAGTGAGAAGGTTCTATGGTTTGTGGTTGGTGTGTAAAATCACTCAAATGATGCTCTTCCTCCCAACTATAGTACTATACTAAGGACTACACTTGAGGTTACAGATTGATACTTGAGTCATGGATACTCTTAAGTCATGGAAACCCCACTTCATGTAGCTTTGTATCATGTTTTAATATTTGAGATATTATTATGTATTGCTGAAAACTATAACATTTATACATTATACTTTTACAGTAGTTGATGTAATGTTGTATCAATTGTGACTGAATTTGTACTATTTCATTTATGATTAGATGCAATATTTATTGTTTATTTAGTATTGTTCATGGTTTATATCTATGTTTATGGTGATTCTTATCAAATTAGATTACCTATAAACCTTTTGGTTAAGTAAATTAATATAGTTAATTAAATATCACTAGTTAGGTTTATCATGGTGAAATCTATATGATGAATATGTGTAAGTAATTTTTTTTTTTTAATTTCTATATTTCAATAAAACCCACTGGGGTTGTTATGATTTTAGGGTATTTTAGATTAGATATAATAGTACACAAAGTACAATATATGTTTGCATGGATACAACTATAGGTTTGATAGTTATGCTTAGATTTAGCTCATACTCACACTGGTCAGCGCAGATTCATATCAGTTGCTCAAATTAGGGGCATAATGCATGGCATGATCATTCCCATATTTAGTTTAAACACTCAAATACACTCATTACAACTTAGTCTAGAATAAGTATACTTAGATATCTAATTGGGGTCATGTGTGTGGCACATAGTTTCCATATGTTTAGTTACACATAAGTTGATTAGATGGAATGGAAAATTCCGTGTCATTCTCTATGATGTATACACTTGACATCATATTCCAAGTTGTCAATAGTTTCATTCCTTAATATATCTATAATGGTTAGAATTTTTTAGTGGCTCAAAGCTACCTAATGTACCTGAGTGGTTGTGGATCCAATATACACAGTTAGATATACCCAGTTAGATATTTCTAGCACTTTATGTAGTTTAGTTTCATATGCATCTACACAAAGGTGGGTAATGATGAATTCATATCCTACTTGAGTTCTTGATCCACCAACATAAGAGGGTTAGACATAATTATAGACTAAACTAGATATTCATAGGTCATGATCCACCAAGCAAGGATGGATGATGATGGAGTCAAAATTGGATTAAGATCTTGATCTACCCACACATAAGGATTGAGTAAGTTATCATCTCAGTCTATGTTTTTTAATGATAAGATCACTATGTACATACACACACACACACACAATTTATCACCAGGCTCATGCCTTAGTTTGCATATCTAATTAGGTGTATTCATTCATTCCCTCTTTCTTATCTCTTTACTCAGCTTTACTTAGTTACTTATGTAGTCAGCATAGTCTTTTACATTTTATATCTCTTAAGTAAGGATTGATTTATGCACATTTCATTGAAGGTCATGCTTTGGATCATGCTTCACATACACAAACCTATCTTCACATACTCAGACTTAGCTACCCAGGCTTCACTTTCTAGGTAAGTTCAGGTACACTCCTTTTTCCTTTATATTAGCCATTTCACTTTAATGCATTTCTATCATAAAGGGGGGGAATATAATCACCTAAAAGTGGTATTTATATGCTAAGAGTGATACTTGAGACACCTTATTTTTAGCTTAGCCCTAGACCTATCCTAGATCCTTTATCACACTTTTTTAGCCTTTATGTAGACCATAATCATCCCTAGTTAGCTAAAACATAGTCTCAGACCTTCATTCTCAGATCCTGGCCCTTCATGCCCAATAGCCTACTATCTAGACATTAGTGCCACATTAAGGAAACCAGAGCCACATGACACTAGTGTCCCCAACATGGTGCTAGTGTCCTTTACCCTAACTCTTTCGAATGGATATATTGTCAAGCACTAAACCCTCTCAATGTTGGACTAAGCACATTTTATTATCCTTACAAGCTATAAAACACTAAAATACAGGAATTTTAGACCTTTATCCACTAGATGGAAAATAGATGCAAAATACCTATTCAAATAAGAAACAATTTGATCAAAATCAAGGTTATTAATCACTATTTTACCCTAATTTTACATACTACCATCTGTAACTACCATAAACCCAAACTTCAAAGATTTCTAATCTTAAGCACACTCAAGGAATTCAATATCACTATCATTATAAGATTCACTTGAATTTTCACCAGCACTTAGGTGGGAGAAATACATTGGATTTGATCCCTCTTCAAGCTATTAGTATGTAGGTAACTCTCTTCACAGTGGGGTGTTGAGGATGTCCAACCTATCCTACTAACAAATACACATTTTTATCTCATGCCTTACTTTCAATGAGGTTTAAGGTTATCATCATAAATCAACTATTATAGGTGTAATATAGAGTTTTAAATTGTATGTGTGTAGGAATAGAACCCAAAAATATAGGCTAAATGCACCCAAAATTTAAGAACAATCCTAAATAGAGGACACTAGCAGCATTTTCAGGACACTAGATCCATATGGTGCTACTATCCAAGTGTGGTGACATTGTCCAAGAAAGGATTTTACTCAAGGACCCTGTAGATGACACTCATAACTATCTGTAACCTAGTTTTTAACACTCGAATCTTTTACATCAGGTGTTTTTGAGATAGGTCTTTATTTACACATATTTGTTACTATTTTTAGAAAATCAAAGTAAGTTAAATTATGTAACAAATTAGTGGTTATTTAATCCATATTATTCTATTGATTTATACAACTCAACCCTTTAATCAAACTTATGATTTACATTAAGTAAAAACCCTAAAAGGTTAAAACATGAGGACACCTTAGACTCCCACTCTTCTCCATGTAAGACCGATTCAAGGTATTGTATTTATTCAATCAATATAGAGGGTAGAGGTAGTGTTTTGGACTTATTTTACCCCCCTCATGTGCCATTATTTGTTCCTTATTGATATATGTTTTCATTGATTATTGTGTCATGCTCTCTACTTACATGTTTAAATCACAAGGGGTTTCCTCCTAGATCAAAAAAAGTCATCCTATTTCACCCTCTTACACTTCATCTTTAGTTATGAATGGTAAAGGTTCACTTCTCTAGGACTTTTACTTTGCCTACATCACCCTCCAAGGATTTCAAAGGTTGAGGTGCAACTATTTGACTCTTTTAAAGGACTACATGTTTCTTGGTTTGAATTTCCTCAGCTTGTTGTTTCAACATCCTCTAATGGTGGATGTCAATACCTATAACCTCTAACTTCCTCAAAAGTGTTCCTTCAATCACAATTTCACTATTATCCTCATTCATAATCATCACCTTGCTTCTTATCTTCAAATTTGTCGCTAGATTTTGATTAATGTTCCTTTTGGTAGATTGAAAATGCTTCACTTGGGCTCTATAAGTTCAAAAAAAATCACAAGTATTAAAATTAGGACATTATAACTTTATATAGTCTCTAAGACTTGCATACATTTACTCTCTCATGCCTTAATCCATCATTTAACTCATTGATGTTCTCAAATGGTATACCATGATGTCTGTTTGAGACAATTGCCATTATATTTAACACTTTGTCTATTTAATACACATATATCATCCTTGTCTTGTAGTGCATGATAGCTGTAGAAAGATTTAAATAATAATTCTCAAAGGTAGGAACTACTTTTTACCTCCTAACACATTTCTAGTGGCTTTTCCTTTATCGTGCTTCTAGACATGCATTATATCCTACATGCCTTCTTACCCTTATGTATTTTTAATTTTTTATCCATTATGTACATGTTTTCACTTGCACACCTATTATTCACACTATTATTTACCTATGAATCTCTCTTATGTGTCATTCCTTCTAATTTAAATTTTATGCAATCTATTTTTACTTTATTCATCTTAAAACTTACCCCACATTAAAATATTTTTGTGGTCCTCCATGGGCATGACCAAAATGAAAACAAAAATTGAACCATGTGTTTAATTAAACCTAATCAAGAGGCACAGAAATAATGCATCACTTGAAAAAACAAAACAAAAAGGCTAAACTAATCTAGTGACACATGCCTTATTGAGAATATTTAGAAATATTATATGGAATGATATGATCAAAGCCAACTACCATTGAAATGACCTAGAGGAAATTAGACATCCAATTGCCATAACTTACATGCACCTATGTAACAGATGTTATGAATGATTAATGAGCCATCCCAATATATGCAAAATTTACCATAGTGGCATGTGAACTTGGAATCATAAACCAATATGTGCATACCAAGAGAAAAAGTTTTATTATGAGATGTCTATTATGTCAAGATTTTTACTTCTATTTTTTAACCCCATGGCTCCAATGGGAAAGAAAGAGTGCTTCATCTAACTATAATAAAGTGTTAAGGTATGCTTTTAGAGATTCTTCATCATCTATCTAGTGAATGCATGTAATATGTAAAGAAAGAACAAAGAACTCCACTATTAGAACTATTCCAGTGCTAAAGATAAGATGAAAATGAGTACTCTTATTCAATCATTTATATTTGGTTTGATAGGTACATAATACTACATAAACTTGATCATACTAGTTAGTGCAATAAATATTGCAAATATTTATCAATCTATGGCACAAGATCTTGTTAAAAGCTTTAGAAGTGTCATTAGCTTGAGGGTGGTATGGAGTTGTCTTATGGTGTGCAATCATGAACTCGCTCAAGAGGATGCATATAATCTCATTGAGTAAGTGAGTGTTATGATCACTTGTTATACTTAAAGGGAATTTATATCTAGTGATGATATTTTCCTAAAAGAACCTAGTAGTGATTGTAGTAGTACAATCATGTGTGGGCACTGCTTCAACCCAGCATGGGAGATAGTCAATGGTAATAATAATATAGTGCATATTAGTTCATCTTGTAGTAGGATTAATAGGCCCATCAAAATAAATAGCCCATTTTTCAAAAGGTTTATGAGCAAGGACTAGGTAAAGAGGTATAACATCCTTACAGTTTGATTTTCCTACTCATTGACAGATATCACATTGGTGTGCATAACTCATTGACAGATATCACATTGGTGTGCATAAGCTTTAGCATCCTTGAATAATGTGTGCCACCATAAGCCAGCTAAGATCACCCTTCATGTTATTACATCACCAAAATAATGTCCTCTAGTGATAGCCTCATGGACTTCTTGAAGAACTTCATGCTTTCATGCTACATGACACATCTACATAACACCTCATCCCTTCCCAATTTTTATAGGTTATCACCAATAATCTATAGAGGTGCAACATGTATAGCCAGTTAATTTTTATCTTGGGTGCTAAGATGAACTGGTGTAGAACCTATTGTAAGGAAAAAAACTATTTCCTCCAATCCTTCATGCATTCACGTAACTTAAAAATTTGTACATCAGGTGAATCATCCTCTATAGCTAGTACTAGTTCACTAGACTCAAAATGCAAGAGGTGGTTAGGTCCAAAATTCACTTTGTTAGGTTTTATGACCATAAAGAATTAGAACTCCTAGAATAGAACAATTCCATTGGTACATTTTTCCATGCAACACTAGTTTATTCATAAGGTGCTTGAGTGCCTTGTGATCCATAAGTGAGGTAAATGTAGTGCCTAAAAATTATTAGTGGAGCTTTTGAAGTTCATATACTATGGATAAGGATTCTTGTTCTATAGTATAGTAATTATTCTCCATTGGTGTTAGCTTACATCTAGTAAAATATATAGGGTGGTCCAGATTCATTTTGATAAGGTACACAAGTATAATGCCTACTACCATGTCAAAAGTGTCAACGTGTACATAGAATGGTTTCATCTAGTTAGGAAACTAGAGGATGGATGTATTTGCCATTTTTCCTTCAAGGTCTCAAATGCCTTTTCATATCATTTGGTCTAGAGGAAGAGGTCATTTAATTTAATCAATTCTTCTAATGGAGTTACTATGTTATCATAATTATAAATGAACTTAAAATAATAGCCTATGTGATCAAGGAAGACACAGACCTCATGCTGAGAGGTTGGAGGTGAGAGTTGAACAATAACAATAATCCTAGCCAGATCCATAAGTAGTGTGTATGCAATTAGAAATGCATCATGTCTATGAATTAATCCTAGATTAGATAAGATAGATAACACCTATACTTCTGATTGGGGATACACTTGTTAAGCAGGAGCATGACCAATATGGGGATTTGCTAAACCCGGTTAGGGGATCACTTATATCATTTGTCACAATATATCATGCTAAGAAGGATTCCAAATCCCATAGTCTAACATAATCACACAACAACCTTAATTTATTTCTAAGGTTTTAAATGTTCACTCTATTCTAATAACAAGAAAACAAAATATAATCTAGTGCTCACCAAAGCTTGTGGCACAAAGTGGGGGTATAGAAACAATGAAATAAATAACTAAACTAAACATGTATTAGAAGGCATATACTCACGTCAATGTATATGAAATCCTAAATACATGGAGAGAAGAATACAAATGTTTTATCTATCTACTATTACAAAGGAGAAATAAATTTAGGAATACTTATCTTTGAAGACAAACCCGTCGAGCCTCAATCTCTTCTTTGGCCAAGGTACTTTGTAAGAAATTGTTATGGTATGTAAGGATGACCAAGATAAATCATCTCTAGGATACACAACCTATCTAAGCATCCAAAAGACTTATCCACAAGATAATATCCATATATTTAAATAAAGTATGGAACCTTAAGATTTATTCCTCAAATAGAATGGTTAATAAACATATGTTTGCTAACACTTCTTCTCTAATATTTCTTCTCTTATTAAATGGTGGGAAATGACCTTATATATATAGGTGGATCTTACCCTAAATCCTTTCATGAATGTTAGTTGTACAGGGTCGACCCAGTCGACCTAGTGTGTTTTTAGGGATAATTTACTAGGTTTATGCTAGATCAACCGAAAGGCTAACAAACCAAAAAGTAAATAATACCCCTAAATTGTACTAGGTTAACCTAGTTGACCCAGTATCACTAATAGTCAAAAAGGATGTTAAGGCAAGAGGGATGAAAAGAGGAAAAAGACTGGAGGATGTAGGACTGAGAAGAACACGCTTAGGTTTAATGGTTTTAGGAGACAAGTGTATAGATGGCAAGTGGCAAAACGAACAACAATATTACAAAGCATCAATGGTCTACCCACCCCTTTCCTAGTGCACCCCTTAAGTCATGCATTTAGAGAGATTGAGAATCACTAGGTTCCTATAAGATACAAAGTGTCAATAATTAATAAAAGTTTGAAAATATTATATGTATACATATACCCCACTCGAAGCTCATCACATGTCATTTAAGTGCAACACAAGATGGTACTTTGAGATAAAACATGATAACACACAATTTTGATGCTAAGTAAGGTGTATTAAGCAAAAAATAAGATAAATGAAAGGATAGAAATGAAAAACACATACCTTTAACTTACCTTAGTGCTGTAGATAAAGAAGGAAATTGTAAGAGATGTGAAGGTGTCCAATGTAGAGAACACTAATAAACTTATAGAAGTTAGTGAAAAAATAGCCAAAAATCAAAAAAATTGGAATATAGACATATGATAGTGGAAAATAATCTCTACATCATCATGAATATAATGCATTTTATAGTTTTCAAAATGGATGAGTATAAACAAAGATATAGGTAAAACAAGGAATCTGTAGGACAATATTTGAAAGATTGGAGTTTTGAAAAAGTGGTTTTAAATAAGGTAAAAGGGAAATCATTTGTTATTGTGAATTTTTAGATAGGAGAAAAAGAGCTCTAGAGAAAAAACAAGCTAGGATGGCAAGGAGATGACATGCTAGGTGAGGAGGAGCTCCAGAGGTGGCAGTGGGTGCACTACAAGTATGCAACTAAGAATCTCAAACTAGATTTTGAAATTTGCATTGAATTAAGTGAATTTTTAATAATTTTTTATTTTAAGCATTTACAGATGTCATAATGAATCAAAATCATATCCTAGGGGTAGCAAATAGGAAGATGGGAAATGGGTTTGAAGGATTTAGGCAAAAAGTAAAAAATTTGCACTTTTCCTAGAAAATGCAAACAATCAGTAGGAAAAAAACACTAAGTTGACCTAGTCAACCCAGTAAGTAGGAAAATAGGTAGAATCCATAATGTTGACCTAGTAGGTATGGGTTGACCTTGTACATTCTACAGGCTGAAAGGTTAGTTTGGAATTATCAGGTGATCTGAAAGGTCTAGAATGGAAACTCAACACTAGGGAGGGGAAGATAAGGGGGTTGACTTAGTTTTGGAGTCAACCAAGGGAAAAGATAGGAAAATTTTGGTCAAACTAGTTTGACCAAAGAGCTAGAAAGATACAAAAAAGCATGCAAAAGGTGGAAAGAGGGCTAGAATGGCCTGAAATGACCAAGGTCAAGAATGATCGATAAGGCTAAAAATGAATAAAATAAGGTAATACAGGCTTATTTTTTCTTTTTAAAATGTAAAAAGAATGTATTTTGTCTATACATGATGTTTTATTATTTTTTTGGGAAACTAGTGTGTAGTTCCTAAATAATAAAGGGTCTAGAATAAGGGGAAAAATTAGTTTAATAAGGTAAAGTATAGATTTTTATCAAGTGATTTACATGAGGAAGAGAAATAAAATTATCTAAAAATAAGCTGAAGCAAAGGATTTAGGAGTTGGAAATTAAGATGCAAGACTGGGACACTATCTAAAATCTAGAACTAACCTTCGTTCTATGATTACACAAGAGCACCAAAAGTGGATAGGAGTGGGACTGGTACTATAGTCCACATATATCACTATTGTCCTAGGGATATGAGCTTTTTGGGTTTTGTTTTCCACCTTAATGTGAGCTTGTGTACAAAATTTTGGAGGTTAGAAGTCAATAGAGCTCGATGTAGGTCCATTTATATCTCTAAATCCTATATCTATCTACAAACATGCAAACAAAAACTACATCAAAAGTAAAAGGGGGAAAAAATGGGTTAGGGGAAGAATGATTGCATGATCTAGAACCATGATATCTTAATAATTTCCTACATTAACCCTCAAGATAGGGTCTCAGATCAAATGTAGTTCTCCCTTAGGAAATGTAAATAATCAACTCGCACAATAGATGCAAGAATGACTTTCACCTAGACTCTTCATTGATCAAGCATGTAATTTTATGTGTGATGTAGAATGTTGAGCTATACTATTAACTAATTTTTAATATGTCTAATGTACCAAAGCATAAAGTGCTAAATATAAAATGCCTTGTGAATTCCTTTATATAAGAGATTATTTATTTCAAATTTGAAAGTTTTATTTGCATTTGGCTGACATTGAAAAACTTAAGGATGAAGCTAATGAAGGGGATAAGACTCATTAATTAAAGTAAACTAACTGTTAGAACTAAAAATGGCTTTAAATAAGAGCACTGAAAATGAACACTAGTGACATTGATGTTATCCTCCAACCCTAGTGCTCCTATCCTACAATCCTGAGACATGAGGGGATGGAAAGAGGATAGAAAACATGACCTAGCTAAGGTGGAATGACTGTTTAAAAGGCTCAAGATGACCAAGAATAGGCAAAAATGTGACTCAAGCATAGAACAAGACTAGGATGAGTAAAACAAAAGATATGGCTAAATGTGAACAAAGCTCATATTCTCCAATCAAAGTCTCCTATGAAAGGACTATGAAAATACAGGATATATGTGGTTTCTTGACTAATTTAGGGTGTATACATTATCCACCTTTCAATCTAGTGATGCAATGAAATGAATTACTAAAGTAAAAAAAAGAAAATAAAATGTGTACCTGAACCTACCTACATGGAGATAAGTGTGTTGAAAAAGAGTTCATCTCACTTCCTAGTTAGGAAAGTGGATGGAGAGTAGAATAATTCCTGGAGAAAGAAAGAATCCCTAAAATGGATGCCCCCTATACTAAATCTAAATATGGAATTTATGTAATCATAGAGGAGGGAAATGATTGCCCCCATGCTGAATCTAGCTAGAAATGAGAAATGCTCAGAGGCCCAAAACCAATGTCTATCCTCTATCCCACATAAGCTCATGTAATCTAGAATGTGTGTATAGAATCTATCTACTGTGAATATTAAAGTTTATCATGACCCCACTCTGAATAATATAAACTAGAACTAAGAAGTGCTTGAAGGCCCAAAACTAATTTTTGTCCTCTATCCTATAGAAACTTGTGTAATCTAGAATGTGTGTATAGAATTTGTATATTATGAAGAGTAAAGTCTATCATGCCCCCACTCTGAATAATTTTAACTAGAATTGATAAGTGTTTAGAGGCCCAAAACCAATGTTTGTCCTCTATCCTACACAATATTATGTATTATGGGTTTGGAATGTTATGGACCAACCACTACAGATGATCATATGACCTAACTTGGTGATAACTTGGGTACAACTAGGTGCAATCTAAAACTCTGGTAAATGTGCAAAAATAGAATGACATGTCTTTCTATTCCAATCTATATCATCTTGGATGATGAAGAACATGAAAATATATGCCATACCCCAAAATCTAGTACATGAGTGATGCATATGTATAATCTGGTAATTTTTATAACCACATGTGATATGAGCTATCATGCCATGTCCCATGTGCAAAACTAGATATCAAAATAATGTGCTTTACACTATGCCTATAATCTGTTATTTAGTCATGTAGTTGTGTCATGTTGTATCAAGTTGTATGTATGATATGTGTCATAATGTACATGCCCCCATATCTGGTATCTAGTTTGAATCTATATTAAAGTCACTATGAATCCATATAATCTGAACCACAATATCTAAATAGTATGTGTATCTATAAATTCAAGGTATATCCCTCTGAATGTCTTGAGTAATGCTGAGTGACCCATGAAATCTAAATCACTATATATTTTTACCAATCTAAGTTGAATCTGATAATCTAAATACTAGAGGTCTAAAAACCATGCTAAGTGACCCATGTAGTTTGAATCATTATATGTTTCAATTGATCTGAGTTGAATCTGATAATCTGACTAATGGGGGTATAAGAACCATGGTATATCCACTTATGACAGTGGATGGGTTATGCTAGGTAAGTGTAAGACTAAGAATAGTAGGAATGATGCCCCCCTTTTGGGGATAGGGATGAGATCTTATGATAGAGGAGTTTGAGCCAAAAGTGATGACTAGTGGTGTAAGTAAAAACAAGGTTGGCTTGTTGTGAGGAGATTAAAATTTTGCATGATTGATTAGGCTAAATTGTGTGATAGTTGAATGAGTCTTTGATTAGTTAGGACCAAGTTGTATGTATGTATATAAAATAGGTATAGAGATGTGTGTTCCATAGTAGGCAGATGATGTATTAAGAGATTAAGGCTTGTGTGATGTTGAACATATCATTGTTATGATTCCATAGAATAAAATGGTTTGTAAAATAGAGTTATGATGTTCTAGTTATGGGAAAAAATGGTATGTTGCTTTGAATGAGAAAGTTGTTTGATATAGGAGAATTCGATTGATTCTTGATTCATTTGTACATTGACTAGGTTGAGATTTAGATCTCTGAGGTGAGAGATATGCCAAAGAGATGAGCACCTGCCATGACCAATTTTGAGTAGTTGGTAGCCCAGGTGGAGGTTGGTGGGGAGGTTACCCTAGTAAGTAGCTAAAACATGTGATTTTTTGCCTATCTTTTTATGTTTTTGAGGTGTTTTAAGTAGCTGAGGAAATTTTTAACTAGTTTCAGCACTCTTGTCCCTCCTCTAGTACTATTTTCTAGGCTCTAATGTTATTGTTCAAGTTATAATGATCATGTCTAGCACTGTTATCCTGTAACCAGTGTTTTTATCTTATAGGTTGGATTCTTTGAGTTATTGCTTAGTTTAGTTGTGTTTTTACTTGGTTGTTGATTTGGCATGGTGAACTAATGTATATGTTATTATTTGGTTTTTTGTAGGGTGTGGTATGGATGAGGGAGTTTTGTAGAGGCCAAGTGATGGAGACACTAATATTTTTACCTTTTTCAGTTGATGAGAGATTTGTGATGGATAGAGCAGGGTTGGGTCATGCATGTGACTTAGGCCTTATATAGTGGGATATGTATATGATTAATGCCTTATGTGAGAGGTGGAATGTAGATACATGTACTTTCTAGCTTCCTACTAGGGAGATTATGATTATTTAAGAAGATGTGTATTATATTCTATATTTATTAGTTAGTGAACATTGAGTGACATTATAAGATGACATGGGTGTGGATGCTATTGACCATAAATCACTATATTTTACTAGTGTACCCTCAAGGATACATCAAAGAGGCAATGATAGTGATGTGTTACTATCAGTTAGAGTATAGTCTAGTGTTCTACACCTGTGAAAGAGGTTGGCTATGTTGTTGGCCCCATTTGTTGTTATGGATGGGAGTGGGGTGTCAATTGCATATCGGATGCATAAGATCATACACAGTATAAAGGTATATGGCACTATGTTCTCATGGGGTAGGACTACGCTTGCCCACTTATACAGAGATCTTTACTAGTTTACTCAAGAGGCATTCAGTGGTGGTGTGAGTGCAGCTACCTTATTACATTGTTAGGCTTATGATCACATAGCAATTGTGCAGTCAATAAGATTACCAAGGGAGAGGTGGGCATCTCCACAACCATTTGGTGAGTGGGGACAAGTACATTAGCTATTCAGTCTCCTAGGATATATCACTATAGATGAGTTTTAGTTAGACTAGTGGCTCAGGATATCATATGGAGGTCCTATAGAGGATTCTTTGGGTGGCTCGAGAATGGAGTGTAGTTATGGTATATGAGGGTTAGTTATTGGTTACATGACCATTGGGTTGGAGTATATGAGTGCTTTTAGTATGAGCACATGACTAGATACTTTGGGGTAACATAAGATGTGCCCCCTGTAGCATGGGTGTGGGTGAGGAGTGCATAGGCACCAATGAGGATAGGAGCTCATGGGAGGCCTATTGAGGCTGAGTTAGCACCACTACCATTAGATTCATGGGACATAACTATAGATATTCTTGATGTAGATGATGTTGGATTTATAGTGGCATATACCACATGGTGGATGAGGCATCAATGGGATTTGTTATATCCTATTGATGGAGGGGTGCCCTTGAGTATGAGGATCCTCTATCGTCCCAGATGATAGGAAGAAA
This sequence comes from Torreya grandis, assembly GCA_037957365.1. Taxonomy (NCBI): domain Eukaryota; kingdom Viridiplantae; phylum Streptophyta; class Pinopsida; order Cupressales; family Taxaceae; genus Torreya; species Torreya grandis. The sequence continues at coordinate 130,635 of JARHVA010002662.1, read as the reverse complement.
TCATTGATTATATTTGAATTATGTTCAATTTTGTGTTTATTTTAGCTTATTTTGAAAGTGGGTGGCTAATGTAGTGTTGTAATTTTTCATGCAGGTGAAGTGGGAGGTGTTTAGTATAAAGCACCTACTAGGGGAGGAGGTGGATATGATGGGTTCTAGGAGACCATCATTGAGTCAACACCTTGAGAGCTCACATAGTATATTCTTGATGATGTGGTGGAGAGTTTGATAGAGCAAGTGCTAGTTATAGCTAGTGTTTATGCTCATTTGTTTCATAGAGCTACTATAGTGATACTTGCATATATTAGAGTAGTGGGAGAGAGAGATAAGCTAAGTTTTGAGCTAGTTAGGCATAGGATGCCTCCACCTGATTATGGATCAATGAGTATGTGGATTATGGATGAGTACACAAATATTTAGAGGTAATATATGGATTTACATGAGGATCATAGGTAGTTACTAGAGTGAGAGAGATAGTGTAAGAGGCATTTGTGAGCTTGAGGAGGTGCAGGGCCATTGAGTGTGAGAGTGGACTATGGGACTAGTACTAGAGGAGAGAGTGAGACTAAAAGTGAGGGCATAAATCCCATTCATGATTGATTGTATCTTTACATGATGTATATGTATTTTAAAACTTGGTTATATATATATATATATATATATATATATATATATGTGGATACTAGGTTGATTTTGATTCAGGCATATTGTGTTATGGATTTTGGAATAGATTGGTATATTTAGCGCAATTTGTTGATTAAAAGTAGTTGATTTGGTATTGATGTTGAAGTTGTGTATATTTGGTAAAATGGTAATTGGGATATGTGACTTGATTGTTTTGATAAGTGTGATACTAGGTTTTTATTTTTTATTTGGTTTGTAATTATATGTGAGCAAAAAATTTGTTGGGATAAATTGAGCTGGTTTGAGGTTAGTAAATTATTTGTATGGGTTGAGTTGGTTTAATGTTGGTAAAATAGGATTTGGTAAGATTTGTATTTGTGATAAGTTGGTTTTGGCTATGGATAGTTATTGGGAAGTAGGAATGTTAGTTGTTAGTATATGGGGATGTAAGATAGCACATTGTGCATATTACTTCCCCAAGAGTGGCTCAAGAATACAAAGGCTAGTTAGACCTTTGGCTCCATTATTGCCCACTAAGTTAAGCTATGAACTGATCTTGGTATGAATTTGTATCGTATCACTCTATGTTGTATCACTATCCAAACCCTATTGGCCAACTAAATAAGTGTCCATACTGCTCATGTTGTGTAGGAATATATTGTATCTAATACTATAGACTATGTACTAACTGTATTTAGAAGTGAAGATTCTAAAAAATGTAAATTTATTAAATGTGTAATAGGAACTATGTGTTGTGAATAAGGCTCATCTATCTATAATCCTATACCCTATGGCCTCTATTATGATGTGTATGACTAAGCAATAGATTGAGATGGAGTTGAAACTAGTGATGGGGTCTTGTTTAATCTTAACCATAGTGGATTGCTACATGAGATAGGACCCAAAAAATATAACCATAATGAATATTTCTTGTGAATAGTACTCTATGATGTGGGTTCATTTAATATTAATGGTAGAATATTTTTATGTGAGATAGGACCCAAAAAGTTTAGCCATAGTGAATATTTCCTGTGAGTAGTACTCTATTGCGATGCCTATGACTCTGTCAGATATGTATATGGAACTACACTATGTACTTCTTGGAATACAATGCTATATGTAGGTTGTTCTCATTGTATAGGTTTCCAAACATTTTATATAGGTTGAATAGGAGATCTCTTGTGAAGCTCTATCCTAGAACCTACATTTCTCTCATGATGAGTGACTAATGATTCCTATGAAGGAATGTCCTAGGATGACTAAGTCATGGATGAATTAGCTCTATGGTTCCATGATGAAGGAAATCTTGGTTCCCCTTATGTGAATGTTATGATGCCATTATCAATACATATTGTAATGTAATCTCTAAGTCTATAACAATAATTATCTTTATGTCCACATATATGATAATAGTTACAAAAGGGTTAATGTGGTTGTCTATGTAAGAGATGTGGATCTCGTCGATGAGTAGAAGGTAATGTGATTAACCTCCTATCTAGTAGTGCTAATAATATGATAGATGAGCTATCCTACTCTAAATCAAACTATAATGGTACGTTGATGTTGTTCTCTATAGTGCATACTATAGGTTGTGCTCTAGAAACTGGCTCTTTATTCTTAACTAGTTACTTTTCTAGTTGCAGTCTCCCATCTTGTTTAAAACATGGTGGATGTTGGATGATAGGATTTGTATATACTACCATGAAACCTAGAGTAATTTAATCAATTAAATTTGCCTCAATGAATCCCAATTTATTTTCCAAAGATATAATTGTATAACATAAGTGCCTAAAAGAAGACTCTATCTGATATAGTAAATGTTTAAGGAGAGGTTGGTGAAGCCCCTTAATAAAGATATGTTGAATCTCTAAATCTATTAGTTTGTTTATCAATCTAAACATGTGATTCTTGAATCATAAGATGTAATCACTAACTGGCTCTAAAGTATTCTAATGTAAAGTGACAAGTTTTTCATATGTGACATGAGGGCCCATTTTTGCTATGTAATGTCTAATAAATTCCTCCTCTAAGTCATTATATGTGTGTAAGGAGCTAATAGGGAGTAGATGAAAGAACCAATTCTATGTTTCCCCCACTAATGTCTACTAAAATAACTTGAGTGGAATCAAAGGAATTGCATGAGATGGCAAAGCCTTTCCAAAGGCCTAAAGGTGTATGAATGGATCTCCATTTCCATCAAAGTGAGGCAATGATGGTATCTGGAAATGCTTAGGCAATGAAGCTTTTATGAATGTTTTTAGAATTAGGTTACCATGTAGATCATTATCATCCATCCAAGACTTATAAGCCTTATTTTCCAAGGTAAAGATATGTACTTGGTGTTGTAATTCACCAACTACATGCATCAAAGAGAGAATCTCCTAGGATGGTACATTAGCATCTTGAAGTGGTTCATTTAATTGTTGAATTTTATTATTAATTTTAACCATGGGAATGTTACATTTAGAATTTATATCAGAAAGAGGGGTGTGCTCACTTGAACCTTAGGAGTAATGGTAACTTGAACCTTACTAGAGGGATGTGGGCTACCATTCTCTTTAGGTGAAGAGTGAGAACTTGGTTATATTGTAGTGAGGGGTGGCATGAGAGATTCATTGGTATCTTTATGTTTTAGTGAATTACATTCTAATTGAGTAGAAGATGTGTTATTAGCATTAACATGTTCATTATTTCAAATACAATCATTCATAGAAGTTAAAAAACATTTGGAAGTGTGATATATTTAAGAGGAGTGAGAGAAGAGTTAGAAACATGAGATGCATACTCTTATTCACTATGTTCATAATAATCATCATTATTCCATGTATTGTCATCATTGGAATATTGTTCATAATCACTCTCATTTTCAAATTCATTTGCATGTTCACTATCATATTCATTATCACTTCCATCATTGCTAGGGAGAGGTGTAAGAGAAGAATTTAATTCTTTTATAATATGCAATAAAGTATTATTTGAAATTGGAATATCATGTGCATATATGTTATCCATGAATGGAATATATGCATCATTTTCATGAGAAGTAAGAGAAATATATTTATCATTTAGATCTTCTTTTGACAAAGTAGAGTTAAGAACATGAGATGTATCAATTGAACTATGCATTGGTAATTTGTTTCTATTGCATTTATATTGTTATAATTTGAACATGGAAGTAGAAAAAGAGAAAGAGAGATTAGGTTCACATGGAAGCAAATTATCACAAACTAGAGATTCACTTGGAAGTGCATGACTATTTTTTTCATTTGGTGCATTGTGCATATGAGAATGAGGTGAAAATTATCTTTCCCATTTATCAAAATTATTTTCTTTAGAAGAAGGAATGAAAGAGAAAGGTTTGAGAGAAGAAGATGCATCTACTTGTACTTCACTATCATTATCATGCATATCATCATATTCTTCATTACAACAATAGTAATTATCTTCATTATAAATAAAATCATTTTCTATATTTTTAGCTAATGTGCAATTTTGTAAATTTGTCCATTCATTGTCATAATTATGAGAAAATTTTATAAATTGATCTATGGGATGAGAGGGAAGAAGTGCCTTAGTGGTAATTTTATTTCTTTCACCAAAGAGAATATTTAAAATTATTATTAAGCAAACAAATTCAAAAATAACTATGAACATAAAGATTTTGAAATTGTGTTTGACAAAGTAAACAATTTACAAAAAAAATCAAACTATTTATCTAAAAATTGTAAGGGAAGAAAACTTGGGGTTTGAGGACCTAGTTTGGAAATCTAGGGCGTTAAGCTAGGGTTTTATAATTTTTGAAAATTATGCCAATAATATAAATTCTAAAAATAATTTTGAATAGAATAAATGCACAAAAATTTATAAAAAAAAGTATAAATTTGAAATTAAATTTTTGCACAAGAAAACTACTAGTATTGAAATTTTAAAATTATTTTTGACAAAGTAAACAATTGGAAAAAAATCCAAAATATTTTTATGAGATTTGTAAGGAGGGCTTGGGGTTTGAGGACCTAGTTTGGAAATCTAGGGTTTTGAGGTAGGGTTTTAGAATTTTTTAATATTATACTAATAATTTAAATTCTAAAAATAGTTTTGAATAGAATAAATGCACAAAAAAATATATAAAAAATTAGAAATTTAAAATTAAATTTTTGCACAAAATATGAAGGAAAAAGCCTAAAGGTACCTAAGGTTTTAGATTTGTTCAAAGTAAGTCAAGCTCAAAAAATGTTTTATTATTTTTTTAGAAAATTCATGTGTAGTTCCTAAATAATAAGGGGTCTAGAATAATGGGAAAAATCTAGTTTAATAGGCAAATATCTAGTCTAATGTGCCAAAATAGTAAGTGCTAGATATAAAATTCCTTGTGAAGTCCTTTATACAAGAGACTCTTTATTTTCAATATGAGAGATTTATTTAAATTTGGCCAACATTGGGAAACTTAAGGATGAAGATAATAAAGGGGGATAAGACTCATTAAGTGAAGAAAACTAATCGTTAGAACTCAAAATAGCCATAGATAAGAGCACTAGAAATGGACACTAGTGGCACCAGTGCTACAGTTCAACCCCAGTGCTCCCATCCTATAGTCCCAAAACATGGGGGGATGGAAAGAGGATAGAAAACTTGACCTGGTTGAGGTGGAATGACTATTTAAAAGGCTTGGGATGACCAAGAATAGGCAAAAAGGTGACTCAAGTATAGAACAAGACCAGGATGAGTAAAATGAAAGATCTAGCTAAATTTGAAAAAATCATACACTTCAATCAGAGTCTCTTATGAAAATACATGATATGTGTGTTTGTTTGACCAATTTATGGTGTATACACATGACATGGAATAACTAATACATCTTTTTTTTTTTTAAGGTGTAGGGATGACAAAGATTCTGATGACTTGTAAATGCAGTGTGGTTATTAGATTTGTTAAATAGGCTATCAGATTAAGATAAGGATAGACTAGGATCCATAGGTCTAGGTGGGATAGCATATGTGTTAGATCCCCCTTAGTTCTAACTTGTTATTCATGTTCCTCAATTACTAGGAATGGTTGAATAACACCTTCAGATGGAAGTTAGATAGGGATATAGTAAAGGTGCCTATCACATTGGATGATGTCCATGCCATCTTGGGGTTACTTATAGTAGGAGCATAGGTGATCGTAGTGATGCCAGATAGTCTAGATGAGATGATATCCTTATCCATGTAGACTACAAGCTTAGATATGATATTAGTAGGTAGGAAGATGAGTATGTTTGATGTCTAAACATCATAAATTCTAGATATCTAGAATGCTTTGATAGGACTTGTGACATAGTAGGTGCTATGTCACAAGTCAGATGACAAGGTACCACTATTCATGGTAGCCTTAAGTAGGATGATGTTGGAGGAGCGATTTCTATATGACCTAGTCTTGGTCATTTGGGTCTAGCTAGTACATGATATGTATGAGATGATAGTCAGAGGGTAGAGGACTATGGGGCTGATCATATTGTTAAAAAATTAGATCTATGAGAGATTTCCTATATATTGATCATTTGGGTTTCCCCACATGACCGATGATAGGTTACCTAGAGTGTGAAGATGGAGGGAGGACTAGGTATCATGGGTCATTCCCCATGTGCCAATGTTACAGTCAGTAGGATATGCATATATCATGTGGCATCTATACGACTACATAAAAACTACATGGGCAAGTTGACACATAGTTACACTAGTTATAGAGAGGACATAGGTGGTTAGACACTACTTTTGGTGGAGAGAGCCACATTTGATGGCATAAGTGTCAGGTTAGATAGGTCTACCACATCTAGTAGTATCGATATTGATGCTCAAGTAGTGGGTTCAACATGTGAGGGAGCCAAGGGGGGGGAGAGGACTCAAATCACTAGTAATGAGGTTGATACTGAGGCCATGTTGAAAGTGACCATAGATTGGTAAGGCACATTGAAGACCTAATTAGGAGGATAGGGATGTGAGGGTAGAGATACCAAATTTACCACTACCAACTCAACATTAGGATGAACAATGGCTCCCAAGGACATGGAATCAATGAAGGTGGGAGGTAGAGGAGAGAGTGGAGACTATTACCATCCCAAATGACCCCATAGGTGAGCTAGAGGAGATGATAGATAGACCACTTAGATGTAGGCTAAGATTGACATGAGCCATGGTAGCTAAGTTTGAGTTGGGGAGGTAGCCTATAAAGGAGGTATTAGGAGGTTTTTCAGATAGGGAGACTATGTTAGGCGGTCATGCAAATGATGAGACCATAGTGGCTGAGACAAAATAGGTAAGAAGGTAATTAATTTGTTGCTTAAGTTTTGTTTAGATAGATACTATGAGATGTGATAGTGATCTAATATCCATCTAATGGGATTTTTTAGGTGTAGGGGATGAGGAGGAGGAGATATGGGGGTCCCTAGTGAGGGGAGCACTCCATGACATCCTAGATGAGACTCTACATCCATACAACCCCATGACATTAGAGGATCCAAGTGTACCATCTATCCTAGCTCAGGTGAGTTGGTTTAGACTAATTAGAGAGGTGGTAAGGTAGATACGAGCATAGAGGTAGAGGATGTAGCCACTAAAATTCATGGGTGCTTAGGAGATATAGGCATGATAAGCCCTAACAAATGAGAGAGCTATGCATTTAACTATAGTAGCATAGATGATAGAGATCTGAACCCAACTGATAGAGTCACAAATGTGGGTAGCACACCTATAGAGATAAGAAGAGGGATTGAGATCCTGGATGGACTCCTTACAACAAACCATTCAGAGGAGTCAGACTAAGGCCTTAGCAGGCAACATGGTTAGGCCACAAGATATAAAGGATGGGACCCAGCCATAGAGTTAGGGCATTGTATATGGTTGTATATGTTGTTTAAAAATCATGATATATATATTGGATCATTTTGGCACATGGTTGTTGTATGTGTATGTTGTCTTTATGTTTAATTCTATTTGTGCATTATGGTTGTGGTTGTGGATGCTTAGGATATATTTCTTTTTATAAAAATTATTTAGCTTTGTTGTATATGTTATAGGAAATATATGAAGTGTGGTTTCTTTTCTATTAGTATGAAAAACACACACATGGTTAAAAATAAACAAGTAAAAAAGCACTTGGAAAAATACAATCAATAAATATAATGTACTACACACTATTTCAAGCTGGGAAATGTGTAATAACAATAAATGACTAAGTATAAAGAACTAAGAAATGGAAAAACAAGGTGGTAAAAAGGAATTTGTTTTTTAACCAATATGAAATATTTTTCCACCAAATTAAAACAAGTAAGATCATACTAAATATCACGTTGGGAAGTATGAAAACAATGTAATAAAATGGAGGGTATGTAAAAGGGCACAAATGGTATTAAAAAAAATTAATTAAGTCAATCAATCATACTAAATCATACTAGGAAGTATGAAAGAAAAATAAAATTGTGAAATATTGGTCTTAAATTGGTCATACTAATTCAAGTTGGGAAGTATGAAAATTTCAATAAATGGTTGAAATCTTATATGCACTCAAAAAATAAGAAGATAAAAAGAAAAAGAAAAATAAAGTAAGCATAAAACATACTAAATATCAATATGGGAAGCATGTAAAATGATGTATAACTTCATAATCAATCAAATTATTATCTCAAATTTAACACATGTAATTTGGATGATGACTTGGGTATTGGAAAATTATGTGAGGAGGTTCAGGTCCTATCCATGATCTTACACTGTAACTTGACAAAGAGAAAACCACTTGGGTGTAATAATCAATAAAATAGGGAAATAAAATTAAGTGGGTAATAGGAAGAAAAAGAAAGTAATTTGTGAGGATGGTCAGGTCCTATCTGTGGTCTTATAATGCAACTCACAAATGAAATCCCAAGGAGGGGGTGATCAGTACACCAAACAATAAATCTCAAGAATAAATATAAGGGATATAAGGAGTAAAAAAGGGAGTGTAAAAATAAATACTTAGGCATCTTATGAAAATACATTAGGAGGTAAGAGGCATACTAAGGATATGAGAAGACACTAAGTGACTAGCAGTCGTCTATGTACAAAGAAAACCTACTTGTTATAAACACAAAGCTTTGTAGTCAAATAGGCATGCTACTAAGATCAACTCATGAAGGTAAATTGGTACAAGGAAAAATTAAAATGGACCTACATTCCCACGACATGTTCCCCACTCTTCAGGACCCCTTATAGAGCCATCAGTCTACTACAAAGATTGGGTACTTGCATGAGAAAGTAGGTAGCACTAAAAGATTTTTTTTATTCTTTTCTTCTAATCTACTGGCCTAGCACACCCCAAAGGACTTTTGCTCTATATGAATCTGATTGTGGAGTTTAAACTTTGACTAGAAGAAGGAGATGTGCTTTAAATCATGTCTTTTAGTGTGATTCGACTTTTAATAATATTTTTGCCTTTTTATATCATTGCCTTTTATTTAAATGATTTGGCTTTTAACTTTATTTTGAAGGATTTTTAGGATTCCTCCTCTATATTAATTTGGAATGACTAATCATGAGAGAGATTGGGATATACATGAATGAGTTGTAGGCTAAGGCTAAAGGAAGCTAAGTAACCAAAGACAAAGACTAACTAGGACACTTAGGCTTGACAATGAACTAGCATGTGATCTCAAGTCTCAATTGTCTATATGCTTAGTTTGCAATAAATGGAAGAGGGAAAAAGGAGATCCAAATTAGACTAGTAAAAGGAGATAGTAATGAGATAGATTGTTTTTTGTAGACACCTAAAAATAGCCACCGATAACCTCTAATTAGGCTTCTGACCAATTTCCACCAAAATGCACAATTTGGCTTAATAATACTAAAATACATTAAATAAGTTGAAATTGATATATTCAAGTGCCGAATTTAGCTAGGGTATCACTAAATGGGATAATGCAATTTATGGGCCAGCTAACTTTGATCAAATCATTCTGAGTCAAAATGCCAATTTTGCATTTGGGTACTCTGGAATGCTCTTTTCTATCAAATTTCTTATACAGGGCATGTAACTTTATTATTTTGTTTTGTTAAAATCCTAAATATTATAATGGATCCAATGCATCTAACATCGCATTCTAATTCTAGTCCAATCAAATTTTAGACCAATAACAAGGTATTTTGATCAATTTGAGTAATTTGTGCACAAAGTGCTTAATCATGCTTAAGATTTAATTAAACCAAATTAGATCCTAATTAATAATTCCATAGAAACTTTTTGAATACTTATTTTTATAAATTAATATTGAATATCTACATCATCAGGTGACATCATTTTTTGGGAAAACATCCCTAGGCCATAAATGCATAAAATATCAAGGTTAACCCCTACCATGCCTCATCAATGCCTCCCATGCCTCTTAAATGCCCCTCTATCCCAAATATTGATGATCCTATTTATGTATTTTTAATTACATAATTGGATTAATCTGTAGCCACACATCTCAATCTTAAGATGGATGGTTCAAGTTGATTCTAGCCATTTTCCAAAATCTATAAATAGGAGGCCTTGCCACATGAATTTTAAGCTTAACTTGTGCAAAGTTACCATACCAAATTGATTCCAAAAATATCTTACATGCCAAATTTATGATGCCAAAATATTGAATCCAAAGCCAATCAAGGTGCCAAAGAGAGATGAAGGTAGTCAAGCTTCCATTAATGTAGATTTCATGAGCACAAACCGAGCAAGCCACTACAACAAAAGCATTTGAAGCATCCAAGGAAGGTGAAGTATTCTTGTCTTTTCTTACTTTTTAGTTGTGTTTTTCATTTTTTTTTTGTTATTAAGCTCACCCTAGTAACTAGGCATGAAGGTGTTAGTTTAGTGTGCTTTTTATTTGATTTATCCACTAACACAATACTAATTTCCCCTTCATCATCAAATTCCTAGTTCACATTTTCTAACTGATCACATGGTAAAGGGAGATAAGAACGAAGGGGAATAGGGTTTGTATAACCAAATCACCATGAAAAATTATCTATGAAAAATAAGGATAAGAAAGCAAAACAATCAAAAAGATACAAAAGAGAGAGTTTTGAGAAAAAATCTAGGGAAAAAGGGGAAAGTAATGATTAAACAAAAGTAAACCATATGCAAAAATAAATGATAAGATAATCAAAATATAGTATAATAAGTAAGAAATCATGATATAAGAGATGCAAAAATTTGACACAATGTCAAATGAGATAACAAATAGAAATAATATTGGAGCACACATCCAATTCAAATATAAATGTAAAATCACCATGCATGTGCTCATAATTACTAATAAATTTATCCACACATATTATCCAATACATTGAATAAATCTCTATGAAGTTGTAATCAAACTACTACTAAGGTATTATCAATCTTCAATGAATATTGGGCAAATACTTCTTTTTTGATCTCCTCAATAGAATAAGTAAGAATGTTTGAAGGATCATGTTGAGAAGGAAAATTAGGCAAAGGCTAGGAAGGATAATGTGTGGAAATGGGATCTATGGGAGGAGCAGGAATCATAGATGGAAAAGGATCCACGGGTGAAGGAATCATGAGTGGAGAAGGATCCATAGGTGAAGGGACCACAGGTGGAGGCACAGAAGGTGGTGAAAGGACTATAAGAGGGGATGGGACCACTGGAGGTGGAGCCATGGGATAAGAAGAAGGATCCTTGTTATGGGAATGACCTATGGTGGGAATAAAAGAAGGTCCAGGAATGGTTATAAGATGATCTTTGAGATGTTGTTGTACAATGCAATAATGATCAGTGTGATCAGTGCTACATAGATTCTATAGATAATACACCTCACCATACTTAGGTAAATATTTAGGAAGTACCTTCAAGGGAGGTATGGCTTTGTTTGATGATGGGTAAGAAGGATGCAAGGTATCAAGATATTATAGTAACTTGTGACAATGGATGTAAAAATGGTTATCTATCCCATGAAATCAATAGATATGTCGATGAGTGGTTTTAGGAGAAATACTCGTGAAATGAGGTAAACTAGGAATGGAAGAAGCTAGAGAACACTCATCAGCCCATCTGGTGGGTAGAGGAGCCATATTAGGAAAGGAAAGAAAACCATCACCAAGGGGAGGTGATGATGAGGAAAGAATGGAACTAGGTTCAATCAAAGGAATAATAGTGTAAGAAATAGGGGTAGGCTCAGCAACAGTAGGAGTAGGAATACAATCAACTATAGTAGAATCAGGAAGAGGCTCAGCTATGATAGGCTCTATTGAGGAAGGGGTGGGATCTATAGAAGGTCTAAGGAGGGTGGCACTAACCTTATGGGTAAACCAATGATGGGAGTCAAAGGACCAAGAAAAGTGGTAAGGCTCGATCATAGCATGATCCATGAGCATAGTCCTATGTGGCTCCTTAAAGATTGGAGGTGTTAATTCCATCTCTACCCTATGATAAAGGGAATAAATGCCAAAATAAGGAAGTATAAGTGAAGGAAAATTATGAGATGCATGAAAAGACTCAAGTAAATAAGAATGATATCTAACAATATCGACATCACGGGCCCCTAAAATACCACCTAATAATGGTACATCTAAGGAATGACCATCATCATAATCTAAGATGTGAAGATCAATGACACAAGTTGGGATAACCTTATCATCTGATGAAGCATGATGAATAGAGTACCTAGTATTAGTCAAGACTATGGGAATGTCATCACAAGGAGTCTTTTAGGAATGAGGTTGTAAGGAAGTAGGAAGCTATGAGATGAGATAAGGTGAGAGATTAGAAGTTTTTATCATTAAGTTAATCTCATCAGACTCATCATCATCAAAATCTAAAAGGTTAGGAGGAATGTTACCAATGAGCTCAAGATGCCCATTGTAACCATGGATTGAATTAATGAGAAAGTTAAGATGTTGAGACTCATGAAATGGAAAACTTGGAAAAGGCTCAAGAGTAAGAATCTTGAAGACACCACTATCTTGGAATTGTTTAAAATTATAAGTGTTAGTGTCACATTGAATCCTATAAATGGCTCCATTATGAGGGAATTTAATATATTGGTAGGTGGAAGAAGTAATAGCTTTCATGTAGTGAGTCCATGGCTTACCAAGTAATACGTTATATTAAAGGGGGAAGTCAATATATCATCACCTTCACATGGATGGAGATAGGTGGGACGGTAAAGGGAATCCACACATAACCTAGAAGAGGCATTGGCCTTCTATTGTATCCCTGACATGTGTTGCGTGTAAACTTGAGATTGCATTCAGAATACCCAAGGGTCTTAATGAAATCAAGAGAAGTGACAAATGTGTTATAACCCTCATCAATCAAGGCATGTTTAACTTGGATATCACCTATTTGGATGCTAATAAATAGGGGAGGATCATCCATATGAAATAGAATCTCATCAAGAATCATATAAGCTATGGGAAATTTTAGAGAAAGAGAAGTGTCTATAATCTCATCAATGTGGATAAATATCTCTTCACATTATTGTAAAATACTATCTTCACAACTAGGTAAAGTTGCCTCCCATCCTATGAGGGGAGGGTGAGGGACATTAATTTCAAATAAGAGTTGCATGAGTCATTTTTGATGATGTGGACAAGTCCTCATAAGCTCAAGGAATGGAATTTGGGATGGGAGATTAGTGAGCTCCGCAATGGTATCCCACTCATCATATCCCATAAGAAAGTTGATAGATAAATGTGCATAATGGTTAATGAGGTCCTCGAAAGGAGTGAAAGAGCATTAGAATTTTTTTGGTAAGAAGAAGAAAAAGCTTTAGAACAAGGTGGTAAAGTATGTTGAGATGATGAACTAGTCAGTTTGAGTTGATTAGAAGAAGAAGAAGTATTGGTAAATGTTTGAATATCATTAGTATTGGAAGATAATGAAAGAGTGGTATAAATAGAATTGGATGTGTTATACAAGGTAGAATCATAAATTGGATCATCAAAAGTGATAAGATCTTCTTGTCCCAACTCATTTAAATGAGTTGGAAAAGAATTTTGGATAACATGGTATGTTTTATGTGAAGGAGTGTAGATAGGTTGAGAATCCATGAAAGCCACCACCCTTCACATATTAGTCATGCTAACCACATTTTCTTTGGAAGTTAGTTCAACAAGACTTTCTACATTATTGGTGGAAGGGGTGGGCTTGTTTTGAGTGTCTTGAATTAGTTGATGATTAGGTAAAGGATCTTTGTAGATATCCAAATAAGCATTTTCTTGATTCAAAGATTGAGTTTTTTCATTTGATTTATAGTCCTTGAAATCAATCTCATAGGCTTGTTAGCACTTATGGATAATGGAATCATGATCAAAATTAGGTCCAAGAATAAAATCCATAACTAAATTATGAATTTGTCTACAGGTCTCATGAGAATGACCCCAACTAGCATCAAATAAACAAAACTTGTTAGGATCATACCAAGATTTCATAGAATGAGTAGGGTCAAGTTCTCATGGAAGAGGCCTAGGTAGATGCTTAATTAATTCAACTGAGGATAGAGATTTGTGAATGTTAATGTTATTGGGTGAAAATAAATGAAGATTAGTAAATTATTGAGAGGAAGGAGTTGGTTTTGAAGAAGGGTTAGGAACAACGGCTTGAACATTGTGAATAATGTCATAAGAATCGGTAACACCATCATTGGTGATATTGTGGTTTTTATTCTTTAGTAATAAATGAGGACCTACATAAGGTTGGGGTGGCTCAAATGGATGCATTAGGAAATCTTGTCTTTTAGCTTGGTCAATATCCTCTTTCAAGGTATGTGAAGAGAGACTGTGGACTCGATATTATAATCTAGGAAAGATAACATTTGTAAAGAGACAAAAATATTGTCATCCACCATGATATGTTCACATTGGTTTGACAAAGTTTCCATCTCTTAACAAAGGCTTGGGTAGTTTCATTCTCATGTTGTTTGCAATTAATGAAATGGGACAAAGTGTTTTTCGGAAGATCATTAATTCTTGCACTAAAGCAACTAAATCTTCTAAATTAGAAATAGAATTAGCTCTAAGTTGAATATACCAATCCAAGGCATCACCCGTGAGGTTTTTGGATATGATTTTGGTAGCAGAAAAGGTATTTAGTTTGACCCAATACTTGTAAATATTTCCAAATGTTTTGAGGTGAAGGGTAGGATCAGTTGACCCATTATAAGAAATTGTAGGTGTTATACCTCCTATATCAATGTTGGCAATTTGAGTAGTGAGAGGTTCATTTTGTAGATACTTGATGGTTTTATTGACTAAAGGAGGTTGAGGAATGAGATTGCCTCAAGAATATTGAAGAGGAGCAAGAAAATTTTGGCTATGTGTGCCCCAAGTCATTGGTTGTGGATGAGATTAAAGGTTAAGAAGGTGGTTTTGCATTCTTATAGTTTGATTCATGTTATGCACTAAAAAGGTATTCATTTGATTGAGAGCTTGCAATAAAATTTGGTGTGTTTTTTTAATGTTAGAGGTATTAGAATTAGTATTTATGTTGGTATTGGTGGTTTGGGTACCACTATTAGTGTTGATATGAGCTTGAGAAGAACTATGAGAATTTGAGGCACTAGTGGAAAAATTTGCTTGTGAAGCAAAAGATGGACTAGTAAATGGTTGAGAAGAAGAATAACTAGAAGCATGATTGCCTTGGGTAGCACTAAAAGAAATAGTGGAAGGATTAAGGATAGTGGATCTTATGAGAGGCCCACTATAGGTAGAACCTACCATGTTAGTTGAGATACTAGGCCTGGAAGTAGAAGAAGTTAGAAAAGAAGATGTCTTGGCATAAGGAGTCAAAGTTGGATGAACAGGTTGAGAACCAAAGAAAGTGGTACCTCCAAATCTTAATGAGAATGTAGGAGTAGGTGAATGAGGCTCTTTGGTTTGACCACTAATCATGAGGTTATAAATGGTGGAAAGATCCTTTCCTTGATGTTGAGGAAATTCATAAAGAAATAAAATCATTTCGGGAGCATACTCTAACTCAGGTTGATCTTCTAAGAAAAGAAGAGGATTATGATGCAAAGAGTTATTTATATGGGTCCCATATTTCATTGTGCGAGTGGAAATATGAACATTACTAGCATCTGAAAGAGGAGCCCTACTCTATCTATGGTAGACCCTAGTAGGATTGGTTAAGCTCACCATATTTGTTGACTGTGACTCAGTATTATCACCAAATAGAAATTCCATGATGAAGGAGAGAGAAGAGAGATGAGAAATCAAAGGCTAAAAGAGGTGACTCAAAATATCATAGGGTTGACTAGGTTGACCTAGTAAAAAAATAGGGACTATAAGACTATATAGGGTTGATTGGGTCGATCCAGTATAGTGTACAGAAGGCAGAAAAATCACTGGGTTGGTTGGGTTGATCCAGTACAAAAAATAGGGAACTTAAAAAGATTATAAATAGATTTAAAAATTAAATAAGCTAACTTTACAAGTAATGAAAAGCATTAAGTACTGAAATGAAATAAATAGTTAATTAGATTAAAGATGGCCAATCCAATTGAAACACACAAAATAAAATATTGTGCCAACACTAGCTAATGCAAGGTTTTGTACACATAATTAAGAAAGGAGCAAGAAAAAAACATGAAAATTAAAGCTAACTAATTGGTCAACCTGATTGTTTATTAGATTGTTAAGAATAATTTTAATGTGATTAGAAGTTGGTTATAAGCAAGGTAATAGATATCAATCTAAGGATGGTTTTAGGTAGTTTAGGCTGAAAGGGACTATAGTGGAAATGATATAGGCTTGGTATTGAGGTATAAACCCTCACTTCACACACTACAATGATAAGGGTGTTGGGTGCTTATCCACAATATACCATTAACCACACTTTATACTTAACCAGAGCATCAAGTCAGCTTCCCCCTTGGTGATGAAGTCCAAGTAGGTTGGCCTAGGGTAGACAAATGTTAAAGTGCTTATTTATGTTATATATTTGGTCATGTGTGCATAAAATATAAATAGTGAAACTAAGTGATTAATTTAAAATCCCCTAATTAAACTATGTGAACTATTCTAAGCATGCAAACAATAAGAAGAGAAATGTGTGAGATAATTACTAACAGATATGAGGTTAATTCAAACTTTAAAATAAGGTATAGTTTGTGCACTATATGTAAAAAATATAGAATAGGGTTGAAAGGGTCAAACCTATACTAGAGAAGTAAGGTCTAAAAATGAATTAGGTCAGTAGTGTCAATCCAATTATTTCAAATACCATACAAAACATAGAACCAGATCGACAGTGTTGATCTAATTGACTGTGCAAGGGCAATTATAACACTGTAAACTTTGAAAATAAATACAAAAAGGAAAGAAATAGATAATTGGAAATTAGCCTTGATGGTTTAGAGATGTAATTAAGAAGATTATTGGTCTAAAACCTAGAAATATGCTTGAGAAACTTGCAAACTGGGTTGACAAAATCGATCAAGTTGTACATGAACCTATTGAAAAGTGTTGAAGATATAATAGGTCAATTAGGATGACCTCGTAGGTTGAATAGAACATCTAAAAGGCTAGAAAACTATACTAGGTTTCTTGGGTCAATACAGTTGCCTATTCCTAAAACCTGTACATAGAGATAAAAAAGTTAGGTCAACAAAATCGATTCAAAATGTCAAAATATATGATCAAAATGATGATCAAAATAAACAAAATAAATGAAGGAAAAGTGAAAAAATCCTATAAGGGTCAGTTCACATCAGGTTCACTAGAATCTATGCAATCAAAAATCCATCATGTCTATGAATTAATCCTGGATTAGATAAGATAGATCCCACCTACACTTCTGATTGGGGATACACTTGTTAAGCGGGAACATGACCAATATGGGGATCTGATTGACCCAATTATGGGATCACTTGTATCACTTATCATAACATATCATGCTAGGAAGGAATCCAAAGCCTACAGTCTAACATAATCACACAAAAACCCTAATGGAGTCTTAAGATTTTAAATGTTCACTCTATTCTAATAACAAGAAAGAAAAATCTAATCTAGTGTTCATCAAAGCTTGTAGCACAAAGTGGGGGTTAGAAATAATGAAACAAATAACTAAAATAAGTGTGTATTATAATACATATATTGACATCAATGTCTATGGAATCCTAAATACATGAAGAGAAGAATACAAATGTTTTATCTATCTTGATGCACCCTTTACGGCATACACTTAGATATATTAAGACTCGATAGGTTCCTGCAAGATATAAAGTGTCAATAATCAATAAAAGTTTAAAAATATTATGTGTATACACATTACATCCCAACAAATGATGTACCCTAATAATATATCAAAAGGTATGGCAAAGATACACTTTTTCAAGTTTAAATAAATCTAAAGTTGTCAACACCACTCAAGATTGAGGCACAAATTGGCACAGTGTTCATGCACCAAGCCATACAAGTCCAATCATCTAGATAAACTTGTAGGAACTTGTGGATGAAATATTTAAAGGCTTCTACCACAATGTGATAGAAGACCGTTGGTGCATTATTTGATCCAAAAGGCATAAAATTGTATGAAAAGGAACCCATTCAATGGAAAAAGTGTTTTTTACCTTATCGTCCTTGGTAAATTGTACTTGATGATAGCCTAAAAAGCCATTAGTAAAGGTATAGATTTCACAACTAGTTACACCTTCTAAAATATCCTTTGTGAAAGGTGTTAGGAATGGGCCCATGACACATACATCATTTAACTATATATAATCCATAAAAATGTGGATACAGATATACTTTTTTATGTTAATTAACATGGGGCTAACCCATTCATATTCATCAATAGATGTGATAACCCCAATGCAAAAAATGCCATCAATTTCTTTAACGTGTGTATGTAGATTAAGATTAATTTGATATGGTCACTTCCTGACTAGGCAAGCACCCTTAACCCTTTTGATACACATTTTTCCTAGAGCTAGATGTACTTATTTCATCTCTATGTAGTTGTGTGGAATGATGTCCACATACTCCTGTAGAAGTTCAAATATTTAAGCTAATTCTATTTGAGACTAGTAATTTCATACAT
The DNA here is from genome assembly GCA_037957365.1 of Torreya grandis. Classification (NCBI taxonomy): domain Eukaryota; kingdom Viridiplantae; phylum Streptophyta; class Pinopsida; order Cupressales; family Taxaceae; genus Torreya; species Torreya grandis. Next base: position 111,962 of record JARHVA010002662.1, on the reverse strand, counting down.
TGGCCATCTTGGGTGCATCTTTTGTGCCAATATTGTATTGAACCATTTAGAGTGGCACAGAATATGGTTTCTACTTAGTTTTCATATTATCTCTCACCTTGTACGCATCATATTCCATAGGCAAGTTTAAGTGGTCAAATGATAGTTCCAGAGGATCAGTGTTAGTACCCTCATCAACATGATATACAAATTTTTGCTTACTCTTTCAGATATATTCCCTATGGTTATATTTAGATTACAAGTCAGGTTCCAACTGATTCCTACTATAATTTTTAGGTTCTTATAAAATTATCAAGTCATCCTCAATTTTACCATACATGGTCCATATTTTATCTTCAAATGGTACTTGATCACCTACCACTATTGGATGAATTGCTTGTAAGGATAAATTCAAATTTAATTAGGGTGAATAAAATTCAAAGGTGATGAATAGACCATTTTTTGATGTAATCCTAGGTATCTGTATCTAGGTGTATCTCTTGATGAACATACCATGCTCTATCCCAAACATACAAAGTGCCATAAAATGCATGTACCCATAAGGATTTTGGTAAAAATATCTCATCAACATTCCAAATATCTTCATAGTGGCTAGATGGTCGCATGGGGACTAAATACCATTATAACTAAGTGTTGCACAAACCTAATTATCATGGTGAAAGTTATGATGTAGCATGGCACATACTTATTCCTATGTTAACAACTTATATTGATGAGTAACCCACCAATGAGCAGTTATGCCTTGAAGTACAGTAGGGAGTGCACACATACATTCATATTCAAAAACATAGTAACCCTCTAATTTTTGTATGTAATATTGAACCTTAATTTGGCCATGAAACCTAGGGGCTTGATCCAACCAAAAATATGGTGCATTCATAAGGCATCTACCATTGAATCAAATAGACTTTTACCACTTAATCATCTTATGTGGAACATGTATTTATCAACCAACTACAACATAACATCATCTTGTTATGTCATATTATCTACATGCCCAATGTTTTCAAGCAATTTTGGTGGTATTGAAGATAGATTATGCATCTCCCCATTGAAGTATACCATCAAGAGTAGGATCTACATGTTCATTTTCTTACATGGTAATGTTGTAATCCTCATCAGTATCAATTGCTTCTATATAAGGGGGCCTTGATCATCAATAAGAGGAATGAATATGCATTGGGTGTCATTCTCAAATCTAAAGTAGCACTTTTTAAAATGAAATTTAGCATTATTATCATAGCACCATGTTTGAACCAATAGAGTTGGAAAATCATCAGCTTTGGCTAGTTCAATTGCTTTAAAATCACCTTTGAAAGGGACACCTAAAATGTTAATGGCAGCATCTTTGAGAACTCCTATATGCACTACTCAAGTCTTATTGGCCATAAATAGAATGTGCAGGGATGGTTTCAAAGTGGGGCTCCACATATTTCTTTATGCATCCTTCATGATAACATTAACTTCCATGCCGGTATCTACTAGTATATTTCAAATCATCTACCCATCAATAGATGCATTTACTATGATCTCTTTATCACATTCATCATCTAGTAGAAATAGGCTTCTTATCAGTGTGCATGGTTCAAATAATGATCTATAGGAGTCTTGGTTATCTATTGTTGTAACCAGTTCTTCAAGAGAGGAATGATGTTTTCATTAAGGAGTAGTTTGCACAACTCTAAAAATTCATCCCATATAAAGTATGTTGGGATAGTTTATTTTTACAACTCAATGCACATGTTTTCATCCTTCTCCTTTAAAAACTCAATTTAACCTTGTAAATCATGTACTAGGGTCATTTTTCATGTAATACCTCTTTCTATATTTAAGCATCAAGGTAGTGTTGAACACATGGTTCTTCATGATGAACCTTTTCTACGGGTGAAATTGAAATGGGTTGGGAATCAGCACCACTTCATGTCATAATATTTAATTTAAGTCCTATAGGTTAGGTGGTAGGGCATCATCTCCACTAATCACTTGGATTTTTTGTAACATGAATCATCCCAGTGCCCTTTTCATTACATTCTTTAGTGATAGCCATATATAAGTTGGGGCATTATTCTAAATGATGTTCATTCTTACAAAAGGTGCAAGTTGGGTAAATAGGGAAATCATGTTGATAGTGGTTTGGGGATCCACACTTATAATAGGTCCCATGTGTAAAATGACCACCCTCATGCCCATTACCATATCCTCGACCCCAAAAATATTGACCTCTACTAGATTCTTGATTATTAGCAACATAAGTTTGATGAGTCCCTCTTATACATGCTTTATGGATCTCATTAATGACTCAAAAATCATTACTATCATGCATGTTTTCATCACATATTTTATAGTATGATGACACTTTATCCCGGGTAACACACTAGAACAAGGGGTAATTCCTTACATCATGGTCCTCTTGACATATCTCACAAGATTGTTTTGTTATGGTGTGAACATTCCTCTATGGGAAATTATTCCTGTTATGGCCTTCTACTTTGTATTAAACACACCATAGGCCACTATGTGTTTCATGAGCATTATTGGCCATTAGCTTCTCCAACTAAGAGACCATAACAACAATCTAAGCCTTCATGAAGGGGTTGATCCCCATATTTATACTTCTCAAAAATTCAATGTGGAGAGCAGCTTTTAGTGCCTTGTATGGATTGGTAAGGGTATTTTGGGATAGAGATCAATGAAATGAAAGTAACATCCCTCCAAAAAACCATTGAGCATGTTGTGTTGTGTTAATCTTAAATTATAGTTTTGTAAGAATCATTTTGAAATGATCATCATATTCATACACACTCTCAGTGAGATATTTCTTTATATCCTTTAAAGAAATGATGTTGTGTTGCTCGAACTTAGGAATATCAAGCTCCTGAAGGAATGTAGTTCTCAATGTTTCATAGCTTAAAAATACTTTTTGAGGGTCAAATTTTTAGTACCATTTATGTACATGATCAAGCACCCTTTCATTCTGAAGAAGTGATTCCCCATGTTCACCAAATGAGCTCACACTTATGAACATGTTTTATCATGTGTTTAACACCTCTATATTTTAGAATATGAAGTGTCATATTGTAGTACACCATAAGTACACTCAATGGTTGTAGTGGACCCTATTGTGGTGTCCCTCCAATTCTTTTTAAATTTTATGGTTAAAGTCTACTACTACATCTAGCATTGTTGCCTGATCTTCCTCTAGCAGAACCACCATCGATGCTTCCTCCCATGCCTCTTATATTAAAATGTGCACCAAAATTAGCGGGCATTAAAAAAGGTTAATTTGATATGGTTGGGCCTATAGTTTTCCCAATACTAATATTAGGTCTACTTGGCATTCCAAGTTGAGCCATAAGTCATATTTGCAATGAAAAATTTAATGTTAAAGGTGGATTTTTATGTTGAAACTTTACTCCCAAATATTCCTCTTCTGGCTTGGCTTCATAATCTTTAGACTCTCCACCATCACTATCCCAATTTATTAAAATAATTATGCTAAACTCAAATGCATGAGCATGCGCTATGGTGGGGGAATTGAGTCTATTTGCATTGGGTTTCACTATCAATGCATGTATTAATTATTTTGTACATAATAGTGTTATTGAGGGGCATGATCCTATGGGTAGGAGGTACTCCTTATGTCTCTCTAATCTCCTATGGATTCTCAAGGCACTTTTAGTATCCTCCCATTGACCCTCTGGTTCACTACCTCGCACAGCCCTGTGTCTAGCCTCATCATCCTTTCACTTTCACCATTCTCATGACCCAACTTCTATCTTGAACTCCCATATCATACCAATGCATACCATTCCATTTCCTCACCGATCGTGTTACTCAAGCACAAGATATTTTATCTATCCATATAAAATTTCTCAAGCCCAGAATTAACCATAAGCTTTTTAATCTCTAAAGGGAACTATTATGAATTAGATTTTACACCTATTTCATGTTTATAATATTATGATTAGTGTTAGTTATTGTACATGGTAAATATAATGACATAATGGGATCACTTCCAAGCTATGGGACCTTGGAAAATTGAGATAGGAGGAGGGATTATTATAGTTGGTTGGACAGTAGTTATGTCCTCTATAGAAAATGATGGTGTTTGATCCATTAGCTAATTTTTTAGCTCTTTATTATTGGAAGAAGCACTTTTTGCCTTTTTCTTTTACTTTTAATTATGTGAGACAATTGTCCCCACTACCTAATTTACTTGGGTTCCACTACTATAACCCTCTACTATTATTAACATTACATCCTTATCTTTTGCTTATCTTAACCTGTCTATGAAATTCAGGGTCTCTTTAGTTATTTTGAACTCCTTATTCCTTAACCAATTCATTATTTTATTTATAACCTTGGTGGTCTTGCCTAACAAGGAGAAGGATTCAAGTGTAGACCACCTGACTAGAGGAAGAATTTGGAGATAGATTTGATTGTCATAGTACACCATGTCTATTGGTTACTCCTCATCTTTCAAATCTTTAAGTACTAATGCCATATCATAGGTTTTGATTTGTTTCGGAGTCATTCTAGAAAAATCTCTTAACCTAATTTCTTCTTCATCCTACATATCTTCATAGTAATATTCATAAAAAGGAATGTGGGAATATGTGGCACCCACTATACTAGTAATAAAACCAATCACATCATACAAGGGTCTATCATCAAGAGCTCTCAAGTTCATTTGGGTCATCTCAACATCTGCACATTTGGCCTTTGATAGATAAGGGCAGGTGTATCTCCTTATATTGATAGGGAAGTGGATCCCTGTCTTGCACTTATTTGATAAAAACTTGTAAATTTTCGCTAGTTGTCTCACTAGTTTTATTAAGGCCCATTTTCCACTTACATACCTAGGGAGGATGTAAGAACACCCACTAAAACCACCAACTCTGATGTATGAATATGTGGGGAACTAAATAAAGTATGCTCCCCAAATTTCTATTTTTGTTATTGTAGAATCAAAAAATCTTGTCCTTCCTAGTTCTTTTTCAAACATGATTATGATGTAGTATACAAAAGTATCATTGACCCTTATGAATTGTTGTTTACTCACCTCTAAGGTGAGATCAAGATAGTAGTTAAAAACCTTGTTGATTTTATTGGGCACCATGTTTAATCTCAGGAATGCCCTCCCTTTTGCTAAAATATAGACATGGTAGAAATTCATATAAAATTTGCCTGTAGTTTGGACCTCCATCAACTATTTGTGAATGAAGTCACTAATCCACTAGGCCCAATGAATGTAATGTTTGTTCTAAGGGATTATCTAGATATACTAGTACATCCAATCCTAATAATTATTTGCATTTGGGTTCCCTGTAACTTTATGCAAAAGTATAATGATGTCTCTTATTTCATCCTTGAAGTCTATCCTAGCCAAGTCTTAGGCATTCTTGTGGATGTATGTCTAGGGGTTTTTAACCACTATTTGTTTAAAACCCATAGACATGCTGCATTATTATCTTGATAAAACTTTTTTGAGGATTCAAGTGTTATGTCTATGTATATTTCATATTCTAGGATCAGAAACACATTATCAATGAAATTAGGATCAAGATTTAGAATTTTTTCTCCTTTATAGTTCACTACTTCCCTCTTCTTAGCATCATAGTGTTTATCCATGATGAACACAAGATTGGGGCTTTATACTTAGATTGGAAAGGATATATGCTTAGTCAAACCATTGTCATAGATGTTCTAAATCCAATCATTATTGAATTCTACATTTACTCTATTTCAAAAGTCTTCTAGGTCTATGTGACCTAGATCTGTATCATTGATTTTGTTGGTGTTTGAATCCAAGATGGATGGGACACTAGGTCCCTTTGACTTGAACTTCATCTCCTTTATAGACATCTACATTGGGTAACAAGGTGTGGGAAACCAACTATAGAGTTGGTCAAGATTTGGACTTACAATTACAGGCTATTTCTCCATTATGAACTTGGTGGGGTTTTGTTATGCTTTAGTAGTTAAAAAGTCTAGTAGAGGTATAATGTGCAATTGCTACTATAAATTATGACCAAAATGTTTAGTGGGGTTTTGACTTACAATTACACTTATAAACTCTGATAAAATGTTTGGAAAAAAATGGTATGTAGAGAAAAGTCAAACTTCTAATGGTAACTTAGAGTGGTTAAAGCAAGGGGAATCTACACTCGGGGTTTTATGTGTTTTTGCTATTAAAATATCTATGGGGTTTCATATGGTAATAGCAGGATGGATTTTTACATGGGATCTTTTGGGAATATTCTAGGTTTTTTATAGTTTTGAAAAACTCTATATTTCTTAGATAAATCTAATGAAACCATAATAGTATTGATAGATTTTTCAACATATAGATGCAAAAATGGAATTTATGAGTAATGGAAATGATTTTCACTATTATGAGAAAACCCTAAAAATCTAGCACAAAAAACCTAAGATTTGATGAAAGAACAATGGAAACAATTGAAGGAAATATGGGAGACCTAGAAAAATACCATGAATACGCATGTGGGGGTTGGCAATGGCAGATCTAGTGCATGGTGTTTGTGTTGCTTGATAATGGTGGTGAATGAACTTGGTGTTACTCATCCTAGGGGGTCTAGTTCATGATCTCACTTGACAGTGGAGTTTAAACTTTGGTTTGAAAATGTTAATTAATAATGTGAAAACCTAACTTTTATAACAAATTACGTAATTAATTCCAAGGAGGATGGTAGATGGATGAATGGTGCAAAAGTGGTTCATTGGATTTATTTCATAATTTTCAAAATTATGATTTTTATTTTAATCTCCACTTCCTACTAAGTGGATCTATTGGAGGTGGGAAGCAAGATCTCAATTACAATTTGTAACTTTGTAAAGTTGCAAAGTGTAGAGTGAATTCTGATTCCCATGGGAAATATTGTGGAGGTTGTTAGTGGGATCTTAGTTAAACTTTGCTACATTGCAAAGTTGTAAAGTGTAGTAGGAGTTCTAATTCATGTAGGTTCGTGGAGAATGTTGAAAAATGGAGTTTGTGTTGCACTTCATAACTTTCCAAATTTAAACTGTAACCAGAATTTCAATTTTCATTGATATGAAGGAAGAGTAGAAGGCAGAGTCCTGATTGCATTTTTCAACTTGCAAAGTTGTAAAGTTCAATGTGACTTTAGATTTCTTTTATGTATTAGGTAAATAGGAATGTAGATATTTGGGTGTACTTTGTAAATTTTTTAAGTTGCAAACTACATGGAAATCTCAAGTTTCCACTTATGTCTAGGAAAAAGGCATTTAGGTCTCCTTTAAAGCTTTCTCTCAAAAAAACTATGGATCTCCCTCAGGTTATAAGGTGTTTTGATATTTTTGGCATAAAAATATCAACTTTTTTGGCAACCTCTATGAGGTGATTGCCTACTAATCAATACTTTTATGGTATCCTTCTAGTTCATTGGGCATGGAGTCATTTTAAGTTTAACAACTCTACCTAGAGAAGAAATAAAACTAGGAATTGCCTAAATAAGAAAAAAATGGGTAAAATAAAATAGAAATAAATTAAGGAAAAAAAACTCCTAATGAGTAAAAAACTTATACAAAAGTACTTATTTCGGAAAACCAACTAAACCTAATATATAAAATGTTGGAAAGAATTCCAACCTCAGAAGCAAGCTTTGAGGTACATCACATTGACTGGGATAAGTATATCCAATCTATTAAGTCCGGATAGATGGAACACATTGGCTCCTTTGCATTGAGTTATGATATATGGACCACTCCATATTACATCAAACTTTGTATGCTTTCCTAGCTTGGCTCTTTCAACATCCCATTTTAGATACATGTCTCCTTCGTTGAAGCTCTTGTTAGATGATTTTTTGTCAAAATTTCTCTTTATTTGAGCCTCATTTGCTTCCAAAACTTACATTTATTGGTTCTTGACTTCTTCTAGCTCTATGAGTTCTATCAACCACATGGTAATTACATTATTTTCAATCAATTCTAACTGATTATTAAGCTCCAAATATGGTAATTCTATTGACAATGAAAGTCTAGCTTCTCTTCCATAGACCAACATGAATGGATAATTGTCAATATCTATCTTGGGAGTGATCCTATCAGAGCAAAGTGTTGATTTCAACTTGGTGTGCTATGTCCTTTAGTTATCCTCCATTGTCCTTTTAATAATCCTAATGAAATTTTTATTGTTGGATTTGGCCAAGCCATTACCTTCTAGATAATAATTGGATGAAGTCTTCAATTATACAATATGTCTCACCTCCCATTCACTCACCTGAGTGCCCACAAAATCCTTGGCATTGTTTGAGATAATGGTGTAAAGAATACCAAATCTAGTGACAATGTCATCCATGATTTCTAATATAGATTTTTCCATGGTATCTTTCAATGCAACCACTTCAATCCATCTAGTGAAATAATCAATTGTTGTAATGACCCATTTGTAGTTAGCACTTAATGATGGATTGATCATGCCAATAAAATCCAATCCCCACTAAGCAAATAGTTATTCAACTTGGATTGGTTGGAGAGGGAGTGATACTAATCTTTACTTGCCTATAAAGTAAGCATATTTCTCATAATTCCAAACCAATTTATGTACATCTTTGATTAGATCAGGCCAATAGTAGCTTGTCCTTATTATTTTGATGGTGGTGGTTCTTGTGGAGAAATGGCCACTTGATGAGCCATTATGAAACTCTCCAAGTACCTTGGGAATTAGATTGTGCTCTATCTACCTCAACATAATTCCATTAATATCTTTCTTAAATAATATCCCATCAACAAGAGCATAAGGAATAGATTAGACTTTGAATTACCTCTTCTTGGACTATTAGTGCTCATGCAGGTATTTACTAGTCTACAGGAAGGTGGTCATGTCACTAAATTAGTTGTTGAGCAAACATGGAGTGGTTGGTTTTAATGTCAATTGAATGTCCATTGCATTAAATACTACATCAGTAGTCTTTATATCAGAAGTAAGTTGATCACATAAGCCCTTTCCTCTTACAAGCTTAGTTATTTAGATGATCATTTCATATTTCATGACTTTTATGATCCAACCCACTCGCTTTTCATTTATCTCTTGGCTTAATAGTAACTCCTTGATGCTCTAGTGACTAACCATCAGATGAATTTTGTTTTTTGAGAGCATGTGCCTAAAATTTTAGATAGATTTTATTATTGCATATACTTGCTTCTCAACAAAAATGTACTTTTCATCATAATCCTTCAAGGAATAACTAAAAAAGGATATAGGTTGCTCTAAATATTATTCATTTTGTTGGGTTAGAATAGTTGATATGTTGCCTTCCCCTCCAAAAGCATAGAGAATGAAATCAATCTCATAGATGGGATTTACAAGGGTAGGAGCTTGAGAAACCTGCTTTTTGGCTTCAAAACTATCCTTTCCTTCCCTTGTCTATCTAAAATTGATCCCCTTCTTAAGCATGGTAGTAAAGGGTTTGGCCATGGAGGCAAAATTTGGAATGAACCTCCTTACAAAGTTGATCTTCCCTAGGAAACTTTGTAACCCCTTTTTATGGCTTGAAAGTGCTAGTGAAGATATAACACTTACTCTCTCTAGGTCTATTACAAGACCTTTTAAAATTGTGTTCTAGTAGTTTCCCTTCATTAATCATGAAAATGTACTTCTTTGGATTGAGGGAAACTCAAAACTCTCTACACCTTTTAAAAGCTTTCCTAAGGTGATCTATGTGGTCATCGGCCTATTTTAAATAAGTAGTGATGTCATCTAGATACACCAAAATCATATCATTTATCAAACCTCTGAAATCCATATCCATGGCCCTTTAGAATGTAGCACCAACATTGGGTAGATCAAAAGGCATATTTTTATAGGCATATGTGCCCTATTTTATAGTGAAAATGGTCTTAAACTAGTCAGATTCCTGAACTAGGATAAGGTTATATCCAAAATAATTGTTTAGAAGGGAAAACCTTTTAGATCTAGATATAGTTTGAAGGATTTGGTCCATGGATGGAAGGGGATAATGATCCTTTGAGGACACCTTTTTTAGGTCCCAAACATATATACAAACCCTAATTTTTCCATTCTTTTTCCTACTAAGGACTAAATTAGCAAGCCAAGATGAATGTTTGATAGGGAAAATGATGTTAGCTTCTATCAATTTAGATAGCTCACTCTTCATCAAGGGATCTATTTTTGGATTGATTTGTCTCTATTTTTATCTAACAAGCTTAGTATTTGGGTCAGGTTCTATTGTGTGTTGGGCTAAGCTAGGGTTAAAACCCCTTAGATATTAATAACTCCAAGCAAAGTTATCATCAAATTCTTAACATAATCCAATAAAATATTACTTTTTGGAAGTGTTGCATACATTTCTAATCTTCAATGCTTTGCCTTCTGAGATGACTACTAGTTCATGGTCTTCTTCCTTAAATGTCAGATTTTTCTTCTCACCCTTTAGGTAATCATCAAAGTTGAAGATACTTTCCAAAGTAATAAGACCCATGGGCAACTTGCTCGTATTTCAATAAATTATTTTCTTCCCATATTGTTCTTAGAGCCTTGACTAAGTTTTGTCTGAGAATTCAGCCTCATCTCTTAGAAAATTAACAATTTGTTGATAACTATCAAAAACTTACTAGTTACTTGCATTATTAGGAATAGATAGTCTCACTATTAATTTTACATGCTAGTTTTTATCCTTCTTAATCTCTTGTGGTAGGTTATATTGGGAACGCACTAAGACCATGTGATCAACATTCTTATTCTGTGTTTTTAGTACCACTTGAATGTTTAAATGATAAAATATTTTAACATGTCCCAAACCCTATGTTTGTAAGATCTCAGCAAGTTATTTTTGGTTGTGCTTTTTTATCTTACCTAGTGAATGATCAATTCACTATCACCAAACACTTGTAGTGACTATATTCCCCTTTCTTAGGCTAGTTGGATACCTCGAATCAATGCTCCATATTTAGCCACATTTTTAGTGCAACTGAACTTAAGTCTAAAAGAATATAAATAACTCTCCTTTTGGGGAGAGATCAAAATAATACCTCCACCTACACCATTCCTACTCCTTGAGCCATCGAAGTAAAATTTCCACATTTCCTTGTGATCCTTAGTTGGTTTCAAAAGATTTGCGATGATTGCATCATCTTCATGAATGTAATATATACCCAACCCTATTTCCTTGACATAATCATAAGGATTAAATTGGAGAGTTGATCCCCATTCATTTAGGTGAGTGTCTAGGATTTATTCCATGGGTATTACAACCTCATGGTCAAGTTCAACCTCCTAATCTTGTAATGTAAAATGCATATCCATAGGGATAGGAGTGTATGGTTCAATTTATTCTTTAGTATTTGATTTATCTCTTATTATCACTCTAGTCACATATATTGTCCTGAGTAACATATGGGACCAATCAGTAAATAGGTACCCTCCCATTTTTGTAGTCAAGTCTCAAGAAAGGTAGATAATAAAATAGGAGGTAGGTCAATAACTAAGATATCTTGGGATATGGATAAGATTGGACATGCATGGATGGTAATATTTAAACCTTTTATAGTCTTGAATATTTGGACAATGATGCCATCCAATTTAATCATGCCTTTTATGATAGGTGTGTATTTAATACCAAGAGCATCTATTATTTTCTTGGGCATAAAAAAAATACTAGCCCCAGAGTCTAACATGCAGTTATGGACAAGATTTTTCCCAACCATGAGTGAAAGGTAAAAGGGAGAGGCTTACCATTTCTACTTGCTTTTATGTCTATTTGAGGTTGACACAAATTAATCATAGTAGCAGGTCCCTTAGCTGAGACTTTATCTATTAGTTAGAAGTTTTTTAAAGCTTCCTGAAGCAAGTCCCTCTGTGTTGTGATAGATAGTTCTTCCCACATGGTAAAATTCAACTTAGTCTTCTTCATTTATTATAAAATATTGAAAATAATGTTACCAATCTTTATGGATGCCTTTGTGGAAGCTATATCTTCTTTCACAAGATTTGGGGTCAGCAATTTTGACTTTGGCTAGCCCATCAACACATTGGATGGTTTCTAAACTATGTTGCCTTTTGAAACCTCTTGTATAGCTTTAAAATTTCTAACCTAGTCAACCCACGGGGGTTGATCACCTTATATTGCTCTCTTCTTAGAGCATGTATTTGTTGCCACTGAACTACCACCATTAGTTAGTGCTTCTTTCTAATTCATGCCATAAAAATCCTCCTTTTGCCAATTGAAAAGAGTGGTCTCACTTTGATTAGGCACTTGTACATCTTCTTATTGATAATTATCTTCCTCTTGTTACCCTTAGGGGTTTGATATGCTTTGTACCATCAAGGCTTGACTGATGACACCATGATGGCAAGAATTTTGATTATGCAATTGGGCACAAGGATAACACCACTCGTATTCCTGAGCCAATTTGTTATGAACAAGAATGATGGATTTAGAAGTACTTGGTACAAGTATAGTATGGATATTTGGAGGCTTTGCTTGCATGGTTTGACTTTGGGTTTATGAGTTGCCTTGGTATGGTTATCTATTGGGTTGATATGTTTTGTTATCTAGATGACAAGGCCTATAGTTTTGGGATTGTTTCCTTTTTATAGCTACCAATTCATTGCCAAAGCTTTTAAGAAGTGCCTAGAATGGGTAGGAGAAAAAGCTAGTGCATTATTTATGGTGGGAATCAGGGATATAGTGGGTTGTGTAGGAGGCAACTCTGTAAATAACAACATTAAAGGTTGGGGGGTAATTTTTCTAGCTTGAATAAGGAAATTTTATGCCCTTATTACTATGTCATAAGCAATGGGGAGTGTTGTTAAGTTGTGGAGCTAAAAGCTTCATTGTTGCAGAAATGGAGGAGGTTGTTGAGAGGTTGCTAAGTGACAAGGAAACTAACCTCAGTCTGATCAGCCGACGTCAGTCATATATAGTGGAAAAGGCAACCGACATCGGTCAGGTATCGGCCGACGTCGGTCATCTCCAGCCTGACAAGGATCGACATCAGTCGCTTGTGCGGTTCAGAACTGTGAGTGTTACGGATAGTTTGTTAACGAATTGAGTATTTTCATGTTAAGAGCCAATTTTAGACTTGAAGCTGTGGATCTAATTATTGTAATTGGATGTCTAATTATTGTTTGCATGAGATCTATTTAAGAGACTCATGGGTTGTATTGAAAAGTGTGCTAGTTTGAGTTGAGCAAAGTTAGCTCCTTCTGTGTGTGAAGTGAGCAAGGGTGTTCCTCCTAGTTCCACAATAGTACCAAGTGTGGGTGCTAGTTTTGGAGAATCAAAAGGGTTCTTCATGTATGTAAGATCTTGGTCAGCAAGGGTGCAAGGCCACATTTGGAGATCTACATGGTAAGTAAGATCATTGATCTGCAGGGGTATGTGTGTGCAGGATCCAGGTTTGCAGGTGTACAAAAACAAAATTGATTTGCAAGTGTACAAGATCAAGGAGGATAGTAACACAACAGGTAGCAAGATCAAGAGAGATCTACTTGGAGTATGGTGTGTACTTAGTTATTGAGCAAAGAGGAAGGCAAGGTAGATCCTTCCATAAGTAAGGTCTGTTGAGTTGCAGGTTGTTGCAAGTTTAGGGGAGATCTACTTGAAGTATGTTTGTGTACTTGGAGTGTGTGGAGCACTTGGGTACTGGTAGTAGTGGATATTGATTGGTTGGAGGTGAACACCAACTCTGTGTTTGAGTTGTGTGTTGGGACCATAAGAGAGAGAGCTTTGAGGAAAGAATTACTGTACACTTGAGGTGTGGGAAGCCTTTGAGAGGTGTGAAGAAGAAGTGGCATCTTCTTTATTGTATTCTTTTCTGGATGAGTATTAATACAAGTTGGGTATTGTCTCTCATATTCTGTGTTGTTTCTGGTTTCTAGTTACTTGTTACTTCTGGTTAATTCCGCATATTTAAGTTGCTTGTATATGGTAATCAATTATGCTTTCGTATTTTCCAACAAGTGTGGTGTCACCCATAGATTGAATCATGATATCTATATCACTATTTAAAGCCCTCAAATAATACAAGAAAACATTTTTGGGGTTGGCTTGACCAACACCAGGGTTCTATTTCATGTCTCTTGAAAGAAGAAATTAAAATCACTCATGAACTCATGAGAAGCCCATTTAATAGCAATTAGTTATTCAACTAGTGAGAGGTGGTCACTCTTACCCACAAACTGCATGCATAGGTCAAACCCTAGATCATTCTAAACATAGATGAAATTGGGATTCAAAATTTTATACCACTGTAAGGCTTTTCCCTTAAATGAGGAGGTAAGAAGTATGATATCAACATTTTATTTTGCTGTGTTATGAACCGAATAGATGTTAGCAACATCCTGAATGTGCTCAATGAGTGTGGTGGAAGTTTCACCAGTAAAATATGGAAGGATTTTTAGAGCCAAGGTGGGTATATCATCATATTGGGCCAACTTAAGTGGGTTGCCTCCATTAAATGCTATGAAATTATGATTTTTTAGGTCCATAATGGGAGGTATGAAATGACTATGGGTATTTGTGGGAGACGTAGATAGATTTGTAAGATATATTATAGTATAAGTTATAACTAATCTTGATTTCTCTTTATATGAAAATGATAGTTCTTTCAAGTCGGTCCACATACCTTTAATAGATGATCTTGTTTGTATCTTTGGCATATGTAAACTTGGACTTCATAAATTCCTAAGCTAGTGGAGTTACCAAGTGATCTTAAAATGTGTATGAGGCTCACACAATGCTTGTTGAGAATAGCACCAATCTCTTAGCTATAATCTTTGGGTCTCACCAGGCATTTCAAAAATTGTTATCAATTAGATTTTGCACCTGTTTCATGTTGGTAAATAATGAGTAGTGTTAGTTACAGTACATGGGAAATATAATGGCATAATGGGATCACCTCTAAGATGTGGGACCTTGGAAAATTGAGGTAAACCTTTGGAGATGGGTAGCTTCCTTTCACTAAGCTTAGTGTAATTGGTATATGACCAGTTCACATCAAACTACTACTTCTTAGTGATGTTGTTCCTAACTAGGGTTTTGACTTGTGAGGAAAAGTGTTTTAGAATGATTTTTAAAACTAGAAAATGGTGATTACACCAAATGGTTATAGTGGAAATTAATATTTGTTTTATTTGAACACAATTGAATATTTAATATATTAAAATTTATTTAAGCACAATCTTATACAAAAATGAGATCAAAGGTAATATTAGGCATTTATCAGATAAGGAACAAAGATCTTTATTTTTCCTCAACAAGTTTTCAAAGGGGCAGAAATAATACCATAGATGAATCTATATGATTGAAATAAGACTTAGATCATTCAAAAATTTAATAGATATTCATACATACACAAAGACAACACAATACAAGGAAGGTAAAACTTTAGTCTATTATCTTTTTCTAGGTTATAACATGTAGATCAATTCTTCAAAGGCAAAATAATTTATCTAACAACAAAAAGATATCAATGGGCTATGTAGGAAAACCATATATATACAAAAATAACTCCCTTAAGAGAGAGGAAGTTAACAAAACCTTACATTTGGTTCTAGAGTAATAATCTGGGAATCTTCATACAAAGTCATCCTTTCTAGATTGAAATGGCATCCTTAGTGGAGTAAAAGGAGGAGAAGAAATGTATAACTACTAGACACTTCACCAGGTGTTGAAAGAAGAGAAAAAAATATTACAGTCTTTTAATTGAACCATTTCTCCTTGAGTTTATTTTGGGAAGTCTCTCCACAAAATGGGGTGCAGTGCCAAAATGAATCATGACTTGGTCAAAATTGAATGATTTTAACATTTAGATATTTTAGAACTTGCAAAACCTAACTTGTAATTTTTAATTGAGACTTTTACAACTTTTAAGTCATTCAACTTGACAAAAGGGAAAGTACAAATTACAACATTAGTTTTTAAAACTAAAGCAATTGAAACATGTCAAAAGGAAAAGTGTGAAATACAAGTTGCACTTTTTCAACTTAAAGCTTGTCAAAAAGATAATTGAAAATTGCAAATAGCTCTTTCTCAACTTAAAATTAAGAGCTGTCAAAATAATAGTTACAATTTGCAACTTGTAAGTTTACAATGTAGCTTACATAATGTATTTTATAACTAATTGAAAAATCAATCCACAACCATGACTTCTAAAGATTCCTTATCCTTTTTTGCTTGTATCTTTTCGATATAAGTGTTGAATCTATTAAATATCTCTTGAAGACACTTCTCATCAAGACCAAATGTGTAAAGGTTATTGATTTCACATTTTGCCATTACTTTAGATAGATCTCTAGAAGTAGCCCTATAGACTTGAATGTCTTTTCCCATTTGATCAAGTGTTTTATGCTACTTGATGAACCGATGGATAGAATTCAATTTCAAAGTTATATCATGTGTTGATTATTACTTAACTACCCCTTTGAACTTATCATGGACTTCTTGAATAGGATGAGTTTTATCTTGGTGATCTATTTCATCACATGACAATTTACAAAATAAATCCTCAATATCATAAATTGTATTCATGGTCATGTCACATGTGATCTTGGCCTTCTCAATACTCTAACTGAATATTTTGATTTTGAATTTAGCTTACCTATCTAGTGCTTTATGCTTTGAAGGATTCTTTAATGTATTTTTTGACATGAGGGTGTCAGTCTCAATGAGGTCAATAGCCTATAATTTTAGAAATTATAGATCATCCTTTCAACCTCTTCTTCATATTTTCTTATATCTACCTTTAGAGATACACGATCATCCTTCAAAGTCTTATATTAGTCCATGGCCAATTCTATTACTTGGGTTCCTTTTATGATTAGTTCATTAGCCTAGTATTTTTTAGCCCTTCCCATGGTACCAATCTTTATCATTGCCTCAAATGTTTCTTTATCAAGGAATTGAGAGAGAGATTGAATTGGCTGGGTAGAGTCAAGTGGATTTATTGGGTCTATAAACTTTCTTAGGGCAATTGTAAACTATTCAAATTTGTCCTTCAGTTCATCTTTAATGGCATTTTCACTATCCATCTTCTCAAAAAGAGAGTTTATACTGGTATAAACATCATGTTTTAGTCCTTCTCTTGTTATATGGCCCAGGTGCACCATAGATATCTGATCCGTAAACTACACTGATAAAATTCAAAGTGAAATTCTAAAACTATGGATTCTAAATTTCTCAAACTTAACAAATTCTCAAAAATACTCAAAAGAACTTGCAAATTGTTTAGCAAAAGTATTCTCAGTTATCGAATTGGATTGGATTTTTCAAAACACTAATATCTTCCATTCACCAATAAAAATGGATTTTGTTTTTAAATCAAATGTCGTAAATTGTCAAAAAGAAATTAAATATTGCATGAGTTCTTAATTAATTAAAAATCAAAATACTAAAAATAAAACATGCAATAAATGACAAATTACCACATGAAATTGATAACGGAGTTCGGCGTATTTTTCCTACATCTCTGGGTCTACCCAATAGTGAGGACCATTTCTATTAAATTTGTGCAACAAATGGCTTTAAAATTATTTGAAATGCTGCACAACTTCCCTCAGGTCTGATCTCTATCCAAGAACTCCACCTCGCTGATATACTCAAAGCTCAGTCACATGGAATCCTTCCTCAGTCTTCAATCCCCTTCCAAAATTGCTTTGGTCCTTCATTCAAACTATTGGTATATCCAAATAATAATAAAAATATTCTCTTTCAATTACAAAAATTAATTGAAAGAATTGCCTTCTATGTGTATAGGTCAGAAATTGGATTAAAATCTGTTTGCTAAAGCCATCTCCAAGCTTAAACTAGCTCTCGGCCTCTTAATAAAAAAAATACACAGTCTTGCAAAGGTTACATTCAAATAGAATTTCATGCCTTTTATAACACTTCCAAGTCCGTAGATTGGTCGGTCAAGGCTTATTCCTTTTACTGGGCAGGTCACGGGTTCAAATCTTATCCCTTCCTTTTTGGGTGCTTAGCTTATCTTGCTTTAATCCCACATTGGCAATTCTAAAACGGTTTGATAGCTTTTAATAGTTGAGCGAACTCCTTGCATAATGTTAATGCCCCCCTTTTGGTGGGCTCTCCATGCCAAACTTAGCATGGGTTTGTTGGTTGGTTACCAACTTAGTGCATATACGCTAACTTACCATGATAATGGAATCCAATCTCGAGCTTTGACTCGGTATGTCTATTCTCACATTCCCCCAAACTTATCATATTTTTGGGACATGGCAAATGGATCACAAGCTATGTGGCTCAGCAAAGTGGTTGGTTTCTCCCTTGTGGCCAGGGCATGGTAAGTATGATATCACCAATTAAAATTACAAAGTGTTTTCAAACAATTATCCCACATTAGTGGGGTTTTCTATGAACTTTGCAAATTCACATACAATGAGATTTTCTACATACTTTGTGATGCAAATTTAAATACAATGCATTATCCATACACATTGTCAAAGACAAAAATAACCCAAAGTTTTTGGACACCCATTGACTGCCATGTGTCACCTTCTGATTGGTCCACTTGGCGTGTCCACATTACACCACGTCATCTTGTGACACCACATTTTCCCTGTTGCATCAAAACTTTAGTAGCCTATAACTTTTACATACGGTGTCCATTTTGCTAATCACAAAAAGTGTCGAAAAGATCTCAATGAGCTCTACACTATGAAATCATTTTCATTACAAGTTGGAAACTTTTTTTGAACTAAACTCTGGATCAATATCTGATAATCCCCCACCACTAAATCTTCCTTTTATTTTCCTAGTGGGGGAACTACTATTTCCACATATTTTTCCCCTAATAAATCATATGATATTTTAGAGATGGTCCTAGGTCATTTCTTTGGTCATTTAGATACCTCTAATAGACCAAAATCTAGAGTGTTTGGAGATATCATTTATTTCTTTTTCCTTGACATTAACTATATCAGCCAACTTGGAATGGTTACCTATGAATCCTGTATAGTTATAATGCACTAAACCATCTATTAATATACATTTTAAGCTAATATATTTGTGGTTACCATGAAAAGTGGCACACTTATCACTAATATTGTTATGGAATCCTTGATTTATGATTTGGCTATCTCTTCCCCATTTATGGGTCAAGCAGCCACATTTATATTAGTGTGTATCTATGTTTCCACCTCCTTGATGGGCACGTGGGTTAATGTGAAAGTGGAGGAATGTAAAGATACTTGGATGGATGAAGTATATGTGGATGTGCATACAAGGAGTGCAAAATTTGGAAATAAAATAAGTGAAAAAGTAGGCACGTGTGGTTGGAAGAAATGAACCTATGGAAGGGTGGCATCCAAGGCAACAAGTGAATCAATAAATGTAGTGGGAATACTTAGAGTGGTTTAAATGGCTAATATGATGGAAGATGGAGATGGGGGTGTATCTAACCTAGTGTTTGTGATATACAATGGGGTTACAGTCAAAATGATTGAGTTAGAAACCATGTATTATTGGGTGTGTTAGTTAGTAATGGTGTGGTAGTGGATATTGGGGATGAGGATTAGAGAAGAGGGAGCTAAAGGTGGACTTGGAATATCCAGCTATGTTTATTAGCTTATTACCAAGTGAGTCACTTGCATAGGTGGATCAGATGAAGGTACAATTAATTACACTAGTGGGCTGGTAAAAATAGGAGGGGTAATTACTTGTGTTGACTAGGTAGTTGAGATAAGAGGGATTATTATAATTGCTTGGATATTAGTTGTATCCTCTATAGAAACTGATGGTGTTTGATCCATTGGTTGGTTTATTGGTTCTTGGATATTGAAATAAGCCCTTTTTACCTTTTGATTCTGCTTTCACTTGTGTGAGACAACTAGCCCCACTACTTCTATTACCACTACATCCTTATCATTCACTTCTCTCAACCTATTTGTGATATTCAAGGTCTCTTTGGTTATTTTGATCCCCTTACTCCTTAATCAATTTAGTGTTTTATTTATAACCTTGATGGTCCTATCTAATAAAGAGAAGGATTCAAGTGTAGACCACCTAACTAGAGGAAGAGGTTGGAGATAGATTTGATTGTCATAGTACACCCTAACTACTAGTTGTTCTTCATCTTTCAAATCTCAAGGGACTCGTTCCATATCATAGGTTTTGATTTGTTTCAAATTCATTCTAGAATAATATCTTAACCTAACTTCGTCTTCATTTTGCATATCTTCCTAGTAATCTTCACAAAAATGAATGTGGGAATATGTGGCACCCACTATACTAGTAACAAAACCGATCACATCATAGAAGGGTCTAGCATCAAGAGCTCTCAAGGTCATTTGGTTCATCTTAGAATCTACACATTTGGCCTTTGATAGAGAAGGGTAGGTGTATCTCCCTATAGTGATAGAGAAGTGGATCCTTGTCTTGTGCCTGCTTGATAAAAATTTATGAGTTTCCACTAATTGTCTCACTAGTTCCATTAAGGTCTATTTGTCACTTAAATACCTAGGTATTGTGTAATGACACCCACTAAAACCACCAACTCTAATGTATGAATATGTGGAGAACTAAACAAAGTATACTCCCCAATTTTTTATTTTTGTTATTGCAGCATAAAAAAATCTTGTCCTTCCCAGTTCTTTTTCAAACATGATTATGATGCAGTATACAAAAGCATCATTGACCCTTCTAAATTATTATTTTCTCACCTCTAAGGTGAGAACAGGATAGTAGTTCAAAACCTTGTTGATTTGATCGAGCACTGTGTTTAATCTTGGGAATGCCCTCCCTTTTGCTAAAATATAGACAAGGTAGGAAGTCATATAGAATTTGCACGTAGTTTGGACCTCCATCAACTATTTGTGAATGGAGTCACTAATCAGTTGGGCCCAATGAAAGTAATACTTATTTTGATAGATTACCCAGATATACTAGTACATCCAATCCTGATAATTCTTTGCATTCATGTTCTCTATAACTCAGTGCAAGAGTATAATGATGTATCCTACTTAATTCTTAAGTCTATCTTAGCCAAGGTCTTAGGTATTCTTGTGGTTGTAGGTCTATGGGTTTTTAACCACTATTTATTTAAAACCCATAAACAAGATGCATTATTATCCTAATAAAAAAATTTGGAGGATTCAAGGGTTATATCTATGTAGTTTTCATATTCTTAGATCAAGAGCACAGTATCAATGAAATTAGGATCAAGATTTAGAATCTTTTCTCCTTTAGCATTCACTACTTCCCTCTTCTCAGCATCATAGTGTTTATCCATGGTGATAAAAATCTTAGGGATTTGTACTAAGAGTGGGAAGGTTGTAGTTTTAGGTAAACCACTGTCGTAGATGATCTTAATCTAGTCATTCTTGAATTATGCACTTACTTTATTCCAGATATATGTCACTGATTTCATTGGTGTTTAAATCTAGGCTAGATGGGATACCAAGTCCCTTTGAATTTAACTTTATCTCCTTGCCAAACATGTACACTAGGTAAATAGGTGCGAGAAACCAACTACAAATTTGACCATGATTTGGACTTGCAATTATAGGATATTTCTTTACTATGAACTTGATGGGGTTTTGTTATGCTTTTACAATTAAAAAGTCTAGTGGAGGTGTAATGTACAATTGTAGTTGTAAAGTCTAACCAAAATGGTTGGTAGGGTTTTGACTTGCAATTACACTTGAAAAATATGATAAAATGTTCAGCAAGAAAATGGTCTGCAAAGGAAAGTCAAACTTCCAATGGGAACTCAGAGTGGTTAAAGCAAGGGGAATCTCCATCAAGGGTTTTATGTGTTTTTTCAACTAAAATCTTCATGGGGTTTGATCTAGCAATAGGAGGGATTTATACAGGGGATCTTTTGGGATTCTAAGTTTTTAACAATTTTGAAAAACCCTAGATTTCTTAGATAAATCTAATGAAACCACAATATTATTGATAGATTTTTCAACATACATATGTGAAAATAGAATTTATATGCAATGATGATGTTATTTCCTATTCTAAGAAAAACCCTAAAATCTAGCATGGAAAACCTAAGCTTTGATGAAATAACAATGGCAATGATTAAAAAAAATATGGGCAAACTAAAAAAATACCATGAATATGCATGCAAGGGTTAGCCATGGCAGATCTGGTGCATGGAATTTGCATTATCTGACAATGGTGGTAATTGAACTTGGTGTTTCTCATCTTGAGGGGTCTAGTTTATGGTCTCACTTGGTAGTGGAGTTTAAACTTTGGTTTGTAAATGTTAATTAACAACATGAAAACCTAACTTTTATACCAAATTATTCAATTAATGCAAAAGAGGGAGGTAGATGGATGAATGGTGAAAAAGTAGGTCATCAGAGCTATTTTACAATTTTATAATTTGTAAAATTATAATTTGTCTCTTAATCTACACTTTTCAATAAGTGGGTCTATTGGAGGTGAGAAGCACGATCTCGATTACAATTTTGCAACTTTGCAAAGTTATAAAGTGTAGCAAGAATTCTAATTCCCATAGGAAATGGTGTGGAGGTGGGTAGTAGGATCTTGATTACACTTTTCAAATTTGTAAAGTGTAGTAAGAGTTTTGATTCTCGTGGGGTAGTTATGAATGTCATAAAGTGGAGTTCATATTACACTTCACAACTTTGAAAATTTGAAAAGTTTAACCAAAATTTAGGTTCCACTGATATCAAGGAAAAGAGGAACGTGGAGTCTCGATTGCATTTTGTAACTTACAAATTTGCAAAGTGTTATGTGACTTTCAATTTTTGTTGGGTATTGGGTAAGTGGGAAAGTGTAGGTTTGGATATACTTTGAAACTTTTTAAGATTGCAATGTAATCTCAAGTTTCCACTTAGGTCTAAGAAAAAGGTATTTAGGTCTCCTTTAAAGCTTTATCTTAAAAAATTTATGGGTCTCCCTTAGGGTATAAGTTGTTTTGATATTTTTGGTATAAAAATATCAAAATTTGTGGTAACTTCTATGGGGATATTGCATGTTAATAAATTCTTTTTTAGTATCCTTATAGTTCATTAGGCATGGAGTTATTTTAAGTTTAACACACTCTACCTAGAAAATAAACAAACCTGGGGATTGCCTAAACAAGAACAAAATAGGTAAAATAAACTAAGGAAATAAAACTCCTAATGAGTTATAGATTTATGCAAAATCAATTATTTGGGGAAACCAACTAATGTTTGGAAAGAATTCTAACCTTAGAAGTAAGTTTTGAGGTACATTTCATTGACTGGGATAGGTAGCTCTGATCCATTGGGCTTGAATAGCTAGAATGTATTGGCTCCTTTGCATTGAGTTATGATATATGGACAACTCCATATTGCATCAAACTTTGTATGATTTCCTAGCTTGGATATTTTTGCATCCAATTTCAAAACCATGTCTATTTCATTGAATCTCTTGTCAGAAAATTTCTCTTTATTTGAGCCTAATTTACTTCTAGAACTTCCATTGACTGGTTCTTGACTTCTAGTTCCATGAGTTCTGCCAACCACACAGTCATTGCATCAATTTTAATCAATTCCAACTAATGATTAAGCTATATAGATTGTATTTATATTGACAATGGAAGTCCAGATTCCTTTCTATAGAACAACATGAATGTAAAATTTCTAATGGCTCTCTTGGGAGTGATCGTGTCATCCCAAAGTGTTGATTTCAACTTAGCATGTCATGTCCTTTAGTTATCCTTCATTGTCCTTTTAATAGTCCTTATGAGATTTTTGTTAGTGGATTCAACCAAGCCACTACCTTGTAGGTAATAATTAGATTAAATATTCAAGTATACATTATGTCTCATCACCCATTCACTCACCTGAGTGCCCACAAAATCCTTAGCATTGTCTGACATAATGGTGCATAGAAAACCAAATATAGTGACAATGTCATCCATGAATTCCAAGATAGATTCATTTGTGGAATATTTCAATGCATCCACTTCAGTCCATCTAGTGAAATAATTATATATTGTAAGGACCCATTTGTGGCTAGTACTTGATAGTGGACTGATCATGCCAATGAAATCTAATCCTCACTAAGCAATGGTTGGTCAACTTAGATTGGTTGGAGGAGTGTTGATAATCTTTGATTGCCTATAATATAGGCACATTTGTCACAATTCTATACCCTTTAATGCACATCTTTTAATAGGTCAGGCCAATAGTAGCATGCCCTCATTATTTTTATGGTGATGATCCTTTCAGAGAAATGGCCACTCGATGAGCCATTATGAAACTACTCGAGTACCTTGGTAATTTGATCATGCTGGATGTACCTCAACATAATTCTAATAATATATTTCCTAAATAATATCCCATAAACAAGAGTGTAAGGAATATATTAGAGTTTGAAGTACCTCTTATTGAATTATTGGAACTTATGTGGGTATTCATCAGTTTGTAGGAAGGTAGTCATGTCACTGATCCAACTATTGATCAAATGTATAGTGGTTTGTTATAATGCCTTTTGAACATATAATGCATCAGGTACCACACAAATGGTCTTTATATCATAATAAAATTGCTCACATAAGCTCTTTCCTCTTACAAGATTAGTTATTTTGATGATCACATCATATTCTATGACTTTCATGATCCAACCTATTATCTTTTCATTTATCTCTCAACTCAATAGGAAATCTTTGATGATCTAGTAACTAACCATTAGATTAATTTTTTTATTTGAGAGCATGTTCATGACCTTTTTGAGATATTTTATTACTGCATATACTTGTTTCTCAACAAAACTATACTTTTCCTCATAATCCTTCAAGGACTGACTAAAGAAGGATATAAGTTGATCTAACTATTCTTCATTTTGTTGAGTTAGAATAGATGATAAATTGCATGCCCCTCTAAAATCATAGATAATGAAATCATTCTCATAGTTAAGATTTACAAGGGTAGGAGCTTGATAAATAGCCTACTTGATGGCTTCAAAACTATCCTTCCCTTGTCCATCTAAAACTAACCCCCTTCTTAAGCATGGTAGTAAGGGGTTTGGCCATGGAGGAAAATTTTGGAACAAACCTCCTTATGAAGTTGATCTAACATAAGAAACTTTGTAACCCCTTTTTATGGCTCGAAAGTGTTAGTGAATATATAACACTTACTCTTTCTAGATCTATTACAAAACATTCTTTTGAAACTATGTCTCCCAGTAGTTTCCCTTCATGAACTGTGAAAATTCACTTCTTTGGATTGAGGGAAACTCCAAACTCTCTATGCCTTTCAAAAACTTTCCTAAGGTGATGTAGGTGGTCACCGCCCTATTTTGAATAAATAGTGATGTCATCTAGATACACTAGAATCATCTCACTTATCAAACCTCTAAAATCCATATCCATGGCCCTTTGTAACATAGAATTAGCATTGGTTAGAATGAAAAACATCTTTTTATAGGCATATGTGCCCCATTTTATAGTGAAAGCAGTCTTGAAATGGTTGGATTCCTGAACTAGGATTTGGTTATATCCAAAATAACCATCTATAAGGGAAAGCCTTTCAAATCCAAACACAGTTTGAAATATTTACTCCATGGGTGGAAGAGGATAATGACCCTTCAAGGATGCTTTGTTCATGTCCCAAAAATATACACAAACCTTGATTTCACCATTCTTTTTCCTAACAGGGACCAAATTAGCAACCCAAGATAAGTGTTTGATAGGGAAAATGATGTTAGCTTCTATCAATTTGGATAGCTCACTCTTCATCAAGCGATCTATTTTTGGATTGATTGGTCTCTATTTTTGTCTAAAAACCTTAGTGTTTGGGTCAAGTTCTATTGTGTGTTGGGCTATGCTAGGGTCAAAGCCCCTTAGATATTTATAACTCCAAGCAAATTTATCATCAAATTCTTAACATAATACATTAAAATATTGATTTTTGGAAGTGTTGCATACCTTTTTGATCTTCAATGATTTGCCTTCTGAGATGACTAATGGCTCATAGTCTTCCTTAACCATGAGATTTTTTTCCTCAACCTTGAGGTGATCATCAAAGTTGAAGAAACTTTCCAAAGTAACAAGACCTTTAGGCAACTTATTTGTCTTCAACTAAATTATTTTCTCCCCATATTTTTCTTAGAGCCTTGACAAAGTTTTGTCTTAGAGTTTAACCTCATCTTGTAGAAAATTAATATTTTGATCATTGTCAAAAACTTGCCAATTAGTTGCATTGTCAGGAATAAATGGTCTCATTATTAATTTTACATGATGCCTATTGTCCTTCTTAATCTCTTATGGTAGATTATATTGGGAACCCACTAAAGTCATGTGATCAGCATCCTTGTTTTGTGATCTTAGTATCACCTAAATTTTTTAAGTGATAAAAACATCCAATAGGTTCCAAACCCTATGTTTGTAAAATCTCAGCAAGTTATTCTTTGGTTGTGTTTTTTATCTTACCTGGTGAATGATCAGTTCACTATCACCAAACACTTGTAGTGACTATATTCCCCTTTCTTTGGCTAGTTGGATACCTTGAATAAATGCTTCATATTCAACCACATTGTTAGTGAAACTGAATGGAAGTTTGAAAGAATATAAATAACTCTCCTTTTGGGGAGTGATCAAAACAATACATACACTATTCCTACTCCTTGATCCATTGAAATATAGTTGCCACATTCCCTTGTGATCCTCAACTATTTTCATAATATTTGGGATGATTGCATCATCTTCATGAATGTAATATGTACCAAACCCTATTTCCTTGACATAATCATAAAGATCAAACTAGAGAACTAATCCCCATTAATCCAGATGAGTTTCTAGGATTTCTTCCATGACTGTTATAACCTCATGGTCAAATTCCTCCTCTTGATCTTGCAATGTATAATTCATATCCATAGGGATAGGAGTGTATGGTTCAAAGTGGTCTTTAGCAATTGGCTCAGCTCTTATTATCACTATAGTCCCATATCTTGTCCTGAGCAACATATGGGACCAATCAGTAGATAGGTACCTCACATTTTTATAGTGAAGTCTTGGGAAAGGCAGATAGAAAAATAAGGGGGTAGGTCAATAAATGAGATATATTGGGATATGGATAAGATTGGACATGCATTAATAGCAATATTTAAACCTTTTATAGTCTTGACTATCTGGACATTAGTCCCATCTAATTGAATAATGTTTTTTGTGATAGGTGTGTATTTAATACCAAGAGCATCCTCTATTTTCTTGGGCACAACAAAAATGCTAGCCCCAAAGTCTATTTTACAATTATGGAAAATATTTTTCCCAACTATGATTAAAAGGTAAAAATGGGGAGACTTATTCTTTCTACTTGCTTTTGTGTCTATTTGAGGTCGACACAAGTTAATCACAGTAATAGGTCCTTTAGCTGAGACTTTATCAATTAGTTGGATGTTTTTTAGAGCTTCTTGAAGTAAGTCCCTTTGTGATAGGATAAATAGTGCTTACCACATGGTAAAATTCAAGTTAGTCTTCTTCATTAGTTCTAAAATATTGAAAGGAATGTTACCAACCTTTTTGAGTGCCTTCATGATAGCTACATCTTCTTTCACAAGATTTGGGGTCAGCAATTTTGACTTTATCTAGCCCATCAGCACATTGGGTGGTTTCTAAACTATGTTGCCTTTTGTAACCTCTTTAAAAACTTTAGAAGTTGTATTCTAGTCAACCCTGGGGGTTTGATCACCTTCTATTTCTCTCTTTTTAAAATGTGTATTTACTACCACTGAATTACCACCATTGGTTAGTGTTTCCACCTTATTCATGCCACAAAAATCCTCCTCTTTTCATTTCAAAAGAGTGGTCTTACTTTGAGTAGGCACATGTGCATCTTCCCTCTGAGAATTAGCTTCCTCTTCCTACCTTTGGGGGTTTAATATGCTTTGTACCATCAAGGTTTGACTAATGACACCATGGGGACAAGCATTCTAATTATGTAGTTGGGAACAAGGATAACACCACTCATATTCTTAATCCAAGTTGTTTTGAA
This sequence comes from Torreya grandis, assembly GCA_037957365.1. Lineage (NCBI taxonomy): Eukaryota > Viridiplantae > Streptophyta > Pinopsida > Cupressales > Taxaceae > Torreya > Torreya grandis. Next base: position 84,007 of record JARHVA010002662.1, on the reverse strand, counting down.
TAGGAATGATTAATTTAGAAGTACTTAGTGTAGGTAGAGTATAGATATTTGGAGGCTTTGCTTACATGGTTTGACTTTGGGGTTGTGAAATGCATTAGTATGTTTATCTATTGGGTTGATATGTTTGGTTAGTTGGTTGATAAGGCCTGTAGTTTTGGGATTGTTATCTTTTCATAGATACCAACTCATTGCCAAAGTTTTTAAGTAATAACTTAACCTCATACAAATCATCAAAAGGGATAGGATATAAATTTGGTGCATTTCTTATGGTGGGAAATAGGAAAAAAGTGGGTTGTATGGGAGAAAATTCTAGAAATAATGGAATTAGAGGCTAAGGGGCACTTTTTTAGATTGAAAGAGGTAATTTTTTGCCTTTATTTATGTCATAAGCATTGGGGAGTGTGGTGCCACCCATCAATTGAATCATGATAGATATATCACTATTAAAAGCCTTTAAATAATACAAGAAATCATTATTCAAAGTTGGCTTCACCAACACCAAGATTCTATTCCACATGTTTTAAAAGTGGAAATTAAAATCACTCATGAACTCATGAGGATCCCATTTAATAGTGGTTAATTATTCAACTAGTGAGAGGTGGTCACTCTTATCCTCAAACTATGTGCATAAGGTAGACCCTAAATCATCCCAAACATGGATGGAAATGGGAAGCAGGAGGTAAGAATTCTAATAGTAACATTTTCTTATGTTATATTATGAACTGAATAGTGTTAGCAACATCCTAAATGTGTTTAATGGGTGTGGTGGAATTTTCACTAGTAAAATGCAGAAGGATTTTCAGAGCTGAGGTGGGTATATCATCATACTAGGCCAACATAAGTGGGTTGCCTCCATTGAATGCTACAAAATTATGATTTCTCAAGGCCATAATGGGAGGTATGAAACAACTATGGGTATTTGAAGGAGATGCAAACATATTTATAGGATTTATTCTAGTATAAGGTATAATTAATCTTGATTTCTTTTTATATGGAAGTGACAGTTCTTGCAAGTCAATCCTCTTACCTTTAGTAGATGATATTGTCTATATATTTGCCTTATGTAAACTTGGATTTCTTGAATTCTTAAGCTAGTGGAGTCACTAGGTGATCTTAAAATGTGTATGAAGCTCACAAAATTCTTATTGAAAATAGAACTAATATCTTAGTTATGATCTTCATGTCCCATCAGGGATGTCATAAACTATTCTCAGTTAGATTTTACACTTATTTCATGTTTGTAGTATTATAAGTAACATTAGTTGTAGCACATGGGAAATCTAATGATACAATGGGATCACCTCCAAGTTGTGAGACCTTGGAAAATTGAGGTAAACCTCTAGAGAAATCTAACTTCCTTTCACTAAGCTTAGGGCAACTGGTATATGACTAGTTCACGTCAAACTATTAGTTCTTAATGATCTTGCTCCTAACTAGGGTTTTGATTTGTAAGCAAAAGTGTTTTAAAATGAGTTTTAAATCTAAAAATTGGTGATTGTACAAAATGGTTATAGTGTAAATTAATTCTTGATTTGTTTGAACACGGTTGAATATTTAATATACTAAAATTTATTGAAGCACAATCTTATACAAAAATGAGATCAAAGGTAATATTGGGCATTTATAGGATAAGGAACAAAGATATTTATTTTTCCTCAACAAGGTTTATAAAGGGTAGAAATAATATCACAGATGAATCTATATGGTTGAAACAAGACTTAGATCATTCAAAAATTTAATATATAGTCATGCATACACAAAGACAACACAATACAAGGAAGGCAAAACTTCAATCTATTAGATTTCTCTAGGTTACAGCATGTAGATCAATTCTTTAAATGTTGAATAATTTATCTAACAACAAAAATATATCAATGAGCTATGTAGGAAAACCATATTTATACAAAAATTACTCCCTTAAGAGAAAGGAAGTTAACAAAACCTTACACTTAGTTATAGAGCAAGAAATCCATAAATCTTCATGCAAAGTCATCCTTTTTATCTTGAAATGACATCCTTAATGGAGTAGAAGGAGAATAAATCTAAAACTTGTGGATGTTTCACCAAGTGTTAAAATAAGAGAAAAATATATTGGAGTCTTTCAGTTGAACCATTTCTCCTTGAGTTCAGTTGGTGAAGTCTCTCCATAAGATGGGGTGCCAAAATGAATAATGACTTGGCCAAAATTAAATACTTTTAACATTTGGATATTTTAGAACTTGAAAAACCTAACTTGTAAATTTAGTTGATACTTTTACAACATTTAAGTCATTCAACTTGAAAAAAGTGAAAGTGAAAATTACAACATGAGTTTTTACAACTAAAGCAATTTAAACTTGTCAAAAGAAAAAGTACAAAATACAAGTTACATTTTTTAAATTTAAATCTTTTCAAAAAGATAATTGAAAATTACAAGTAGCTCTTTCTCAACTTAAAGTTAAGAGCTATCAAAATAATAGTTACAATTTATAACTTGGAATTTTACTGTGTATCTTACAAAATATACTTTACAGAATGTGTTTTACAACAAATTGAAAAATCAATCCACAACCATGACTTTTGAAGATTCCTTGTCCTTTTTTGCTTATATCTTCTCGATATATGTGTTAAAGCAATTGAATGTATCTTGAAGATGTTTCTTTTAGGACCAAATGTGTAAATGTTGTTGATCTCACATTTTGATATTACTTTAGATAGCTCTCTAGAAGAAACATATTAGACTTGAATGTTTTTTCCCATTTGATCAAGTGTATTATGATACTTGATGAACCGATGGATAGAATTTAAGTTGAAATTTATATCATGTGATGATTATTGCTTAAATACCCCTCTGAATTTATCTTGGACTTCTTGAACAAGATTAGGTTTATCTTAGTGATATGTTGTATCACATGATAATTTACAAAGTGAATCCTCAATATCATAAATTATGTTTGTGGCATTGTCACATGTGATCTTGGCCTTCTTAATCTCTCACTAAGTATTTTGATTCTAAATTTAGCTACCCTATCTATCTCTTCATGCTCTAAAGCATTATTTTATATCTTTCCTAACATGAGGATGTCAATCTCAATCAGGTCAATAGCCTATATTTTGGAAATTATAGGTTCAGTCTTTCAACCTCATCTTCATATTTGTTTATCTCTAACTTTAGACATGCACAATCATCATTCAAAGTCTTATAGTAGTCCATGGCCAATTCTATTACTCAATTTCCTTTGGTGATAAGTTAATCAACCTAATATTTTGTATCCCTTCCCATGGTACCAATCTCTATCATTGCCTCAAATGTTTATTTGTTAAGGAACTTAGAGAGATTGAGTTGGTTGTGTAAATTCAGGTGGATTTGTTGGGTATATGAACTTTCTAGGATAGATGTCAATTATTCAATTTTATTCTTCAGTTCATCTTTAATGACCTTTTCACTATCCATATTCTCAAAAAGAGATCTTATGTTAGTCTGAACATCATGCTTTATTCCTTCTCTTGTTGGATGACCTAGGTGCACCATAGATATCTGATAATCCCCCACCATTAATTCTTCCTTTTGTTTGTCTAGTGGGAGAACTACTGTTTCCATATATTTTTCCCCTACTGCATCAGATAATATTATAGAGATGGTCTTGGGCCCTATATTTGGTCATTTGGATACCTCTAATAGACCAAAATCTAGAGTGAAGGGAGATATCATTTGTTTCATTTTCCTTGACACTGACTGTGTCAGACAACTTAGAGTGGCTACCTATAAATCCTATGTATTCCAATGAGTACTTCCATCTATGAATCTATAGTTGAAGCTATTACACTAGTGGTTACCATGACAAATGTTGTATCTATCACTAATATTTCTAATAAATCCTCAATTGATGATTTGGCAATCACTTCCCCATTAGTGGTTTGAGTATCCATAGTTGTATCAGTGGGTATCTATGTTTCCACATCTTTGGTGGGGGTTTGGGTTAATGTGAAAGTGGAGGAAGACAAGGATACTTATATGGGTGAAGTGGATGTGGATGTTCTCATCATAGGTGTAGAAGCTAGAAATGACATAGGTGGAAAGGCAGGCATGTGTGGTTAAAATAAGGGAACTTGTGGAAGGGTGGATTCCAAGGCAATAATTGAATCAATAAATGTAGTGGGAATACTTAGAGTGGATGAAATGGGTAAAATTATGGAATATGGAGATGGGAGTGTATTCAACCCAATGGCTATGATAGATAGTGGGGTTACAATCAAAATGAGTGAGTCATCAGCCATGTATTACTGGGTATTATTAGTGATTAATGGTGTGATAGTGGATATTGGGTATGAAGTGGAAGTGATTGTGGAAGAGGGAGGTTAAGGTGGAATTAGAATATCCAATTTTTTGATTGGCTTATTGCCAAAGGAGTCACTTACATAGGTGGGTCAGATGAAGGTATAATTACTTGAACTGGTGTATTAGTGGAAACATGAGGGGTAATTGATTGTGCTAACTGGGCAGTGAGATAGGAGGAGGGATTATTATAGTTGGTTAGATAGTCATTGTGTCTTCTATAGAAACTGGTGATGTTTGATCCATTAGTTGGGTTGTTATCTCTTTGTTGTTGGAAGAATCCCTTACCTTTTGCTTTTGATTTTGCTTATGCGAGATAATTGGCCCTACTACATGATCTACTTGGGTTCCACTACAAAAACCCTCTGCTATTGTTACCACTACATATTTATCCTTCACCTATCTCAACCTATATATGATATTCAAGGTCTCTTTAGTTATTTTAACCCCCTTGATCTTTAACTAGTTTAGTGTTATGTTTATAACCTCGGTGGTCATGTTTAATAAGGAGAAAGATTCAGGTATAGACCACCTGACTAGAGGAAGAGATTGAAGATAGATTTGATTGTCATAGTATACCCTATCTACTGGTTATTCCTCATCTTTCAAATCTTTAGTGACTAGTGCCATATCATAGGTTTTTATTTATTCCAAAGTCATTCTATAATAATCTCTTAACCTAACTTCCTCTTCATCCTACATATCTTCATAGTAATATTCATAAAAAGGAATATGGGAATATGTGGCACCCATTATACTAATAACAAAACCAATCACATCATAGAAGGGTCTAGCATCAAGATCTCTCAAGTTCCTTTAGGTCATTTCAGCATCCACACATTTGGACTTTGATAGATAAGGTTAGGTGTATCTCCCTATACTGATAGGGAAGTGAATCTTTATCTTGTGCCTACTTGATAAAAACTTGTAAGTTTCTACAAGTTATCTTGCTAGTTCCATTAAGGCACATTTATTGCTTACATACCTAGGTAAGGTGTGAGGACACCCACTAAAACCACCAACTCTAATGTATGAATATGTGGGGAACTAAACAAAGTATGCTCTCAAATTTTCTATTTCTGTTATTGTAGTCCTTCCTAGTTCTATTTCAAACATGATTATGTTGTAGTATATAAAAGCATCATTGACCCTTATGAATTGATTATGTTAAAAAACTTGTTGATTTGATTGGGCATTATGTTTAATCCTAGGAATGCCCTCCCTTTTACTAAAATATACACAAGGTAGGAAGTCATATAAAATTTGCCTATAGTTTGGACCTCCATCAACTGTTTGTGAAAGGAGTCACTAATCAACTGGGCCCAGTGAATGTAATGTTTGTTTTTATGGATTATCTAGATATACTGGTACATCCAATCTTGATAATTCTTTGTATTTAGGTTCCTTATAACTCTATGAAAGAGTATAATGATGTCTCCTACTTCATCCTTAAAGTTTATCCTAGCCAAGGTCTTAGGCATTCTTATGGTTATAATTCTAGGGGTTTTTAACCACTATTTGTTTAAAACATGTAGATAGGTTACATTATTATCCTAATAAAATGTTTTGGAGGATTCAGGGGTTATATCTATGTAGATTTCATATTCTAGAATTAGAAACATGTTATCAATGAAATTAGGATCAAGATTTTGAATTTTCTCTCCTTTATCGTTCAATACTTCCCTCTTCTCAACATCATAGTGTTTATCCATGGTGATCATAAGCTTATGGATTTATACTAAGAGTGGGAAGGTTGCATCTTGGGGTAAACCATTATTTTGGATGCTCTTAATCTAATCATTATTGAATTATGCATTTACTCTATTCTAAAAGTTTACTAGGTCTGTGTGACCTCGATCTATGTTAGTGATTTTATTGGTGTTTGAATCTAAGGTGGATGAGACACTATGTCCCTTTGACTTGAACTTCATCTCCTTTCCATACATGTATATTGGGTAGCTAGGTGCAAGAAATGAATTACAGAGTTGGTTGGGATTTAGACTTGTAATTATAGGCTATTTCTTTGGTATGAACTTGGTAGGGTTTTGTTATGCTTTTGTAGTTAAATTTTTTTTATAGACGTATAATGTGTAATTATAGATATAAAGGACAACTAAAATGTCTGATGGGGTTTTGAATTGCAATTACACTCATAAAATCTTTTAAAATGTTCAGTGGGAAAATGGTATGTAGAGGCAAGTTGGACTTCTAACAAGAACTTAGAGTGGTTAAAGAAAGGGGAATCTCTGTCAGGGTTTTTATGTGTTTTTATAACTGAAATCTTCGTGGGGTTTGATATGGAAATAGTAGGAGGGATTTTCACAAGGGATATTTTAGGAATATTCTAAGTTTTTAATAGTTTTTAAAAACCCTAGATTTCTTAGATAAATCTAATGAAACCACAATAGTATTGATAGATTTTTCAACATATATATGCAAAAATAGAATTTATGAGTAATGACAATGCTTTTCATTATTCTGAGAAAAACCCTAAAATCTAGCATAGAAAATCTAAGCTTTGATGAAAGAATAATGGTAGCAATTGAAAGAAATGTAGGTGACCTATAAAAATATCATGAATATGCATGTGGGGGTTGGTAATGGTAGATCTAGTGTATGGCATTTGCATTGCTTGACAATGGTAGTGAATGGACTCGACATTACTCATCTTAGGGGGTCTGGTTCACAATCTCACTTGGAAATGGAGTTTAAACTTTGGTTTGTAAATGCTAATTAATAATGTGAAAACCTAACTTTTATACCAAATTATGTAATTAATGCCAAGGATGGCAGTAGATGGATGAAGAATGGAAAATAGGTCATCAAAGTTATTTCATTATTTTGTAATTTACAAAATTGTGATTTGCCTTTTAATCTCTGCTTTTCACTAAGTGGGTCTATTGGAGGTGAGAAGTGTGATCTCGATTACACTTTGAAACTTTGTAAAGTAAAAAACTGTAGAAATAATTATGATTCACATGAGGAATGTTGTAGAGGTGAGTAGTGGGACCTCAATTACATTTTGAAACTTTTCAAAGTTGCAAAATGTAGCAGGAGTTTTGATTCCCATGGGATAGTGGTGAATGATAAAAAGTGGAGTTTGTGTTTCACTTTGTAACTTTACAAAATTGTAAAGTGTAACTAGAATTTCAATTTTCATTGATATCAAGGAAGAGTAGAAGGTGAAGTCCCAATTGTATTTTACAAATTGCAAAGTTGAAAAATTTTGTGTGACTTCTAATTTTTGTTGGGTATTGGGTAAGTGGGAAAGCAGATATTTGGGTGTACTTTGAAACTTTGTAAATTTGCAAACTACATGAAAATCTCTAGTTTATGCTTAGGTCTAGGAAAAAGGTATTTAGGTCTCCCTTAAATGTTTATCTCAAAACATTTATGGGTCTCCCTTAGGGTATAAGGTGTTTTTATATTTTTGGCATAAAAATATCAATAGGAACTATTTTATATACCTTCATTGTGGCTCTCTTAGGAAGTTGAACTGCACTTCTTCTAAATAAGAATATGTAGAGACCATATATTCCAAAATATAATGTTTAAGCATTTCTTTCCACCAGACATCCACTATATGTGTCCAAACAGTTTTCGATTTGGCCAAGGTCATCTAATGCTCTACTGACCAAGAAGCTTTTCATCTGTAATTTCTTGAAAAGTTTTGCACATACTCCAAAATCCAAGCATGTAAGTGCATGATAATTCTACAATGAATGCTTCATATAGAGAATCATATAGATGTTGTTCTACCTATGTATGTGCAAAAATTCTTAGTTCAAGATATTGGAGTTCAAAGGTTTCTTCTACTATGCCAATCTAGAGCTTGATATTCTCTAAAGAAATTTTCTCAACCATTTTCCTACCATCATTCTAATAAGTGCAATGGGTAACAAAACTGAAACCAAAATGTTGGCTTCTTTTCCTTTAGTCTAGCATGACATTTCCTAGTCACACATGCAAAGAGGATATGAGGTCCAACTAGCTAGTAGGATGCCTTATCACACAATAAATGGTCTCACGTGTTCATCTAAAGCATACAACTTAAGACCAGTTCCCATCAGTTATGTCATGTGATGGTGAATGCATTAGGATTTCTATACTAAGGTGATTACAAGGGCACTAAGTTATAATTAAAGATATCATAGTTAACTCTTCATACCATGAAATCATTCCATACTTAAGTTATTTATCACAAGTAAATAGATAGGCATAAATTGAGAAAAAGAGTAGTAGTGTCAATAGTTTTATAATAAGTTTACAAGTGATAGTCAACAACACAAGTATTCCTTTTTATTATATACCAATGATCGTCATACCCAAGTCTAGATGCATATCAATAACATGAATAAGCTCAATATTACATTTATTAACAATAAAAACTAACAACATAAACCACCATCTAAGTAAAACTAAGGGTATTTATATATGATTCTACCCTGATCATTCAGTTACACCATTAATATCTAAGTGATAAATTGCCAATAACCATGACCAACAATGAGATATGGCATGTTGTTACTTTGAATTCTTGTTAATGTTGGCCTATTTACCCATATATAGCTACTCTATGCTAGATATTCAATTTCATGCACCTATCTTCTCAAGGGTTGGTGATATATCTGTGCTTGACTTATTATCTTGTGATGCTTACATAAACCATTTCCTTAACCATTTTTGCCTTTCACACCCTTATCCAAGTCATATGTCATTTACCTGAGTCTTACATCCTTGGTTCCTTCGTGTTTCCCACATCCATGTTCTTCACAACTTTCTTCATTTGTGCCAAGCTCTTCCATGTCTTGGCTTGCTTTTGCACCCATTTGTACAATAAAGTACTTAGAATAAATTTATACAAAATTTAGGGTCCAACAAGCACAATAATGACATAAAATATTACCTAAATATAATGGTGACTCTTATTGATGGACACATGTTCATGTGTGTGACGACATTTGGATAAGACACATACCTTGTTTTCCAGTATTACTATGGGTTCATGCCTTATATTGGACTCTAAAAACTTGGGCTCTTATGTGGTATGTTTTGAATGAGATGCATTTGGAAATTAAAGATTGGAAGGTCTTAAATGAGAATTTCATCCATACCTTTTCTTTCCCCTCATTTAACCTAGATCTGGTTGAAATATGTAATGCATCTACCATGTTATCCATGAGGATAAAGTCATAATGAAATAGTAATTAAAATAAATGTACAATGAGAAGGTACTTGCATTGCTAAAGTTGTTTTAAGACTATAGAGTGAATAATGATGAAGCAATGTGGATGGTGTGCAATTGGTAATGTAAGGTCAGCAAGTAGAAAATATTGCATAAGGTAGATGAAGAACCCTAAGAGGATACTACTAGCCAATTACAAGTTAAAACTTCTCATGGGGATCAAGAAGTAATGGAAGCACAAGTTAATCAACATAAGTTTTTCCAAGAGCCTTTGCAAATGATTAACATGAATAATCAGCTCAAAAGGAGAGACAATAATTACCACAATTGGGGATTATTAGTCTCATGTAGAATCAATATACATAGTGAAGTTGCTCCAAGATTTCTAAGACCTATTCTCAAGAAGATACAAGAAGATGAAGGGTGTGCATTCTTATTTGTAAAAAAATAAAATCAAATTGGTGGATAATGTAAAACCCATAAAGAAGTGGTAATATTGAATGAACCTAAATTTGTGCACTAAGTTCAAGGAAGAAATTAACATGTTTGCTATCGATGTGATCTATCTAGTTTAAGAATCTAAATGGATTATCCCAATGATTATTACTCTTAATAAGGAAAGACACATTTTCATGTGTTGACAATTGGTTCTTTAACACCACGTATGTCACAAACCCCTTTCCCACTCCTTTAATTAACGAAGTCTTTTGAGGGAGTGATAGGGTGTAAGATCTACAACTTCATTGATGGGATTTTGGGCTATCACCAAGTGAAAATTAAAGAGGAGGATAAGCCTAAAACCATATTCACTTCTAAAATGTGTTTGTTTGCCAAGAATGTCATGTCATCCTACCTAAATAATGTGTCTATCATTTTCTTTCACATTGTCATAGCAACCTTCAAGTACTTTTTTCACCATTTCATTCAAGTATATTTGGATTACTGGATAATGTACAGGTTCATGAAGGACCAACATAAAAACTTGTGCCTCATGTTTAATTTTTATCGCTAGCTTCAAATTTATCTAAATTCAAAGAAGTGGATATTTGTGACACACTTTAGCACATTTATTGGCTATGAAATTTATAAGGATGGACAATTTTTCAACACTGCTAAGGTGACCATCATTATACAACTTGAGGCAATCACCACTCAATAGGAAGTCTAAACATTTTTAGGGCATACCAGTTATTACTGTAAGTTAATTCACCATTATGTTGAGATCACAATGCCCCTATAGGAACTTATGTGCAATAATGATCTATTCATATAGGGTGAGGCACAAAAGGAAGTATTTCAAATGTTGAAGAAGAAACATGAAAGCATGTCAATCCTTTAATTATCAATTGGATGACCCTCCTTCATGTGCATCCTGACATATTGGTTATAGCCATAAATTCAATCCTAACTCAGTTAGGTGACAAAAATATGGACCATCCAATTTACTTTTCCACTTGGAAGCTTACAATAGTTGAGAAAAACTACACAACCACTAAGCATGAGGTGTTTGTAATGGTATTCACACACTACATAAGTTTTAGTGGTATTTTTTAGCCACATCATTTGTATTATTCACTTATCATGTGGTATTGAAGTATCTTTTAAATAAATTGGTACTCCATAGAAGGATTTATCAATGGATCATCTTATTTTAACAATTCAAAAATTATGTGGATGTGAAGTTTGGTAAGTAGAACTTGAGACTTGACCACTTGCCATGCATCAATACAAGTGAGGATGTGTAGAACATTGAGGATGGCCTGATAAATGCTATATTATATGCATTCTAATATATTCCTGAGGATCTTGAATATATTATTATTATTTTCATATCAATAATTTCTCCTAGTAATATTTCCACTAATGAAAAGAAATAATTGGTTGTCTACCACCCCATATCAACTCATTGGGGGAAAAATTTACAAGATCAGGTGCAACAAAGTATTATGTACATGTATCCTAGAACATGAGCACCCAAAGTTGTTACATGAAGAATATGAAGGGATCTTAGGTGGTCACTTTATTGGATAATCCACTGTGCATAAGATCCTCCTTTATGGTCTATGGTGGCTTGTCTTTTTTCAACATGCTAAAAAATATATGTCTAAATGTGATGTCTACCAATAGACTAAGAAATTCAAATACTAGGATGATATGCCTTTTATCCCCATCCTATCCTATAATCCATATGAAAATTGGTTTGTTGATTTTGTGGGCCCAATCTCTCCAGTTACATATAGAATTGGTGTGTGTTATGTTATTACCGCTACTGACTATTTTACTTGATGGGTTGAGGCAGTGCCAATAAATAATTTCATTAAAACAAAAAAAACATGCTTCTTGTGGGATAATATCATTAGTTTATATGGGTGCACTTTGATCTTGATAAGTGATCGAGGTAACTATTTCATCAATGTGACCATATGCATCTTACCATCTGACTTCATGGTTGTGCATCACAAGACTGCCTCATACCACCCACAAGAAAATGGGATTGCAAAATTTTTCAACAAGATTCCTAGTAAGACACTAACCAAGTATTATGATATTGGGCACAAATATTGGGATGACCATGTTTCAATGATATTATGGGCCTAAAAATGAGTTATAAGTAACTCAATAAGTCCAATCCTTTTTTAGCTTGTGTTTGAGATAGAGGTAGTTCTATAGTCATATAAAATGTGAAAATTGGTAACTTGAGTGTGACTAGTGACACCTAACCCATAGGTCCCTCTTGCTTACTCTCATGACTCTCATAGGCATCTTTTCACTGATTCTCAATCATCCATATCCTTCCAAACCTGATTTTAGCTCAACCATACTACTTTTCCCATGACAAATCCATCCCCATAGGTCCCGTACCCTCAGGATAATAGCCCCCAACTTGGACTATAGCCCCAGACCCTCTAGTGTTTATTTATGATGCTCCTATCCAAGTTCATTTTTACATCCAACGGTCAATTCCTATCCCCCTTCTTAATGGCCTAACACAAATACATCTAAACCATGACCAACATATCCATATAAAATCCCATTCAAAGTTCATTTAGAAGGGGTTGGCAAATATCACAAAACAAGTAAGAATACAAGCAAGACTAGTCAGGAATACTTCCCTATTCTCTGCATACAGCCATTCAATACAACTACAAACACATCTAAATCCTTGCACTAGTTCCTAACCACCTCAAACACACCTAGTTTTAGCATTTTGCATCTTCATAACATAATTACACAAAGCACATCAAATGAGAGAACTATATATGGCTTGATCCCTCTTTAGAGTATTGGTATGTAGGCAACGTGCCCACACAAAAGGTGTGGATACATGTTCAGTGCATCTTATACACACTAATCCCCCCCTCTTTTCCAAATTTTTTCAAAGCATAATGGATTTTAGGGTTTGAAGACTAAATTTTCTCTATCAGGAGTTCTATAGACATCCAACTATTGAAATTCCATAGGCAAGCTCACATAGACACAATGAACAAAACCTAGAAAGCTCAGGTCTCCTGGATAATAGTGGTAGAAGAGGATTATAGTGTTAAACCCTAGGGTTTCTTATTTAAATGCTCCTATCCAATCATAAAATGAAGGCCAGATCTTGATTTGTAATAGTGTCCCAGTCTTACACAGTGAATTTTAGACATTGCAATAGCCATCTCAGTTAGTTTCTAGAAAAGTCTTATTTTCTTCACATTTATTGTTATTTATAGAAAGGTTTAAAATATATTAAAATTATACAAATTAGTAGCTTAATTATTGCATATTTATTTATTGATTTTATTACTCCAGAGCCTCAACTAAATTAGGAATATGACTCTAATATTCTCAAAACTATTAAATCATTTGGTGAACCTGACTTACTTTGTTTATGCATAAAACCCCTAGAAACACTAGGGTAAATTTCCTACTAATTTTTTCTCTCTTTTTTAATTTCTTACCTACATAATAAAATCATAAACTAGCATTAAATTTTAAAATTTTGTAGTAATTTTAAAATAATTTTCTTGCAAACCCTAGTTGACCACACTAGGTCCCGATATTTTCCTATATTTTTCTAATTTTTTACTTACATATTTAAATCATAAATTTAAATCAAATTTTAGAATTCCTTAGTAATTTTTAAATAATTTCATTCAAAACCCTAGTTACATGTACTAGCTCCTATTTGCTTCTTAAGGTATCACCTTACATCTGAAATAAGATTTCAAAAATGGATCTCACTTATTTTCAAATATTTCTTGCATTTTCAACAAATAATGAGACTATAATTGATCTTATCATGTACATGAATGATGAAGTTTACCATATGCTAATACAAATCTTCATTATTTGATTTGCATGCCTACTTTTCATAATATGGGATGATATTAATAAATTTATTGTTAAACATAGTAAGATACCTCTCCTTCAAAGTAAATTTTACTTATCTTTAATACAAGGTTTCATATCTCGATTTCTATCTCTCATATGGAAAAAATTTCAAGTTTTTCATGCTAAACACATTAGAAATGTCATAGCACATGCCAAAGTTTCTTATGCATTCATGCACAAATATGTGTTTTCTATCTCTCATATGGAAAAAATTTCAAGTTTATCATGATAAACACATTAGAAATGTCATATCACATGCCAAAGTTATTTATGCATTCATGCACAAATTCATGCTTTATATTCCAAACTTGTTATCTCTCATATGGAATGTTATTTATAAATGTATTGTTATACAAATTATAACTCTAATTACTTATTTAACATGTTATCTCTCTATTAGGTGTAATTCAATCAAGAATAAAATCCTTACATACTTAGAATATCTATTACATAAGCTAATAACCACCTATCAAGTTTCAATGTCATATCTTATGCACAAGAAATAATTTTCTTTTCCTCCTCTCCCCCAAGAGGGTGATAGCTACTTTACCTCTAACCAGGTCCATTTTATCACCCCTCCAAAAGATGAGTCATCATGTACTATTGTTCCTAATGCATACATTCAACATATAGCTTCTTCAAATCCTCTTCAACATATGTGCTTACATGTTCAATTGAAATCAATTAGGGTTTGCACTTGTGAGACTCTAAGGGATCAAATCACCAATATGAGCAAGTTATTTTCAAATTTACAAATGCAAAATTAGCTATTACATTAAAACATCACAACATTAGAAAATCATATTATAATACAAAGGCCTCAAAGGCACTCTAGTGCCAATCATGTATATGCACCTTCATGTAGTCAATTGTTTGCAAACAATGTTACATATCAAAACAATAAATCACAACAAAGTAACTCTAAACCTAATAATTCAAAAAGAATTCAAAGATCAAATAAGATTTCAAGTGAGGTACTAATGGAAATGATTAAATCTAAGTTGATTAAACTACCTCCTCGACATCTAGTAAGAAGATCCATATATTATTGTGCATATCATATAATGCATAGGCATCACATAAATTCGCGTCTAGAATTTAAAAATAAATACAATAGATAATTGCTAATGAGGACCCTATACAAGGTAAATCAGTCAAGCAATCCACAGCGACACAAGAAAACATTCACAAAGGGTCAAATTCAGAAACAATACAAAATTGGTTACCAAAGCATAATTGAAAACAACAAAAGGATCAAATAGAAAAATTAGAGCAACAAATAGTAAGACAAGTATAGGTAAAGCACAAAAAATATGTAAATGTACCTCTCCAAAATGAGGCTCAACTTTCAAATCAGTATGGTTTTGGTCCAAAATATCTACAACAGATTGATTTTCAAGGTTAAGGGTTGGGCAAGCATGTTCAAGGCATCACTACTTCTCTTCTAGAAGTTGATAATGTTTGTCACCAAGGTTTAGGATTTATTTAACATCCTAAGGCAAATCATTCACAAACACAATTTATCAAAGGAAAAGATCCGGATACAACAAAATTTAACACTAGCATTCCATTGGTTCAAGATCAAGATGATCATGATGAGAGAAACAATACAGGGTATTATGATTTTCAAGATACCAACAATAATTTGAATATTCAGAGTCATATTTATGGCCATTCCCTCATGCTTCAAAATCATTCATGATTCCTTTATTTGATATAGGACACCATGATAGGGAGTCTCCCATGTTAGTATCATTTCTTCTTAGTCTTTTTTGTATATAACTTCCTTTAAAATTACTTGTACATAGTTTCCCAATTTTTTTTGTATATAGTCTCCTTATGATTGATTGTACATAGAAAAATTTAAAAATAAAAAAATAATATAAATTTTCAAAATACAAAAACATTCAAAAACATTTTGATTGTATGCATTATCCATGCTTTACATTTCTACTACCATGCTAGACTTACATTTGCTACTCTATGCTATTGTTTGTTGATTTATCTACATTATCATACTTCACTTGATCTTCTTTGAGTGTGTACAGTGATATCTAGATCCTTGATCACTTCACTCTACCCATTGAGGGGGCATCTTATTTTTACATTTAAAACACACATCGATATATCTACCCACCGAGGGAATCTTCTACATGACAACACCATCCAGGTTATGTCATTCCTACTCCACACAATCTAGTTATCATGTTGATGTACATTATTTACTATATTACATAGATTACTCTATCAACACTCACTAGTAGATAGCACTTATGTATTTCTTAGCATATACCTAGTCATGTACTACATGTCTTGCATAATTTCACTTCTTGATTTGATTAGTTAGATGTGATTGTATTTCCAGTATTTACATGCTTTCCTTTCTTGCTTTACATAGCTAAATGTGATTGCATTTCTCAATTCCTAATTTATTTCTTATATGTGGATTAGGATATATACCAATGTCCTTTGTTTCTACTCTTGTGTGTGCCTTAGGACATTTTCCAGTGTCCCTTCCCTGTACTCATCTATGTGTCTGTGGCCCTTGTGCCAACCTTGCTTGTTTCAATTGTATATGTATGTGGTACTTGAACATGCCTTGTATGCTTAATTTCTAGTTTGAGTTAAATGTGCCGATGTCCCTTATTTTCTTTTCCCCTTTGCCACTCTCATATGCTTCTTGCCTTGTATGCTTGTTGCTTGATTTCTTTTTAATTGTTTACAATGCCATGATCTACATCATGCATTATCTTGATTTCTTGGATGTCATGATGGACATCATGCTCTATCCTTCCTTACCAACTAAAAACTAACCAAACTTCCAATTCTAGTTCAATACATTGCACATGCTATTACATTGTGATATCTATCTAGGCATACCCGTGTTGATCTAACAATCTCTCATTAGAAACCATGATATATCTTGAGATATCTTGTCGATTATCATTATTATATCATGTATCTTTGTAGCATAACACACTTTTAGGGTTATTTATTCTGAGGATATCCATTATAGGGTCTCCATTCATACCCTTAGAAAAGGGGGAAATAAATAAGGGTTTTGTCATAAAGATCAGAGCTCCTAATAGTCAAAAAAGTAATTTTTAGAACATCTACAATAGTAACCAAACTTCCAACCAAGCAGAATAGACCAGGAAAATAATGAAAATTATAGAATAGTCTTCAAAATTAGCCAAAGACAATAGAACCAAGATTAGACTATAATAATAGACAATAAGGTATCCATTTTTAGTACTCCTATCCAAATAACAAAAAAATTGAATTTTCTAAACATAGGCTGAAAAGTAGGTTCAACTACAGTTTTGCACATTTAGACCAATTCAGATACAATAGTTTCAGTATAGTTTTTCTCAAAGGATCTAGATATAAGGATCATCATATGTGGCATTATATCTCTCACTTCCAATTTTAGATAGGGCAGTTGGTATAACTTCTAGATCAGAATCCATGTTTTAGACACTAGTGATTAGGGGTAATGTGTGCAGCACATTTATCTTCTTTTCTTTTCGAGTTCAGTACATTACCCAAGCATTCTTATAATTTGCATGCCTTATTCCATATATAGGTGGTTGGCATCATTTTGGAGTGGCTTTCATACAAGCCTAACCTCTACTTTTTAAAATGGCTTTCATATAAGCCTAGTGCCTAGTTTTGGAGTGGCTTTCATACAAGCCTAATCTCCACCTTTCAGAGTGGTTAAGAGTGTTCTAGTTTCTAACATACATTTAGCTATCCATACCACATTGTCAGATTATAGAGAATTCATGGGATTTAGGAGCCATTTCATATGACACACATTGCATATTGGTATCAGTTCATAGCTTAACTTCAAGGGGAAATGATGGAGCCAAAGGACTAGCTAGCCCTTGTATTCTTAAGCCACCTATTCAGAGGGATTAAACACATAGTCTAAATATTGATCAACATACATAGGGTCACGTAGCTTCACTTAGTGGGAGATGATAGAGCTAAAGGTCTAGTATTTGTACTCTTGAGCCACTTTTGGGGAATTGAGCACTCAACTCTGTTCATGATATTACTCTTGGTACAGCACATACCCAACATTACTTAGCATCACTTAACACCAAAACAAATTTTGTATTGGTTCATGTACCTGATAAGGTGTATTCATTCCTTTCTCTTCCTTTCTCTCTTACCCAGCTTTGTACATTTATATTTTAAATATAGTACATCTAGTAAGAATTGATATATTCTTCTTTTCTTTTGTATATTTACACTCCATAGCATGCTCTCTCTACGCACACCTAGCATCACACATATTCATGAGCTTCACCCTCTCAAGTAAGTTTAGGTACACTTTTTATTTTTCCTTTCTCCTAGTATTTCACTTTGTTACATCACTAGAATAAAGGGGGGGGAATGTAGACACATAAAATGTGAAAATTGGTAACTTGAGTGTGACTAGTGACACCCAACCCATAGGTCCCTCTTACTTCCTCTCATAACACTCATAGGCATCTTTTCACTAATTCCCTATCATCCTTAGACTTCTAGACCTGATTGCAACTTAGCTAGACTATTTTTCTCATGACAAATCCATCCCCTAGGTCTCGTACCCTTAGGACAATATCACCCAACTTGGAATATAACACCAAACCCTCTAGTGTCTATTTTTGACACTCTTATCCAAGTGAATTTTTACCACCAATGGTCAATTCCTTTTAGTTCTTGTCCCCCTTCTTGTTGGCCTAAAATGAATACATGTAACCCATGATGAAAAGATCCCTACAAAAGCTCATTTAAATTTTATTTAGAAGGGGTTGGTAAATATCATAAAGTAAGCAAGACTACTCATACATACTTCCTTATTTTCTACATATAGCCATCTAATACAACTATGAACACATCCAAATATTTGCACCAGTCCCTAGCCACCACAAACACACCTAATTTTAGCATTTTACATCTTCATACACACAATTTCACAAAGCACATCAATTGGAAGAACTATATATGGGTTGATCCCTCTTCAAAGTATTGGTATGTAGGTAGCGTACCCACACAAGGGGTGTGGATACACATTTAGTGAATCTTACACACACTAACCCCCCTCTTTCCCAAATTTTGTCAAATCATAATGGAGTCTAGGGTTTGAAGAATAAATTAGCTCTATAGGGAGTTTTATAGACATCCAACCATCAAAATATCACATACAGGCTCACATAGACACAGTGAATAAAACTCAAAAAGCTTAGGTCTCTTAGATAATAGTGGTAGAAGAGGAATATAGAAACAAATCCTAGGGTGTCTTATTTTGGTGCTCCTATCCAATCCTAAAACAAAGGCCAGATCTTGATTTGTGATAGTGTCCCAGTCTTGCATAGTGAATTTCAGACCTTGCAATTGCCATCTTAGTCAGTTTTTAGCTATGTCTTATTTTCTTCACATTTATTTCTATTTATAGAAATGTTAAACATACAATCAAATTATACAAATTAGTAGCTTAATTATTGCATATTTATTGATTGATTTTATTACTCTAAACCCTTGACTAAATTAGGAATAGGCTTCCAATATTCCAAAAACTATTAAATCAAGTTCTCCCCATGGATATTCTTAGTTTCATATATATGCATCATACATGTAAGTTAATTAGAAGATAAGGAGTCACTTGATGCATGCCTTAAGGACCTCATGCAGTTGGATGAAAGGCAAGTCATAGCTCAATGGAGCTAAACTATGAAGAAGGCCTAATAGAAAGCTTGGCATAACCAAGACATCAAGGGAAAGATATTGCTTGAAGGAATTTTACTCTTTGATTTAAATTAATTGAATAACCTAAGGAAGTTTCAGATACATTGGTTGGGTCCTTATATAATCCATGATATTTTAGAGACTAGCTTATGCAAGTTATGCACCTTGGATAGCAAAATGTTCCTTAGGCATTTCAATTAGATCCAACTCAAGCCATATCATGCATAGTGTCCTTGAGTCATGTCTAATAAGGCATATGTCATTTGTTTTTCTCCATATTTTATGTTTGGTACGTTGGTATATTGTAGATTAGGTTTTAATCATAATCTTTATGCATCATAGTGTTTGTAATATAGCATGTAGCCTTGCCTTACCAATCATATTTATAGATGAGTGTTGTTATGCCAATTTTGTAAAAAAAAAAATATTTTATTGATTGTCAACTTTTCTCAAAACTCTATTCACATAACTACTTAATGATTTTACAACTTGAAAAATTCAAAGCAACATCGTGCTCTTTGCTTGCAACAAACTAGGAACTTGTCAACATTGTCCTCTTTACATGCAAAGTAAATTGACATCTCTTTTGGATTCATGAAATATCTCTTACATTCTGAAATGAACATGAATAGAATTTAACCAATGACTACAAATCTTGATTCAAGACAAAATAGTTGTTTCCCTCCAAAAACAAGGAAAGTGAGACATAAAAAATAAGGGAAACTAACAAGACACATGTGCTAGTTAAGCATATTGAAAACAAAACATAAGCAAACTAATGTGATAAGACATCACTTGGAAGAGAACAAAACAAACTATGTACAAAAAATTTATCTCATAGTAGCAATGTTTAAGATGTATCCCATTGACTAGGATTGGGAGCTATTCACCACCCATCTTGGCAAGTTGAAAGCATTGTGGGATTTTTAGTTGAAGATTGTGTAAAGGACACCACAAAGTGATTCAAACTTGGTGTGCCTTCCTAGTTTAGCTCTATCCTCATGCCATTTGAGAATTTTGAAACTTCTTGAAGATTCTCCTTTATCAAAGCTTATCTTAAATTATGCTTGATGTGTTTCCATGGCCAACATGGACTAATTTATGACTTCTTCTAGCTCCATAAGCTCAGCATACCTTACCTCTATTAATTCATTCTCTGACAACTCTAGTTGATGCATTAGTTTCAAAGTAGGAAGCTCAAGTTAAATTGGTAACCTTACTTCTTTTACATAGACTAATTTATCTAGGGAATTGGATATAGACCTTTTTAGGTGATTTTATCAACCCATAGAGCTAACTTAAGCTTAAATGTCATGTTATCTAATTATCTTCAATGGTCCTTCTTATGATTATTAATCAGTTCTTGTTGGTGGACTCAGCAAGGCCATTCCCTTATGGGTAATAATTTGATGAAGTGTTGAGGTTTACACCATGTTGAACAACCCATTGACTGGTCCTAGCTCCCAAAGCCATGGCATTGTTTGAAACAATTTTAGAAGGAATGCCAAATCTTGTAAATCTTGTAAGCAAACCTTCATATAAATTTAACACACTATATTTGTTTGCTTATTTCAAATCCATTGCCTCTATCCATCTAGTGAAGTAATTCATGGCAATGAGGATCCACTTATGACCCAAGATTAAAGTTGGATTAATGAGGCCAATAAATTCCAAACCTCATAGGACAAAGGGTTGATCCACTAAAATTGGTTGAAGAGGTAAGGCAACAAGTCTTTCTTTTCCTGTAAACATGGCATATTTATTGCATTTCCTTACCCAAACATGTCAATATTTGAAAATGCTTAGCCAATAATACCCACCCCTCATGATGTTAAGGGTTGTTTTCCTTGCTAAGAAGTGACCTCCACCTCATCCATCATGAAATTCCTCAAGAAATTTTTCTTCTTGGTTTCACTCTATGCACCTTAACAACATGCCATTGATGTCCTTATTTAAAAGCAATCCATCAACAAAGAGAAAAAGAATGGATTGCAATCTCAAATGCATTCTCCTTGATGCATTTAATTTGGGAGGATGAAAACCATCTTAGAGGTACCTTACCATGTCTTGAAAGCAACTTGATGATGATGTATGATCAGCTGTAATTTATTCATCATTGAGAACTAGAACTATCTCCTTATTATATTACAAGTCTTGAGCTAGGTGCTCACAAAATCCTTTACCTCTAATAAGCTTAGTCACCTTAATCTCAACAATACTCCATTACTTTTATTATCCAACTTATTGTCATCTCACTTATATCCTTATTCAATAAGAACTTCTTGATATTAGGATGAGCAACCATTAGATAGATCATGTTGTTATATCGCAAGTGTCTAAACTTATTAAGATATATGATAATTAAAATTACATGTTTCTCTACATAGGTGTACCTTGTCTGATATTCCTCCAAGCCTTGATTAAATAATGTTATGGGCTACTCCAAGGCTTGTTGATTTTGTTGCATGAGTATACCTAAAATTGTGTCCACATTAGCATATGCGTACAATATGAAATCCATTGAAAAATCAAGATGAATGAGGGTAGGAGCACTAGCTCTTACTTGTTTTATCTCTTCAAAACTCCTCATGCCCTCCTTTGTCCAACTGAAGTTCTATTTTTTATTAATAATGGTTATAAGTGGTTTGCCAAAGTTTTAAAATTGGATATGTATCTCCTTATAAATTTTATTTTTCCAAAAAAACTTTATAATGCCTTCTCATGCTTAGGAAAAGATAAGGCAAGAATGGATTCTATCCTTTTAGGATCAATTCTCAAACCATGTTTAGAAACCACATGTCCAAGTATCTTACCTTCATTATTAAAAGACACATTTGTCTAAGTTAAGAGACACCCCAAATTGTCTATACCTCTCAAAAACTTCCTTGAGATGAAGTATGTGCTCATTTGCATTCTTTGAAAATATAGTAATGCCATCCAAGTATACAAGAACAAACCTATTGATTAGATCTTGGAAAGCCATATCCATGGCTCTTTGAAACACTAATCAAGAATTGGATAAATAGAATGGCATTTTTCTATAGGCAAAAGTTCCCCACTTGGTGGTGAAGGTTGTCTTAGACTGATCTTCCTCCTTGATTAGAATTTGGTTATATCCACTATAACCATCCAATAATGAGAACATTTATGAACCATCTACTATCTATAATATTTTCTCTATTGATGTAAATGCATAATGATATTTGAGAGAGGCATTTTTCAAATCACATGAATCCACATAAATTTTAATTTATCCATTTTTATTCCTCATAGGAACAAGGTTTGCCACCCAATTAGAATGTTTGATGGGGAAAACGATGGTTAATTCAATTAGCTTATGAAGTTCAGTTCTCATCAAAGGCTCAAGTTTTGGATTAATTTATATTTGCCTTTATTTTATAATTTTTTTATCAGCGTCTATCTCAATGGTGTGTTGAGCTAAACTCAGATCAAATCCCTTCAAATTATTATACTGCCATGTAAAGACATCAGGAAACTTCCTACATAAATCAACAAATGACTCCTCTTGAGATGGAGAACATACTTTACCAAATTTGAGAGTCTTTTTAGATACTATTTAAAATTTATCATAGTGTTTTTCTTTGGTTTACAATGAGATTGAGGTCTCTTATTGCACTCCATAGGCCTGCATTTGGGCTTTTTGGCTTGCAAAACTAGGTTTTCTTCTTCTTATTGACCCATTTCATGACTTTCAAAATCTATATGCCACTTTAGGAAAACTAATAAGTGTTTTTAAATATCATATAACCTTTATCAAGTCCTTATATGGATATGCACTTGGTTTAGAGATCATCACATACCTTATACATTCATAAACAAGCCTTTAGGTGTATATTTAGCTTTATTTTATGTGGTATTATACCTACACATGTCAACTAGTTCCTTGAAATTTATCTTAAGGGACTTTTTAATTTCATTAAGTTCATTCTATGGTCAAACCAATTAATTTGAATGCATTTCAAGGGCTTTCTCTTCCACTGGGTTATTATGCAGGGTTTAGAGTGGCTTTAGAGAGGTATGAGGTCTTAACAATGATTAATAAAGGATAGGGGTCCATTATAAGAACCAATTATAGGATGTTGAATATAGGGGACCTATATAAAACCTCCAATGGAAATCTATAATCATTTAAATTCTCCAAGATGTTTCCAGCAAAATTTGGACCTTCTTGAGCTCTTGACAAAGTGAAAAAAAATTATAAGTACTCAGCCTTCTTATCAATAGTTTATACAGGTGTGAGACTTAAGGACTAAACCAATTCCATATTTTTGAGTTATTAGGACCCTATCCTAACCCATAGTGACATATTACCACCATGAAACTCCTTGGTGAATATTTGAGCTCTACAAATTAGCTTCTCGAGCAAGATGGACTATATGAGAAGGTCAAGAAAGGGTCTTAGGCTTTAAAAAACTTCATAATGTTCACCATTTGTTATAATTACCTTTAATATGTCTAATATAACCTATAAAATTCCTTTCAATTTTTTTCAATGAGTAATGTCCTTCGAAAATGTTTTACAACTTGGATGACTTGTCATGAGGGTTTAAGAACCTAGTTAATTTGACCCTAAAGGGCCTGGTTAATTCATTTCCTCCTTTTTTGCTCTATTTCAGGGATTCATGACCTTAAAAAATATTCAAATTTAATTTTTATCATGTTCCTAAAGTATTCATGCTTTTAAAATTTTCATCTTCTAGTCAAAACATACACCAACCATCCAAACCAAGAGCAAGCCTGATTATCCTATTTAGAAAATATGACTATAGGGGTAATGGATTTGTTTTGGTCATCATTTTCATTGATATTGATGATTATAAGAGGTCATATCATCATAATATATATCCCTTCATCATATTTGTGTATGCTTTCTTTAAATATTCTTACCTTTGCTATGGTCTCAGAACTTGCTTTAGATCACTGTAGGGGTTTTGAAGGTTAATGATCATCTTCACCCTAATAGGCCTATTTTGAAAATATCCTCTAATTATAATAGATATAAAATCTATATAATATCTTTAATATATAATTTTTCACCATTTTTATTTTTTAAACCATCAACAACTTCAAACTCTACAAGCTTTCTCACCTATTCATACCTAGGCATATTTTGACCATATTTAGGCCTCTAGACCATTAGGCTCATTAGGATGAGCTCTCACTCAAAATATTTGAGTACTTAGATTTTGATAATTGGTTTCACACATTTTTACTTTTATTATTACCTTATATAACTCATTGAACTTATATCCAATTATCATAAGCTAAATCAGGCCTATAGGTGGCAACTTGGTCTCATCAGTTGTTAAGGCCTAGAAAGGATTCCAAATGACCTATTAGACATATTTTATTGTAAAAAAATTTAAAAAATAATATGTTCATCTTTAAAAAACATAAAATTTATTTAACATCAACTCTTTCAACTATCCATACTGAAGCCTTCTTGACAATCTTGAAAATAACTTGAGTTATCTAGGCAAAACTGTAGGTGGTCATTTGGGTTGACAGCATTTGAGATTTACCTTCTCCTCATGAACTTTCACAATTTGGGTATCCTTGATAATTATTTAAATTTATATTCATGTGATTTATCTATTATATAGACTTGTTAATATTTAATCAAGTGGGCACCTCTCTTAGCAAGACTAGACAATCCTTAACTTGCTTGGACTTAGCCATTCTGCTTGTAGGTAACAATGGATTGTATTTCGACCAAAAGTTAAATATGGATTCCTTATTATGATCTTAAATTACTTCCTTGATTCCAATTTATTCAAAATTTTCATCCATAAACAAATTCCATTTCATTCTCACACACACAAGCCCAAAGCTCTCATACAACACATTACATCATCCTTCTCCATGCTTGAAGGTAACTTACATTATCCAAACAAGCCTGTAAGTTCTTATTTGGTGCTTTAACTACTCACTTAGGATTGGAATATTTTAGTATGGTCACTATCACCTTTAAAATAATCTTAAACTCAATTCAACTCTTATACAAGTTTTCAAATTTCAAGAGCAGACTTAGAACAAGACACTAAACCTATAGATAATCATTTGGTCCTCAATTTGGCCTTTGTATGGATAAGGGAAGACATGACAAGGTTGGTCAAAGTGTGGTACTAAGTATCTCATTTAATATCCCTCACCTTGTATCAACTAGGAAATCATCAACTTGATACAAAAAATCTTGATTATCATGAAACCAAAAATGCCCTTTTACCTTAAACGCTGCTAAAAAACCTTAATCTCTACTAAAGTATGATTTAGAATCCTTGTCTATATTCTTGCTTTATTAATTAGTGGTATCTTGAACCATGAATTCAAGTGTGTTGAAACATTATTATACCTCATCCTTCCAAATCTTATATCACCTTTAACATCCATTTGACATCTTCATGGTTTATCTTAGGTGCACATAGTCCATTTGAAGTCTCTTTCAGTTTGTAATACACAGACTTGACTGTGTCATTTAGGCATATAAGGCATAGTTGTATATTTTTCTTTCATATGTGTCATTATTTACCTTGAATAAATTTATATAGTGCACACAAATACCTCATGCTCTTCCATCAATCTCTTTACCTTCATGACTCCTCTCAATGATCTTATTACAATAGGAACACATGACTTTATGACAGGACCTTGCTAAAAGATCATCTCACTACCATTGCTCAAGGAATAAATTATTCATAGAAGTCATACATGAATTTATTGAAGTTAATAGGTGTGACATGACTAAAACATAAACTTTAGAAACCTTTAAAGATGAAAAACACCCAGCTACTAAATCAAACATGCTTTCAAGCTACTAACTTTGACAATCAACATAGGCAACCAATTTCTTGCCAAAATTCAATTATAAAAATAAATTACCTATTTATTATATCATTTAAAAGGCCTTATTTGACCTTTAAATCACCCCACCATAACCATTTTTCTCCATCAAGTTTTAAAATGAAAAAATAGATAGAAACCTGGACCCTATCTGGATGACTAAGACATAGTGACCTCCTTATACTCTTAGATATTATTCATAAATATAGGGGAACGAATCTGATAACCAATGCCATAAAGTTTAATTTTATTAGGTTACCTATCATTTTTCAATATCTTTGGTCTTGACCTCCTCTCTCCTAGTCGTAATGAATAAAAATTGATGACCTTCCTTGAGCTGCCAAATAAGTCGATAGGAGAGATGGATGGGTTTTTTACATTTTAGCACCTAAAATATTTTCCAAACTATGAATTTAACCCTAAGGTTAATAAATTAAGTCTTTAATATTCTTTAAATTTAATCTCACCATGAAAATTATATGGATAGCCTCAAAAATACCTTTTTTAGCATTAGAATTACCATGATTACTTAAGAAACCTAATGGAAACTACTAAAAAAAGTGTACATTAGACTTTCTCTTGTCTGAATACATACATCATGACTTTATTCTAGTAATATACTACCATTATCTTTCAAAACATACTCTAGAAGCCATAAAGTGATTCAAAATGCAACCAATAGGGTTATGATGTTAACCAAAAATATCACCAACCTGTTTGATCTTTTGTAAAGCATGACATGACCTTGAAACATACTATGAGACCTATCAATACATCTTCGACTCATTTCAATACTTAAAACTCATTGAAATGGGTCATGGATTGATTAGACATGCACATAGCTATGGTGAACAAAACTTTAAACTCATCAAAATTACCTTAAACTCTACTAAATAAGGTTCAAATTGATCATTCTAAGGACATAACAAGACCAACACAATGATCAATAGGGTAAACAAGCATGACAAGTAAAGTTTCAAATTATAGGGGTGATAGTTTGACTTGTAAGGTTAAACTTATCAACATTTTGATGACTTGGTTGGGGAGTAGGCCTACTATGCTTATGAACTAGTAAATTGACATCTATTTTAGATTAATGAAATATCTCTTACATTCTAAAATGAAAATGAACATACTTTGACCAATGACTACAACTCTTGATTCAAGACAAAACTATTATTTTCCCTTAAAAAACAAGGAAAGGAAGACACAAAAAACAATGGAAACTAATTAACAAGACACATGTGTTAGCTAGGCACTTGTTGAAAATAAAACATAAGCAAATTAATGTGCTAAAACAACACTTGGAGGAAAACAAAACAATGTACAAATAACTTATCTCTTAGCAGCAATATTGTAGATGTATCCCATCGACTAGGATTGGGAGTTTTTCACCATCCATCTTGGCAAGTTGGAAAGTATTATGGGATTTGTAGTTGTAGATCATCTAAAGGCCACTCCAAAATGAGTGAAACTTGGTGTGCATTCCTGGTTTAGCTCTTCCCTCATCCCACTTGAGAACCAAGTCTCCTTATTTGAAACTCCTTGAAGATGCTCCATTATCAAAGGTTCTCTTAACTTGTGCTTGATGTATTTTTATGGCCAACATGGACTAATTTTTGACTTCTTCAAGCTCCATAAGCTTAGCAAACCTCACCTCCATCGATTCATTCTCCAATAACTCTAGTTGATATATTAGTTTTAAATCAGGAAGCTTAAGTGATATTGGCAACCTTGATTCCTTTCCATAGACTAACTTGTATGGGGAATTAGCTATAGACCTTTTGTATGTGACTCTATCAACCATAGAGCTGACTTAAGCTTCAAATGTCATGTTCTTTGATTATCTTCAATGGTCCTTATTGTGATTGTCAATAGGTTATTCCCCATTAAGGCACCTTGTGGATAATAATTTGATGAAGTGTTGAGGTATACACCATTTTAAATATCCCATTAACTGGTCCTAGATCCCATAAAATCTATAGAATTGTCTAAAATAATGGTTGAAGGAACAACAAATATTGCAGGCAAACCTTCATAGAAATCTAACATACTGGATTCGTTTGCTTCCTTCAAATCCACTACCTCCATCCATCTAGTGAAGTAATTTTTGGTAGCAAGGATCCACTTATGACCCAATATTTAAGGAGGATTAATGAGGCTAATGAAGTCCAAACCCCATTTGACATAAAGTTTTTCTTTTCTTGTAAAAATGGCATATTGCTTCCATTAAAATTGGTTGAAGAGGTAAGGCAACAAGTATTTCTTTTCCTATAAACATGGCATATTTCTTCCATTTCTTCATCCAAGCATGGCAATCTCTAAAAATGCTTAGCCAATAACACCCACCCCTCAATATCTTAAGGGATATTGTCCTTGATAATAAGTGGCCTCCACCTTTTCCATCATGGAATTCCTCAAGCAATATTTCTACTTGGCTTGTCTCTATACAGCTTCACAACATGCCATTGATGTCCTTCTTGAAAATCACTTCATCAACAAAGAGAAAAGGATTGGAATGCAATCTAAAATACTTTCTCCTTGATGCATTTAATTTGGGAGGATAAAAACCATCTTGGAAGTGCCTTACAATGTCTTGAAACTATCTTGATGATGATGTATGATCAGCTACAATTTCTTCATCATTGAAAACTAGAATTGCCTCCTTATTCTCTTGCAAGTCTTGAGTTAGGTGCTCACACAGTCCTTTGCCTCTAATCATCTTAGTCACCTTAATCTCAACATCATATTTCATCACTCTTATTATCCAACCTGATTTCTTCTCACTTATGTCCTTGTTCAACAAGAACTACTTGATACTAGGATGAGCAACCATTAAATAGGTCATGTTGTTAGATAACAAGTGTCTAAACTTCTTAAGACATGATTATTGAAAGTACATGTTTTTTGACATAGGTGTACCTTATCTCAAATTCATCAAAGACTTGACTTAATAATGTTATGGGATTCTTCAAGGCTTGTTGATTTTTTTTCATGAGTATACCTGAAATTCTATCCACATTAGCATATGCATACAAGATGAAATCCCTTAAAAATCTAGGATTAATGAGGGTAAGAGCACTAGCTATTTCTAGTTTCAGCTTTTCAAAACTCCTCATGCACTCCTTGGTCCAGCTATATTTCTAATTTCTTTTAAGCATGGCTATAAGTGTCTCTGCCAAAGTTGTAAAATCATATATGTATCTCCTTATAAAATTTACTTTGCCAAAAAAACTTTATAATGCCTTCTTATGCTTCGGCAAAGATAAGACAATAATGGAGTATGTCCTTTTAATATAAATTCTCAAACCATGTTTAGAAACCACATATACAAGTAACTTACCTTCATTTACTAAAAAGACATATTTTTTGGGGTTAAGAGACACCCCAAATTTTCTACATCTCTCAAACACTTCATTGAGAAGAAACATGTGCTCATTTGCATTCTTTAAAAATATAGTAATGTCATCCAAGTATACAATTGAAAACCTATTGATTAGACCTTGAAATGCCAAATCCATGGATGTTTGGAATGTTTCTCCATAATTGGATAAACCGGATGGAATTTTCCTATAGGCAAAAGTCCCCCACTTGGTGGTGAAGGTTGTGTTAAACTGATCTTCCTCCTTGACAAGAATCTGGTTATACTCACTATAACCATCTAATAATGAGAACCTTTCTGAACTAGCTATCAGCTTCAATATTTTCTCTATTGATAGTAATGGATAATGATCTTTGTAAGATACCTTGCTCAAATCATGAAAATCCACACCAAGTCTGATTTCTCCATTTTTCTTCCTCACAAGAACAAGGTTTTCCACCCAAGTAGATTGTTTGATGGGGAAAATGATGGTGTTGATTCAATTAGCTTATGAAGTTTAGTTTTCATTAAAGGCTCAAGTTTTGGATTAATTAATCTTTGTCTTTATATTACCAATTTTGTATCATCATGTAACTTAATGGTGTGTTGATCTAAACTTAAATCAAATCCCTTCAAATCACTATACTTCCATGCAAATACATCAACAAACTCCCTACATAAATCAAAAAATGACTCCTTTTGAGATGGAGAACATACTTTTCATAGTTTAAGAGTCTTTATAGCTATTATTTCAATGTTATCATAGTGTTCTTCTTTGGTGGCAAATGAAGACTTCTCTCTCCTCACCTCATCATCTCTACTGAAGATGTTTTCAAGAGTGACCAAACCTTTGGGCAATTTATTACACTTAAGTTGAAAAATCTAATCTTCATATTGTTGCAAGAATTTTGACTGATTTTTAAAAGAGAATTCAACATCTTTTTGCAAGAAGCAAACAATCTAGTTATCATCTTTAAAAACTTACCAATTTTCATGATTGTTAGGAATAGAATACCTCACCACAATATTGATATGTGACTAATTTTTCTCATTCCTTTCATCAGCTAGAATGCTTAACTGAGTTACTATGGCAGCCAACCTATGTGCATGTTTTTTGCTTTCTCTTGGCACTACTTGGATATCAAGAGCATCGAAAACATTAAGGATATCAAGAATTTTATGTTTCTAAGACCTTAGAAAATAATTTTCTCATACATTTAGTCCTCTCATTTGGTGAACCACAACTTCACTATTACCAAAATCTTGTAAAACACTTATTCTCATCTTCCTAACCCATTACAAACCATGGATTAGAGCCTCATACTCTGCTACATTATTTGAACATCCAAACTTAAACTTAATAGAATAAAAATACCTTTGTTTAGTATGTGATATAAGCATTATTCTAGCCCCAATACCATGCTTGTTCCTTGACCCATCAAAGTAGAACTTTCAAAGACCATCTTTTGATTCATCTTCCCTGACTATAGCTAGAATTTGTGCATCACTTTCATGAAGACAATAGACACAAAGTCCCTCCTCTTAAATAATTTTATATGTATCATTTTCATTTAAATTAGAAGCCCACTCATCAAGAAATAAACTAGGAACTCTTTCAAGAGGTGAGTTGGCTTCTAATTCACTAGTCCGTTCTGCCTCATCTGAGATAACATAGTTTATATTCACAATGTTTGGCATGTAAGGTTCTAAATGAAATAATGTAATAGGTTTTGAGTGAATAGTGACCTTGGTCCCATACCTTTTTTTGAAAATTATATAATTCCAATCAACTGATAAGTAATTTCCAATCTTTGATGTGAAATCTCTAGACAAGTACATGTCAAAATATGGAGGCAAGTCTACAACCACTAAATCTTGCTAAATGGTTATGTTTGGGAAAGCATGTAAAGTTAATTTTAGGTTCTTAAGCATGAAAAAAAAAAATTGGGATCCATCAAACTGTAATACACCTTTGATGTTTGGTTCATATACCAAACCCAGCTTGTCTGCAATCTATTTAGGCACAACCGTACTACTAGCTCCATTGTTAAACACATAATTTATGGACTAAGGTGTTAACAAAAATTAAAGAGAGACAAAAAGGAGGTGTTTTATTTATTTATAAATCATATTTTTTCAATTTTACCTCCTTATGTACCTATTTTACTTGTTGTTTTATTGGTTGATCTAAATTTGCCAAAACTGCACTCTCCTTCTCAGTTAGTTTTGAAGATAACTTGAGGGTTGAAATATCTTGAATAAACATTTCTTTTTGTCTTATTATTTTCCAAGGAATCCTAAATACTCATGTTGATGTTATACTTCTTCATATGGTCAACAATACTGAAAGGAGTTACACTCACCTTTGGCTTCACTCTAGGCATAATTGGATGATCTTACACTTGAGGTACTTGATGAGTTTTACCCATTTTCATATTCTAATTTTTCTGAGATGTTGGGATAACAAGCTAAACATTAGCAATTTTAAGAATACTAAGAGCAATGTTTGAAACATGAATCACCTCCTAAGTCTCATCAATGGCCCTTTTCTTAGTTTTAGTGATAGTTGTAACTACATTATTTGAAGTACTAGAGTCACCAATCTGATTCAAAGCCACAAGGTGATTAATCTGTCAGGCCACAAAGGTAAAGTAGAGTTTCCTTTGTCCATGATGAACTTTTTCTTGTTGTACCATACCCTCACTATGTTGACCTTCTTGAAGAGAAGCTTCTTATTGGGTTATTTGAGGCATCACCATAGATTGATTCACTAAGTCCTGATTCTACATATCATTTGGATTAGATGGCTACCAACTTGAATCTTGCATCATATTATTTTGTTTTAGTATAGGTACAATGGATTTAGATAAAGAAGGAACATTTAGATAACCTACAATATAAGGCTTGGCTTGTGTGATCGTTCCTTGAGCTTGATATGAACGTCTTTATTATCTAAATCCTTGATAAAGAGGTCTATTATCTTGGAAAGGCTGATAGGTAGGTTGATTATGTACTTGGTAAGGCCTATTATCTTGGTCCTAATACCTTTTTAGCTAAACAATTTCATTCCCAAAGGATTGTAGCATTCCCTTGAGTTCTCCAATCTCATTTGATTAACTAGGAACAGACGTAACTTGTGCTTGAAGGGCTGAAATTGGAGCCATTGTTGGAGCTTGAGGGGATAGAATTGGCTAAGTTTTGATAAATATGGGCATAGGAGGTCTAGATGACAAATTTATACCCTGAATCAAACTATTTTCTACTCTAATAACCACTTCATATGCATCTGAAAGTGTAGTTCCACACATAGATTGAATCATGATAATGATATACAAATTTAAAGATCTTAGGAAGTATAAAAGGGCATACTCTTGAGATGGCCTAATCATAAGAGGTATCCTAGTCCACAATACTTCACTTCACATATATGGTTTCTACAATAGTGTTTCATACAAAGGACTTAAAAACACTCACTCCTTGCATGGAAGGAATGAAATATTATTGAATTCACATCCAAACTTAGATTGACATTGAACCTAGTAATTTAATATGACCTATAGAGACTAAAATTTATAGTAAGAAGGTATAAAAAGTAGATATTAACATAGGAAAGATATTTATCCACAATGTTATATCAATGGAAATCACATATACACTTCACACAACAAACTAGAAATGGAGGAAACAAACTTATTATTTCTCCAAAAGGTGTAGTACAAAATTTTGATAGCCTTTCAACATAGCCAAAGCAAAAAAACTATATGTCATTCTAAAAATGATTATACAATATAGAAGAGAGAGAGGTGAGAGGAGACAATACATCCCCAAAATAGGGATGACTCACTTGTCATCACCCTTTTCAAATTCTACGTATTGATTCCTCTATTTTTTTATTATGTCCTCCTTCAAAGTGGAATAGGGGTAAATTTTAACTTGCTTAGTAATCTTGAATAAGTCTTGAACATTGATTGATCTTGTTTGTGCCTTTGAAATGACTAAATATTTGCTTATATTCCCTATATCCTTGCTTACGTGTCCTTGATGAATTAGTCTGCTTCCAAAAAAATAGGCCTTCAAGTATTCATTAATTTTTCCATTGAATACTTCTCATCATCCATTTATGAGGTATCTCCACCTTACTTGTGTTGTTAGAAGGCTCCTTGAAGCATCTTTGACCTTTTCAACAAACAAGCCTTCAATTGTATATTTAGCCTTTTTATGTATAGTATTGTACCTACACATGTCAATTAGTACCTTGAAATGGATATTAAGATAGTTTTGAATTCCATTAAGGTCATTGTATGGTCAAACCAATTCATGTGAGTGCATTTGAAGCACTTTCTCTTCCATTGAGTTATTATGCAGGGTTTAGAGAGCTATGAGGTTTTAACAATGATTCATAAAGGACAGGGGTCCATTTCAAGAACTAATGCTAGGATGTGGAAGCCAATGGACCTCTATAACACCTATAATGGCCAACTATCACCATGCAAATTCTCCAGAATTTTTTACCAAAATTTGGACTTTCTAGAGCTCTTGATAAGGTGAGAAAAGGTTTTTTGAGTACTCAACCCTCTTAGCAATAGTTCATATAAGTGTAAGACTTAAGGAATAAACCAATGCTAGATGTTTAAATTATGAGTACCCTACCATCACCTCTAGTAATATCTTACCACCATGCAACTCCTTGGTGAAGTTATTAGCGTTATAAATTAGCTTCTAAGGTAGGATGGACTGTGTGAGAAGGTCAAGAAAGGGTCATAGGCTTAAAAAAACTTCACTAGATTCACCATTGGTTGGATTGAGCTTGAATAGTTCCAAGATAACCTATATCATCCCTTTAAATGGTATTCAATGAGTAATGGCCTTAGAAAAGGTTTTATAACTTGGATTACTTGTCATGAGGCCTTAAGAACAAATTAACTAAATTGACCCTAAAGGCCCTTTTTGATTCATTTCCTCCCTTATGCTCTATTGAAGGGATTCATAACCTTAAAACATATTCAAATGGATTCTCTATCACCTTCCTCAATTTTTCATGCTTTCAAATTTTTCATCTTCTAGTCAAAATATACGCCAACCATCCAAACCATGCGCAGGCCCGTCTATCATGTTTAGACAATATGATTGTATGGTTAATGGATTTGTTTTGTTCATATTTTTCATTGACAACAATGAATATAAGAGGTCATATCATTATAATATATATCCCTTCAACATATTTTTTTATGATTCCTTAAAATATTCTCACCTTTTTTATGGTCTCAGAACTTGCTTTAGGTCACCATTAGGGTTTAGAAGCATGATGGTCATCTTAGCCCTAGTAGGCATGTTTTGATAATATCCACTCATTCCAATAGGTATAAAACATATATCATATATTTAACATATACTCCATCCTTAGATGTTTTAAACCATCAACAACTTCAAACTCTACAAGCTTTCTCACATATTCATACTCAGGCATGTTTTAACCATATTTAGTCCTTTAGACCATTAGGCTCATGAGGATGAGCTCTCTCTCTTAGATTATTATAGTATTTATATGGTGACAACAATATGTACACCTTATTCCTTATTTGATTACCTTATATGACTCATTGAACTTATATCAAACTATCATAAGCCAAATTAGGCCTGTAGGTGGCAACTTGGTCTCATCAATTGTTAAGGCCTACAAAGGATTCCCAATGACCTATTAGCCCTATTTTCTTGTATATACTTCCCATGTATCTATGTGCATCTCTCACACACCTAAAATATCCTGAACATCAACTCTATCAACTATCCATACTGAATCCTTCTTGACAATCTTGAAAACAACTTGAGTTATCTAAGCAAAACTATAGGTGGTCTTTTGGGTTGACTACATTTGAGATTTACCTTCTCTTCATGAAATTTCTCAATTTGGGGATGATTTAAAAATAGTTAAAGTTATCTTCATGTTATTTAACCATTCTACATCCTTTTAAATCTTCAATCAAGTGGGCACCTCTCTTAGCAAGACTAGATAGTCCTCAACTTGCTTGTACTTGGCCATTTTACCTGTAGGTGAAAGTGGACTATGTTTTGACTGAGAGTTAAATATGGATTCCTTCTTATGATCTTAAATGAATTGCATGGTTCTAATTGATTCCACATTATCTTCCATAAATAACTTCCATTGTGTTCTCAAATGCATAGGCCCAAAGCACTCATACAACACATTACGTCACCCTTCTCCATACTTAAAGGTAACTTGCATTATCCAAACAAGCTTATAGGTTCTTATTTGGTGCTTTGACTACTCACTTAGGATGGTAATATTTTAGTATGGTCACTATCACCTTTAAAATATTATTAAACTCAATTTAACTCTTATACAAGTTTCCAAATTTCAAGATTGGGCCTAGAACAAGACACTAAACCTGTAGATAATCATTTGGTCCTTAATTTGGCCTTTGTATGGCCAAAGGAAGGCATGACAAGGTTGGTAAAATGAAAAATGTGGTGTTAAGACTCTCATTTACTCTCCCTCACCTTGAATCAACTTGGGAATCATCAACTTGATACAAAATATCTTAATTAGCATGAAACCAAAAATGCCCTTTTACCTTAAACGTTGCTAAAAAACCTTAATCTCTTCTAAAGTATGATTTAGAATCCTCTTATATGATCCTACTTTATTCAATGGTGGCATATTTAAATATTAATTCAAGTGTGTTGAAACATTCTTAGACCTTCCCTCTAAGGCTTAGATCACCTTTAACATCCAATTGAGATCTTCATGGTTTATCTTAGGTGCACACAGTCCATTTGAAGTCTCTTTCAGTTTGTAATACACAGACTTGGTTGTGTCATTAAGGCATATAAGGCATAGTTAGATATTTTGTTCTCATAGGTTCCATTAGTGACATTGAATAACTTTATAGAGTACACATAACTACCTCATTCTCTTCCATTAACCTCTTTACCCTCATGACTCCTCTCTATGATCCTATTACAATAGGAACTCATGACTTTATGATTGTACCTTGTTAAAAGATCATGTCACTACCATTTCTCAAGGAATACATTATTCGTAGAAGTCATACATGAATTTATTTAAGGTAATAAGTGTGACATGACTGAAACATAAACTTGATAAACCTTTAAAGATGAAAAACACTTAGCTATTAAATTAAACATGCTTTCAAGTTGTTGACTTTGACAATCAACATAGGCAACCAATTTCCTTCCAAAAGATTATTATTAAAAAAAATTACCTGATGAGTCAAACATAAAAAAATATCTTATTTTAAGCTAAAATCACCCCACCATAAAAAAATTTCTCCATCAAGTTGTGAAGTGAAGAAATAGAGGGAAACCTAGACCCTGTCTAGATGACTAGGACATAGTGACCCCCTTTTACTCTTAGTGATTATTCATAAAGATAGGGGAATGAATATGACAAATAATATCACAAATTTCAAGCTCATTATGTTTCCTATCATTTCCCAATATATTTGATTTTGACCTCCTCTCTCCTCACCATACTAAACAAAAACTGATGAACTTCCTTGAGCTGCCAAAGAAGCCAATAGGAGAGATGAATGGGTTTTCTGCATTTTAACACCTAAAACCTTATTAAAACCATTGATTTGACCTTAAGGGGAATAAATTAAGTTCTAAAGATGCCTAAAATTCAATTTCACCTGGAAACTTGTACGAAAAGCCTCATAAAATCCCTTTTTAGCACTAAAATTACCATTATTACTTAATAAACATGATGTAAACTATTGTAAAATGTGTTCATTAGACCTTTTCATGTCTAAACTTGTACATCATGACCTTATTTATGTAATACACTACCATTTTCTTGTAATACCTATTATGGATGCCATAAAGTGATCTAAAATGCAACCAATTGGGTTATGATGTTAGCCAAGAATATTACCAACATGTTTGATCTTTTTTAGAGCATGACATGACCTTGACACATACTATGAGACCTATCAAGACATCCTGTACTCCTTTTAACACTTGAAAATCATTGAAATAGGTCATGGATTGACTGGACATGCACATAGTTATGGTGAACAAAACCTTAAACTCATCAAATTTACCTCAAACTCTAATATATAAGGATCAAAGTGACAATTCCAAGGAATTAACAAGACCAACATAATGATCAATAGGGTAAACAAGCATGACAAGCAAAGTTTCAAATTGTAGGGGTGATAGTTTGACCTATGAGGTCAAACTTGTCAACATTTTGGTGACTTAACTAGGGAACATGCATGTTATGCTTATGAACCAATAAATTGGCATCTCTTTTAGACTCGTGAAATCTCTCTTAAATTCTAAAATAGACATGAATAGACTTTGACCAATGACTATAACTCTTGATTCAAAACAAAATGGATGTTTTCCCTCCAAAAATAAGGAAAGGAAGACACAAAAAATAAAGGAAACTAACTAACAAGACACATGTTCTAGCTAAGCAATTATTAAAAAAAAAAAACATAAGCAAACTATGTTCTATAAAAACACTTGGAGGAAAACAAAATAAACTGTGTGCAAAGAACTTATCTCTCAGCAGTAATGTTTCAGATGTATCCCATTGACTAGGATTGGGAGATCTTCACCATCCATCTTGGAAAGTTGGAAAGCATTGTGGGATTTGGAGCTAAAGTTTGTGTAAGGGCCAATCCAAAGTGAGTCAAACTTGGTGTGCCTTCTTGGTTTAGCTTTGTCCTCATCCCACTTGAGAACTAAGTCTCCTTCTTGAAGATGTTCCTTTATCAAAATTATTCATGCCCTCCTTGGTCCAATTGAAGTTCTAATTTTTTTAAGCATGCTTGTAAGTGGCTTTGCCAAAGTTAAAAAATTAGATATGTATCTTCTTATAAAATTTATTTTGCCAAGAAAACTTTGTAATGCCTTCTTATGCTTAGGCAAACATAAGGCAAGAGTATAGTTTGTCCTTCCAGGATCAATGCTTAAACCATGTTTAGAAACCACATGTCCAAGTAACTTACCTTCATGTACTAAAAAGACACATTTATTGGGGTTAAGAGACACCCCAAATTGTCTACATCTCTCAAACACTTCATTGAGATGAAGGATGTGCTCACTTCCATTCTTTGAAAATATAGTAATGTCATCCAACTATACAAGAACAAACTTGTTGATTGGACCTTAGATTGCCATATCCATGGATCTTTAGAACATTGTTATAGCTTTGGATAAATGAATGGCATTTTTCTATAGGCAAAATCCCCCACTTGGTAGGCAAGGCTATGTTAAGCTGATCTTCCTCCTTGATAAGAATCTTGTTATATCCACTATAACCATCCAATAGTGAGAACCTTTCTAAACTAGTTAATAGCTACAGTATTTGCTCCATTGATGGCAATGGATAATTATCTTTGAGAGAGACCTTATTCAAATAATGGAAATCCACACAAAGTCTGATTTCTCCATTTTTCTTCCTCATAGGAACAAGGTTTACCACCAAAGTATAATTCTTGATAGGGAAAATGATGGCTGGTTTAATTAGCTTATGAAGTTTAGTTCTCATCAAAGGCCCAAGTTTTGGAGTAATTGGTCTTTGTCTTTGTCAATGGTTTGTTGAGCTAAACTCATATCAAATCACTATACTATCATGCAAAGACATCAACAAACTCCCTATATAAATCAACAAATGACTCTTTTTGAGATAGAGAACATACTTTGCTCAGTTTGAGAGTCTTTCCATCTATTATTTCAATGCTAACATGGTGTTATTCTTTGGTGGAAAATAAATACTTCTCTCTCCTCACCTCATCATCTATATTGAAGATGTTTTCAAGAGTGGCCAGACCTTTGGGTAGCTTATTGGACTTAAGTTAAACAATCTAATCTCCATACTGTTGCAAGAGCTTTGACCAATTTTTAGAAGAGAATTCAGCCTCCTTTTGCAAGAAGCAAATGATTTGGTTATCATCTTCAAAAACTTGTCAGTTCTCATGATTTTCAGGAATAGAAGGCCTCACCATAATCTCAATATGTGACTAATTTTTCTCATTCCTTACATCAGTTGGAATGTTGAACCAAGCTCCTATAACATCTAACCTATTTGCATATTGACACTACTTGGATATCAAAAGCATCAAAATCCTCAAGGATATCCCAAATTCTATGTTTGTATGACCTTAACAAAGAATTTTTGCATGCATTCAATCCTCTCACTTGGTGAAGTACAAGTTCACTATTACCATAAGCTTGAAAAACACTTATTCCTATCTTCCTAGCCCATTACAAACCATGGATTAAAGCCTCATTCTCTACTACATTATTATAACAGCCAAACTAAAACTTAATAGCTTAAAAATACCTTTGTTTAGTAGGTGATATAAGTATCATTCTAGTCCACCATGACTACATCATGTTGAATAGTTACATTTGGGAAAACATATAAAGTTAATTTCAGGTTATTGATCATGCAAATAATATTTTTTGGGGAGCCATACAAATTTAATACACCTTTGGTGTTTGGTTCATACACTAAACCTAGTTTTTCTACAATCTATTTAGGCATAACCTTACTACTAGTTCCATTATCTACCATATAATTTTGGACTAAGGTGTTGCCCAAATTTAAAGAGAGATAAAAGGGAGGTGTTTTATTTAATTTTACCACATCTTTATTCACTTTTATCTATTTATGTACCTATTATAATTGTTGTTTCATTGGCTGATCTAAATTTAGAAAACTACACTCTCCTTCTCAATTGGTTCATTTCAGGCATCACCAAAGATAAATTCTTCTTGGGTCATTTGAAGAATCACCATAGATTGATTCACTAAGGATTGATTCTAAATATCATTTGGATTAGATGGTCATAACCCTAAATATAGCATCATGTTATTTGTTTTGGTACAAGTACAATGGCTTTAGATGAAGAAGGAACATTTGGATCAACTGCAGCATAAGGCTTAGCTTATGTGATAGCTCCTTGAGCTTGATATAAAGATATTTGTTCTCTAAATCCTTGAGAAGGAGATTTATTATCTCTGAAAGGCTGATAGGTAGGTTTATTAGGAACTTCGTAAGGTATATTAGCTTGGTACTACTACCTTTTTAGCTAAATAATTTCATTTCCAAAGGATTGCAACATTCCCTTGGGTTCTCCAGACTCGCTTGATTGACTAGGAAGGTCCACAACTTGTGTTTGATGGGATGGAATTGGATCCATTGATGGAGCTTAAGGTGTTATAATTATCTGAGTTTAGGGAAATATGGGCATAGAAGGTCTAGATGCCAACTTTCCATCCTGAATCAAACTATTTATCGCTCTAATAGACACATGATATGCATCTAGAAGTGTAATGCCACCCATAGATTGAAACATGACACTGATGGCCTACTTTAGAGATGGCCTAATTATAAGAGGCATCATAGTCATTGTCTTTTGAAACCTAAGGTTAAAATTGATCATGAATTCATGGAGAGCCCTTATAATGGTTGTGAGTTGTTCAACTAGGGATAAGTGATCATATTCATCCTCAAACTACCTAAAAAATGCTATACCCAATTCATCATAGGAATAAATAGAGTTTAGAGGAAGGTTTATATACCACTACAATGCTTTTCCTTTAAAGGATACAACAAGCAGTCATATAGCTACATTCTCTTGGCTAACATTATGGATAAAACAAAGATTGGCTACATCTTTAATGTGTTCAATAGGTGTGGTTTGGTCTTCCCTTGAGAAATAAGGAATGCTCTTAATATTTAGATATGGTATATTATCATACTAATCAAGATTCAGTGAGCTTCCTCTATTGAATGAGACAAACACCTAGTTTTTAGGAACATCCATTTAGATAGTGGGGATCGAATTGTCTTATATAATGGGTTGATTAGGAGATTGAAATAATTTCCTAGGATAGGGGTTTGTTCTTATTAATATTTTAATTTTATATGAATGAGAAGGCAACTCAATGAATTTAAAAGGAATACCTTTACTTGAAGATCTTGTGGTAACCTTTGGCATGTAACATATGTTGGCCTGCTGCTAAGAATCCTACAACCTCAAATAATCTTTTGGTTCAAGAATGAATAATTACCTCTACTACTGAAAATTATTTTCTCTAGATCTAAACTTTATCTATGCTAAGGAATACGTTTCCCACTGAGCGTGCCAAAAACTATTATTAATCAAGAGTGCTACCCTTATGACAATGTGTATCACTTCCCACTCTTGTTGAAATAATGGAATCTCTTCTAAGTATGGGTGACTTTGAGATAGAGAGAATATATAGATATAAGATTGGTTCCCTTGATTCACTCACTAAACCTGATCCTAATCCTACTAATTACTAATTTTTTACTAAGAGAAAGGGTGAAGAGATAATACTTACACTAGAATTGACATGAAAATTTGAAATAAAGGTGATGTACCAATGTTTATGACCACTTTTTATTGTAACTCAAACTATTAGGATGTAAATGATCCTATACACATTCTCTTCTCTTTAGGTATATGGTTTCTACAATAGTGTTTCATACAAAGGACTTAACAACACTCACTCTTTGTATGGAAGAAATGAAAGATTATTGAATTCACATACAAACTTAGATTGACATTGAACCTAGATAATTAGTATGACCTATAGAGACTAAAATAGGTTGTAAGAGGGTATAAAAATGAGACATTAACATAGGAAAGATATTGAATCATAATGTTATATCAATGGAAATCACATATAAACTTCACACAACAACCTAGAAATAGAGGAAACCAACTTCTTATTTATTCAAAAGGTGTAGTACAAAATTTTGAAAGACTTTTAGCATAGTCAAAACAAAAAATTGAGTGTCATTCTTAAAATTATTATATAATATATAAGAGAGAGAGGTGAGGGGAGACAAGATAGCCCCAAAATAGGGATGAATCACTTGTCATCACCCTTTTCAAATCTTACATACTATTTCCTCTATTTTTTCATTCTTTCCTCCTTTAAAGTGGCATAGCGGTAAATTTGAAATTTTTTAGGAAGCTTTAAGATGTGTTGAGCATTGATTGATCTTGTTTGACCCTTTAAAATGCCTAAATCTTTGCTCACATTCCTTATATCCTTGCTTGCATGTCCTCTTTGATGAATTAGTCTTATTCCATGAAAATAGGTCTTCAAGTATTCATTAATTCCTCCATTGAATACTTCTCCTCATCCATTTATGAGTCCTCTCCACCTTACTTAGGTTGTTAGAATGATCCTTAAAGCATATTTGACCTTTTTAACTTGTTTGACGTAAGAGGGAAAGAAGCATTTGTTAGGAATACTAGAGACCTTGTCAATGTTTGAGACCTCCTACCAACTAAACTCTAACTTCTTCTTGCCCCCTATGTGGCATATAAAATAATTGGTGGCTTTGACATAGCTTGTTAATATACTTATGTAATGCTTTAGTGATTTGACCACTTGAAATCTTCCCTTTCCAATACGGTGTAGAAGGTGAAAATTTGAGTTTGCCTTCAATAAAATAACTTTCCTCCATGGGTGGATTCTCAACCTCATGTTAGACCTGAAAAAAGACACCTATATCCATCAAACACTCAAAAATATGTGATTTTGCTCCATTAGCTTGCTTTTCTCCATATTCCTTATAGCCTCAAAACAAGTAAACCTCCTTGTGAAAAATAAAGTACATAGGATATTGGAAAAATAAGAACATATTTAAGGACATAGTATCCCCATACAAATCCATCCCAATTTTTAGGACCTAAATTTGAGTGAAAGTGTCCTTTTTAACTCATTTTCTCTCTAATTAGGCTTAATTAGGCCTCTTAGGCTTAAAAGACAGATATATAGCTCAAGAGGCCTTCCACACGTGTTAAACCCTACAAAATTATTTCATTCACTTTACCTAGCATAATACCATGCTCCATGTCAAATTCCAAGTTATGAGGCCTTGTGTAGGTGGACAAACCAA
The DNA here is from genome assembly GCA_037957365.1 of Torreya grandis. Taxonomy (NCBI): domain Eukaryota; kingdom Viridiplantae; phylum Streptophyta; class Pinopsida; order Cupressales; family Taxaceae; genus Torreya; species Torreya grandis. The sequence goes on along the minus strand of JARHVA010002662.1, from coordinate 40,236 downwards.
CAAATGACTACTGGTAAGCCTAGGTGCTTATGTATACTTTGAGAGGCAGTTTGAGTGTTTTTCAGGAAACTTGTAGGCTCTAAGGATTATAAATGACTTCTTAATACCTTTAAAAACTAGATATAGGCTTCTTAGCTTGTAAAACTAGCTTTTATTCTTCTTCTTAACCAATTTGATGACTTGTAGAATCTATATGCCACTTTAAGAGACCTAATAAGTGTTATGAATGATCATATAATCTATATCAAGTCCTTATAGGCCTATTCACTTGTTTTTTTATGGTATTGTACTTGCACATGTCAACCAATACAATGAAATAGTAATTAGGATATTTTTGAATGAAATTAAGGTCATTCTATGCTAAAACAAATTCATGTGAATGCATTTTAAGGGCTTTCTCTTCCATCGGGTTAATATGCAGGGTTTAAGAAGGGTTTAAAGAGGTACAAGGTCTTAACAATGATTCATAAAAGATAGGGGTCCATTCCAAGAACCAATGCCAAGATGTGGAAGATAGGGGACCTATATAACACCTCTAATGTCCATCAATCACCATGAAAATTATCTAAGAAGTTTTGATCAAAATTTGGACCTTCTCAAGCTCTTGATAAGGTGAAAAAAGGTTTTTGGAATACTCAACCCTCTTAGCAATAACTCATACAAGTGTGAGACTTAAGGACTGAACCAATTCCATATTTTTAAATTAATATGACCTTATCATCACCTATAGTAACATATTACCACCATTTAACTCCTTGGTGAAGTTTTGATCTCTTTAAATTAGCTTATAGGGCAGGATAGTCTATGTGAGAAGGTCAAGAAAGGGTCTTAGGCCTAAAAAACCCTCACTACATTCACCATTGGTTGTAGTGACCTTGAATAGTTATGAGATAACCTATATCATGCCTTTTAATGGTATTAAATGATTAATGTCCTTCTAAAATGTTCTACAACTTGGACTAATTGCCATGGGGGCTTAAGAACAAACTAGCTAAATTGACCCTAAATGCCCTGTTTGATTCATTTCCTCCTTTTATGCTCTATTAGAGGGATTCATAACCTTAAAACATATTCAAATGGAGTCTCTATCACCTTCCTTGAGTCTTCATGGTTTCAAAATTTTCATCTTATAGTCAAAACATACACCAACCATCCAAACCATGTGCAGGCCTGATTGTCTTGTTTAAACAATATGACAGCAAGGGTAATGGAATTATTTTGGTCATCCTTTTCATTGACAATGATCACTATAAGAGGTCATATCATCATAATATAGATCCATTAAACATATTTTTTGATTCTTTCTTCAAATATTCTCACCTTTTCTATGGTCTCAGAACTTGCTTTAGGTCACCATTGGGGTTTAGAAGCATAATGGTCATCGTAGCCATAATAGGCCTGTTTTGACAATATCCTCTCATTCCAATAAGTAGAAAACCTATATCATATATTTAACATACAATCCTTCACCCTTGGATGTTTTAAACCATCAAAAACTTCAAACTCTTCAAGCTTTCTCGCCCATTCATACTCAGGCCTATTTTGACCATATTTAGGCTTCTAGACCATTAGGATCATTAGGATGAGATCTCTCTCAAAATATTCTAGTAGTTAGATGCTGCCAATGGAATCCACACATTTTTTATTTTTTAATTTCCTTAAATAACTCATTGAACTTCTATCCAACTACCATAAGCTAAATTAGGCCTGTAGGTGGCAATTTGATCTCATCAACTGTTAAAGCCTGGAAAGGATTCCCAATAACCTAATAGCCCTATTTTATTGTATATACTTACAACATATCTATGTGAATATATCACACACCTCTAATATCCTAAACATAAAATCTATCAACTTTCCATACTGAATCCTTGTTCATAATCTTGAAAATAACTTGAGTTATCTAAGCAAAATTATAGGTTATCATTTGGGTTGTCTGCATTTGAGATTTACCTTCTCTTCATGAACTTTCACGATTTAGGTATCCTTAAAAACTATTGAAAGTTATATTCATTTTATTTACCCATTATGCATCCCTTTGAATCTTCAATCAAGTGGGCACCTCGCTTAACAAGACTAGACAGTCCTCAACTTGCTTGGACTTGGCCATTCTGCCTATAGGTGATAATAGACTGTGTTTTAATCGAGAGTTAAAGATGGATTCCTTCTTATGATATTCAATGACTTCCTTGGTTATAATTGATTCCAAATTATTTTCCATAAACAAATTCCATTATATTCTCACACACACATGCCCAAATCTCTCGTATAACACATTACATCATCCTTCTCCATACTTGAAGGTAACTTGCATTATCCAAACAAGCCTATAGGTTCTTATTTAGTGTTTTGACTGCTCACTTAGGATGGGAATCTTTTAGTATGGTCAATAACACCTTTAAAATAATATTAAACTCAATTCAAATCTTATTCAAGTTTCTAAATTTCAAGACTGAGCCTCGAACAAGACACTAAACCTATAGATAATTAGTTGGTCCTCAATTTGGCCTTTTGTACAGACAAAGGAAGGCATGAAAAGGTTGGTCAAATGACAAATGTTTTGCTAATAATCTCATTGACTCTCCCTAACCTTGCATCAACTTGGTAATCATCAACTTGATACAAAAAATATTGATTATCATGAAACTAAAAATGCCCTTTTACCTTAAATGTTGCTTAAAAACCTTAATATCTGCTCAATTATCATTTAGAATCCTCTTCTATGATCCTGCTTTATTCATTGGTGTTATCTTGAAACATTAATTCAAGTGTGTTGAAACATTCTCAGACCTCATCCCTCCAAGGCTTATATCACCTTTAAAATCCATTTGACATCTTAATGGTTTATCTTAGGTGCACACAATCCATTTGAAGTCTCTTTCAGTTTGTAATACACAGACATGACTGTGTCATTTAGGCATATTTGGCATAATTGGATATTTTGATCTCATATCTGACATTAGTTACCTCGAATAAATTTATATATTGTACACAACTACCTCATTCTCTTCCATCAACCCCTTTACCCTCATGACTCCTCTCTATGATCTTGTTACAACAGTAACTCGTGACTTTATGACTACACCTTGCTAAAAGATCATATGAATACCATCGATCAAGGAATACATTCTTCATAGAAGTCATACATGAATTTATTAAAGGTAATATTTGTGACATTACTGTAACATAAACTTGAGAAACCTTTAAATATGAAAACACTCAGCTACTAAATCAAACATGTTTTTAAGTTGTTGACTTTGAAAATCAACATACGCAACTGATTTCTTGACAAAAGAGCATTATCAAAATAAATTACCTAATTATTACAAAATTAAAAAATGTCTCATTTGACCCTATAATCACCCCACCAAAACCATTTTTCTCCATAGAGTTTTGAAGTGAAGAAACAGAGGGAAACTTGGACCCCGTCTGGATGACTAGGATATAGTGACCCCCTTATACTCTTAGCGATTGTTAATAAAGATATGGGAATGAATATAATAACCAATGATATAAAAATTAAGTTAATTAGGGTCCCTATAATTTCCCAATCTCTTTGATCTTGACCTCTCCTCTCTTGGATGTAGTGAACAAATATCAATGACCTTCCTTGAGCTGCCAAAGAAGTTGATAAGAAAGATGAATGGGTTTTCTACATTTTAGCACCTAAAACCTCTTCCAAACCATGTATCTAACACTAAAGGGAATAAATAATGTCCTTTAGATTCCCAAAATTCAATTTCACCTTGAAAACTATACTGATAGCCTCAAAAAAGCCCTTTTTAGCACTAAAACTGCCATGATTACTTAAGAAAACTGATGGAAACCACTAAAAAAGGTGTACATTATAACTTTTCATGTCAAACATGCACATTATGACCTTATTTAGGTACTATACTTCCATCATCTTGAAAAACCTACTCTCAAAGCCATAAAGTGATACAAAATGCAACCAATTGGGTTAAGATGTTAGCCAAGAATATTACCAACCTATTTGATCTTTTGTAGAGCATGACATTACCTTGACACCTACTATGAGACCTATTGAGACATCCTATACTCCTTTCAACACTTGAAACTCACTGAAAGAGGTCATGGATTGACTACACATGCACATAGCTATGGTGAACAAAACCTTAAACTCATCAAATTTGCCTTAAAGTCTAATAAATAGGGTTCAAAATGACCATTCCAAGGAGATAACAATACCAAAATAATGATTAATAGGGTAAACAAGCATGATAAGCAAAATTTCAAATTATAGGGTTGACAGTTTGACCTATGAGGTTAAACTTGTCAGCATTTTGGTGACTCAACTGGGGAACATGCCTTTTATGCTTATGAACTAGTAAATTGACATCTATTTTGGACTCATAAAATCTCTCTTACATTTTGAAGTGAACATGAATAGACTTTCACCAATGACTAAAACTCTTGATTCAAGACAAAATAGCTATTTTCCCTCCAAATAAAAGAAAAAAAGGACATAAAAAATAAGGGAACTAACTAACAAGACACATGTGCTAGCTAAGCACTTATTGAAAACAAAACATAAGTAAATTATTGTGCTTGGACAACACTTTGAGGAAAATAAAACTATGTACAAAGAACTTATCTCTTAGTAGCAATGTTTCAAATGTATCCCATTGAATGGGATTGGGAGATTTTTACCATCCATCTTGACAAGTTGGAAAGCATTATGGGCTTTTAAGCTAGAGATTGTGTAAGGGCCACTCTAAAGTGAGTGAAACTTGGTGTGCCTTCCTTGTTTAGCCCTATCCTTATCCCTCTTGAGAACCAAATCTCTTTATTGAAGATTTTCCTTTATCAAAAAAATTCTTAACTTATGTTTGATGTATTTCCATGGCCAACATAGATTTATTTCTAACTTCTTCCAGCTCCATAAGTTCAACATACCTCACCTCCATCAACTTGTTCTCTAATAACTCTAGTTGATGCATTAGTTCTAAAGTAGGAAGCTCAAGTTAAATTGGTAACCTTACTTCCTTTCTAAAGACCAACTTGTCTAGGGAATTGGCTATAGACCTTTTGTAGGTGATTCCATCATCTCATAGAGCTGACTTAAGATTCAAATGTCATGTTATCTAATTATCTTCAATGGTCCTCATGATTTTTAACAAGTTCTTCTTGGTGGACTCAGCAAGGCCTTTACCTCATGGGCAATAATTTGATGAAGTGTTAAGGTATACACTATTTTAAATAGCCCATTAACTGGTCCTAACTCCCACAAAATCCATGGAATTATCTGAAACAATGGTAGAAAGAATGTCAAATATTGTAAGCAAGCCTTCAAATAAATCTAACACACTAGATTTTTTTGATTCCTTCAAAGCCACTACCTGTATCCATTTGGTGAAGTAATTTATGGCAATAATGATCCACTTATGACCCACGCTTAAAGGTGGATTAATGATGCCACTGAAGTCCAAATCCCATTGGATAGAGGGTTGATCCACTGAAATTGGTTGAAGAGGTAAGGGAAAAAGTCTTTATTTTCTTGTAAACATGACATGTTTCTTGTATTTCCTCACCCAAGCACGTTAATAACAGAAAATGCTTGGCCACTAATACCCACCCCTCATGATCTTAAGGGTTGTTGTCCATACTAAGAAGTAGCCTCCACTTTGTCTATCATGAAATTCTTTAAGCAATATTTCTACTTGGCTTGACTCTATGTACCTTGATAACATGCCATTAATGTCCTTCTTGAAAAGTAATCCATTAATAAGGAGAAAAGGAATGGACTTTAATCTGAAATACCTTATCCTTGATACATTTAAGTTGGAGGATAAAAACCATCTTGGAGGTACCTTACCATGTCTTGAAATTAGCTTGATGATGATGTATAATCAGCTACAAGTTATTCATCCTTGAGAACTATAAATACCTCCTTATTCTCTTACAAGTCTTGAGCTAGGTCTCACACAATCCTTTGCCTCTAATCAGCTTAGTCACCTTAATCTCAACATCATACTCCATCACTCTTGTTATCCAACCTACTATCTTATCACTTGTGTCCTTAGTCAAAAAGAACTCCTTGATACTAGGATGAACAACCATTAGAAAGATATTATTGTTAGATAACAAGTGTCTAAAATTCTCAAGACTTCTAATTATTGAAAGTACATGTTTTTCTACATAGGTGTACCTTGTCTCATATTTCTCCAATCCTTGATTTAAGAAATTTATGGGTTGATCCAAGGCTTGTTGATTTATTTTCATGAGTATACCTAAAATTATGTCCACATTAGTAAATGCATACAAGATTAAATCCCTTGAAAAATTGAGATAAATTAGGGTAGGAGCACTAGATATTGCTTGTTTGATCTCTTAAAAACTTCTCATGCCCTTCTTGGTCCACCTGAAGATATGATTTTTCTTAAGCATGGTTGTAAGTGGATTTTCCAAAGTAGCAAAATCATATATGTATCTCCTTATAAAATTTATTTTTTCAAGAAAACATTGTAATGCCTTATTATGCTTAGGAAAATATAGAGTAATAATGGGGTCTATCCTTTTAGGATCAATGCTCAAACCATGTTTAGAAACCACATGTTCAAGTAGCTTACCTTCATTTAATAAAAATACACATTTATTGGGATTAAAAGACACCATAGATTGTCTACATATCTCAAACACTTCCTTGTGATGAAGCACATGCTCATTTCCATTTTTTCAAAATATAGTAATGTATCTAAGTATACATGAACAAACCTATTGATTAGATCTTGGAATGCCATATCAATGGCTCTTTTGAACATTAATATAACATTGGATAAAATGAATGTAATTTTCCTATAGGAAAAATTATCCCACTTGGTGGTGAAGGTTATCTTAAACTGATCTTCCTCCTTGATAAGAATATGGTTATATCCACTATAACCATCCAATAATGAAAACATTTCTAAACTAGCTTCCAACTGTAATAGTTGCTCCATTGATGGCAATGGATAATGATATTTGAGAGAGTCCTTATTTAAATCATGAAAATCCACACAAATTCTAATTTATCTATTTTTATTTCTCACAAGAATAAGGGTTGCCACCCAAGTAGAATGTTTGATGGGTAAAATGATGTTTGATTCAATTAGCTTATAAAGTTTAGTTCTCATTAAAGGCTCAAGTGCTAGATTAGCTGGTCTTTGCCATTATCTTATTGATTTTGTATTAACGTCTCACTCAATGGTGTGTTGAGATAAACTCATATCAAATTAGTATATTTCCATCAAAAGACATTAGCAAACTCCCTACATAAATCAAGAAATGACTCCTTTTGAGATGGAGAACATACTTTACCCAATTTGAGAGTCTTTCTAGCTATTATTTCAACGTTATCATAGTATTCTTATTTGGTGGAAAATTAAGACTTATCTCTCCTCACCTCATCATCTCTAATAAATATGTTTTCAAGAGTGACTAGACCTTTTGGTAGCTTGTTGGACTTAAGTTGAACGATCTGATCTACATACTATTGCAAAAGTTTTGACTAATTTTTAGAAGAGAATTCAGTCTCCTCTTACAAGAAGCAAAAAATTTGTCTATCATCTTAAAAAACTTGAAATTTATCATGATTTTTAGGATTTTAAGGCCTCACCACAATCTTGATATGTGACTAGTTTTTCTCATTCCTTAAATCAGCTAGAATGTTGAACTGAGTTCTTATGGTAGCCAACTTATCTGCATGTTTTTTGCCTTCTCTTAACATGGCTTGGATATCAAAAGCATAAAAATCCTCAAGGATATCCCAAATTCTATGTTTTCAATACCTTATCAAATCATTTTTTTATGCATTTAGTCCTCTCACTTGGTGAACCACAAGTTCACTATCACTAAAATCTTGTAAAACACTTATTCCCATCTTCCTAGCCCTTTGTAAACCATGAACTAGAGCCTCATACTTTGATCCATTATTAGGAAATCCAAATTGAAAATTAATATCAAAAAAATACCTTTGTTTATTAGGTGATATAATCATCATTAAATCCCTAGTACCATGCTTGTTCCTTGACCCATCAAAGTAGAGCTGCCAAAGACCATAATTTTATTCATCTTCCTTGACTATAGCTAGAATTTATGCATCACTTTCATGAAGATAATAGACACCAAATTATTCCTCTTCAATAATTTTATATGTATCATGTTTATGTAATTTATAATCCCATTCATCAATAAATAGATCAGGAAATAGTTCAAGAGGTGAGTTGGCTTCTACTTCACTAGCTTGTTCCACCTCATCTAAGATAACAAAATTTGTATTCACAAAACTTGGCATGTAAGTTTCCAAATGAAATCATGCAATAGGTTTAGATTTAATAGTGATATTTTATCCCATACCTTTTTCTTAACATTAGATAATTCCAATCAATTGATAATTAACCACCAATCTTTGATGTGAAATATCTATACAAGCACATGATAAAATATGGAGGCAAGTCCACCACCACTACAACCTGTTGAATGGTTGTGTTTAGGAAAGAATGCAAAGTTAATTTCATGTTATTAATCATGCCAATACTATTTTTTTGGGAGCCATCAATCTGAAATACATCTTTGGTGTTTGGTTCAAACACGAAACCCAGCTTATCTGCAATCTATTTAGGCATAATTGTACTACTAGCTCCACTGTCAACCATACAATTATGGAATAAGGTGTTGCCAACAATTAAAGAGAGATAAAAGGGAGGTTTTTTATTTATTATACCTCATATTTATTCTCTGTTAACTCCTTATATACCTAATTTACTTGTTGTTTCATTGGTTGATCCTAATTTACCAAAACTACACTCTCCTTCTTAGTTGGTTTTGAAGACAACGTGAGGGTTGAAAGCTCTTGAATAAGAATTTCCATTTGTCCTAGGATTTCCAAGGAATCCCACATACTCATGATGATATTATACTTCTTCATATGGTAAATATTACTAAAAAGAGTTCCACTCACCTTTGATTTCACTCTTGGCACAATTGGATGATCCTGCACTTGAGGTACTTGATGAGTTTTGCATGTTTCCATATTCTAATTTTTTTGAGACCTTTTTGAAGAGAATCTTCTTCTTGGGTAATTTGAGTCATCACCATAAAATAACTAACTAAGGATTGATTATTCATATTATTTATATTATATGGATGTCAACCTAAAGTTGGCATCATGTTGTTTTGTGTTAGTATAAATACAATGGCTTTAGATGAAGAAGGAACATTTGGATCAACTACAACATAAGGATTGGCTTGTGTGATAACTCCTTAAGCTTGATATGAAGGTATTTTTTATCTAAAGCCTTGATAAGGAGTTATATTATCTCTAAAATTATGATAGGTAGGTTGATTAGATGCTTGGTAAGGCTTATTAGCTTGGTAATACTACCTTTTTAGCTAAATAATTTCATTCCCAAAGGATTGCAATACTCCCTTGAGTTTTCCAATCTCACTTAATTGACTAGGAAGCACTAAAAATTGTACTTAATGGAATGGAATTGGAGCCATTGGTGGAGCTTGAGGGGATATAATTGATTGAGTTTCTGTAAATACAGGCATGGGAGGTCTAGATGCCAACTTTCTAGCTTGAATTAAGCTATTTTCTATTTTAATAGCCATTTCATATGCATCTAGAACTGTAGTGCCACCCATAGACTTAATCATGACACTAATATCTCAATTTAAAGTTATTAGGAAGTAAAAAAAGGCATACTCTAAATATGGCCTAATCATATGAGGTATCTTAGTCAATGTCTTTTGAAACCTGAGGTTAAAATCGGTCATGAACTCATAGGGAGCCCTCTTAATGGTCATGAGTTGTGCAACAAGCGGTCAAATAGCTACGTTATCTTGGACAACATTATGGACAAAACAAAGATTGGCTACATATTTAATGTTCTCAGTAGGTGTTATTTGGTCTTTCCTAAGAAATGAGAAATTATCTTAAGATTTGAAGTTGGTATATCATCATACTGATCAAGATGCAAAGGCCTTCCTATATTCAATGAGATAAACACTTGGGTCCTAGGCACAACCATTTAGATAGTGGCGATTGAACTGTCTTGTATAATGGGCTAATTAAGAGATTGAAATAATTTCATAGGATAGGGGTTTGTTCTTAAGAATCTTTTTATTTTATATGATTGAGAAGGCAACTCAACAAATTCAAAAGGAATACCTTTTCTTGAAGATCTTCTGGTAACCTTTGGCATGAAACTTGTGTTGGCCTACTACTAAGAATCATACAACCTCAAAGAATCCTCTAGTTCAAGAAGGAAAAATATCCTTTGCTACTACAAATTATTTTCTCCAACTCCAAACTTTAGCTATGTCAAGGAATATATAACCCATTGGGCATGCTAAAAACTAGTGTCAATCAGGAGTGTTATCCTTATGAGAATGTGTGTCACTTCCCACTCCTGTTGAAACAATGGAATCTCTCCTAAGTGTGAGTGACTTTGATATGGAGAGAATATCTAGATAGAGGGTTGGTTCGCTTGATGCACTCACTAAAATTGATCCTAATCCTACTAACTACTTATTTTTTACTAAGGGAAAGGGTGAAGGGATAATATTTGCACTAAAATTGACATGAAAACTTGAAATAAAGGTGATGCACCAATTCTTATGACCAATTTTGCTTGAAATTGAAACTCTTAGGAAGCAAAAGATCCTACACACATTCTCCTCACTTCAAATATATGGCTTCTACAATAGTGTTTCACATAAATGACATAACAACACTCACTATTTACTTGGAAGGAATGAAATATTATTGAATTCACATCCAAAATTAGACTGAGATTGAACCTAGACACTTAGTATTAATTTCAAAGACTCAAATATGTTGTAAGAAGGTATAAAAACCAAAAATTAACATAGGAAAGATACCGATTCACAATGTTATATCAATGGAAATCACAAATGCACTTCACACAACAACCTGGAAATGAAGGAAACTAGTTTCTTATTTATTCAAAAGGTGTAGTATAAAATTCTGATAGCCTTTTAGCATGGCTAAAATAAAAAATTGATATGTCATTCTAAAAATGAATATACAATATAGAAGAAAGAGAGGTGAGGGGAGACAAGATAGGCCCAAAGTATTGATGACTCACTTGTCATCACCTTTTTCAAATATTATGTACTAATTACTCTATTTTCTCATTCTTTCCTCCTTCAAAGTAGCAAAGGGGTAAATTTGAACTTGCTTAGAAATATTTAATATGTCATGAACATTTATTGGCCTTGTTTAACCCTTTGAAATGCCTAAGTCTTTGCTCACATTCCCAATATCCTTACTTACATATCCTCCTTGATGAATTAGTCTTCTTCCATGAAAATAGGTCTTCAAGTCTTCATTAATTCCTCCATTAAATACTTCCAATCTTCCATTTATGAGGTCTATCCACCTTACTTGGGTTTTTATAAGGCTCCTTGAAGCATCTTTGACCTTTTCAACTTGTTTGGTGTAAGAGGGAAAGAAGGTTTTGTTAGGACTGTTAGAGACATTTTCAACCTTTGAGACCTCCTACCAATCAACCTCTAACTTTTTATTTCCCCCCATGTGCCATGTGGTGTATAAAATAAGTGGTGGCTTTGAATTATTATTTTTAAGACACTTATGTAATGCTTTAGTGATTTGACCACTTGAAATCTTCCCTCTCTAATATGGCATAGAAGGTGAAAATTTGAGTTTGCCTTCAATAAAATAACTTTCCTCAATTTATGGCTTCTCAAACTCATATCAAACCTAAAACAAGACACTTATATCAATAAAACACCCCAAAATATGTGATTTTGCTCAATTGTCTTGATTTTATCCATATTCCTTATAACCTTAAAAATAAGTAAACCTCATTGTGAAAAATAAATTATGAAGGATATTGGAAAAATAAGAAAATATTTGAGGACCCATTACCTGTATACAACTCCATTACAAGTTTTAGGACCTAACTTTGAGTGTAAGTGTCCTTTTCAGCTCATTTTCTCTCTCCAATTAGGCCTAAAAGATAGAGACCTTGCTTCAGAGGCATCCCACACATGTGAAACCTCAAAAACATTTTTTATTCACTTTACCTATCCTAAGACCATTCTCCATGTAAAATTTCAAGTTTTGAGGCCTTGTGTAGGTGGGAAAACCAAGAAATGGCTATTGGTAAGCCTAGCTGCGTATGCATGCTTTGAGAGGCAGTTTGAGTGTTTTTCATGAAACTTTCAGGCTCTGAGGATTGGAAATGACTTTTTGAGACCTTTAATAACATTATAAAACTTAATACCTTGATATTGAGTTCTCTTATTGAACTCCATAGGCCTGCATCTAGGCTTCTTGGCTTATAAAACTAGGTTTTCTTCTTCTTTGTGACCCATTTGATGAATTTTAGAATCTATAAGCCACTTTAGGAGACCTGATAAGTGTTTTTAATGATCTTAAAACCTATGTCAATTCCTTATAGGCATATACACTTTGTTTAAAGATCATCACATACCTTATACCTTCATAAACAAGCCTTTAATTGTATATTTAGCCTTATTCCATATGGTATCGTACTTGCACATGTCAACCAGTACCTAGAAATGGAGATAAGGAGATTTTTTAATTCCAATAATTTCATTATATGGTGAAACCAATTCATGTTAATTCATTTTAACAGCTTTCTCTTCCAATGGGTTATTATATAGGGTTTAGAGAGGTATGAGGTATTAACAAGGTTTCATGAAGGACAAGGGTCCATTACAAGAACCAATGATAGTATTTGGAAGCTAGGTGAGACTGGATAACTCAAGGGAATGTTGAAATCCTTTGGGAATGAAATTATTCAGCTAAAAAGGTAGTAGTACCAAGCTAATAGGCCTTACCAAGCACCTAATCAACCTACCTATCAACCTTTCAGAGATAATAAACCTCCTTATCAAGGCTTTAGAGAATAAAGACCTTTATATCAAGCTCAAGGAGATATCACATAAGCCAAGACTTATGTTTTAGTTGATCCAAATGTTCTTCCTTCACCTAAATCCATTGTACCTACACCAAAACAAACTAACACGATGTCAGATTCAGGGTTGCAACCATCTAATCCAAATGATATGTAGAATCAATCCTTAGTGGTTCAATATATGGTGATGCCTCAAATGACCCAAACAAAAATTCTCTTCAATAAGGTCAACATAGTGAGGGTACCTTGCTAAAATATCATTTCACTACCATTGCTTAAGGAAGCCATTCTTTATACAAGTCATACATGAATTAGTTGAAGAACTATAGTCTTGGCAGAGATTGACTTATAGATGAAGATACCTTTAGGTGGCTCAAGACACCATATTATTTGAGTTCAATCTAAGTCTTAGACTCTATTGTAAAGATAGCCAACACACATCATGTATCAGTAGATGTGGAAGACATAGATAACAATTGACACACCTTAAGCAGAATATTGGCATATTTGGGTAAGGTTATGTCAAAGGATGAGGACTCAAATGATGATTATACCATTAAACCTCAATAAGAATTGATAATAAATAACAAATTACATGAGTTATATTGTATTCTAAATTCAAGGTGTAAGGATGGAGGTTCAATAATGTAAAAACTATAGGTTATAATCAAGCCAACAAACTCCAAGAATAAATTTAAAAAAAGGAAGCTCGAGGTTTTGGAGTCAATATGTGAAGACACTAAGTGTACAGAGTTTGAATACGATACCATTCCCTTGATAAAATAACAAGTGTAAATATAATCCCCACCCAAGGATGCCCAAGTGTCGACACTAGATGTAGGAGTATGGGATGATCCTGATGCACAAGAGCAACCACATGGCTAATCATAATATATTGAATAAGGGATAGGTGAAGAGGATACCTTGAGCTTGCAGGATGTTTCGATGCCTCTTGAAAGGGATTTGAGACTCTATTAAAAACCTAGGTAGATATGGAATCAATTCTCAGTGGTCAAAGTGATTTTGAGGCAAAATAAGAGAAGACCATCACCCATGATGGAATGAAGGTTGAAGAATAAGATCTCGGTGCCCAAAGTGGATTGGGTAAAGATAAGAAGAGTGAGCCTAGCATAACTTATGAATAAGTAAAATGAATTGGTAGCTCTAGGTTTGAGGTGCTTGAAATTGAAATGTTAAAAGAGAAAAGGATAGACAAAGTTATCAAATAAGAGTCTAAACAATGCTTATATTCATAAAGATATGTGTGAATAGAACTAGAAAAAACTACTGAGGAGATGAGTGTACAATAAAGGGTTCATAAAAAGACCACATATATAAACCTCTACCTATGGCATGCCACAAAAGAAAAGTATGTGACAACATAGATGAGAAGGTAAATGTGTTTTGCCTTCAATGCATATATAGATGAACCCAAGTTAAAATTACCTATTGACACCCTCAAAGACCAATATTGCAACGCAACCCAAAATAAGCACAATATTATCCATGTTGACCCCACTTATCTCAATGAGGTTGAGGTTAGAAGCATGTTGCTCAAACTTGTGATATATTTAAATCACCAAAACATTATAAATAGTTCCATGGTCATGAGCCATAAGGCACATTTGGTACTAATAGAACAATAGTACGCTTAGGCAAAAAATAAGTTGGCTACCATGAAACTAAAAATGTAAAGTCTATGCCATATTATCATAAATATCATCCCAACCTCTTGGATGGAGTAGATGGGAAGGAGTCATTCACGTGCTATAAGTCAAGCACATAGTGTGTGCTTGAATGATAAATTATACACACTTGCAAGTGTGTTAATATTGTGCACACCTCTCCCTCTCTATAGGAAATTAGTGGAGAGAGGCATGGTAGATCAACCAAAAGGGTGAGATATGATTTGTTGATCAGTTGTTGGCTTGAGATCAAGATAAAAAAAGGTGTTGATCGACTAATTGTGATATATAGATAAGGGCCCTCCCTTTCCAAATATATAGGGGTGCTCACCCATCTATATGAGCCTAGACTAGATTGGATGAGTTTCATGATGGGTTATTTAATGTTGGCATATATTTCACCAAGCACCCAATGCTTATAAACATGGATGGCCTTCGACTTACTCTTACTAGTTGGTTATAAATATAACCCTCAATAAGATAAGGTTAACCTTTAACTACTCAATCTATTTAAATTGAGTTAATCTATATGGGGCCCTCTCCCATTTCACTTTAGAGTGGCAGTAGCTCACCACCATATAGATATATTGGGGTCCCCAAAATAGAGTAATGGATGACACCCATGCCTATGAATAACCTATGAAATAAGTTTTCACTCATGGATCAAAATAAGTTTTCATCGACTTCCACTATCGGCTGATGATTTTGTCCTCATCATCCTAGACAACACTTATTGAATTCCAAATCAAAATGAATATGTTGAATATTGGATCAATCACCAATATATATCTAGATGGATAACAGCCTATCAAATCCAAGATATATATTCTATATGCCTTATAGATCTATCTAATAATAGTATAGATTATCACATTGATCTAGAGTCTTTCATCCTCTCCTCTGTATAGATAGTGAAAGAGCTTGTGGGACTAGGATCCAAATAAGAAATAGAAGCAAAATCATCTCAAGAGGGCTTGGTATCATCAAGGGGGACTATATCTGAAATAGATAGTCAGGTCCCCTATATAGTTCAGGCCAATGAGATATCCCTAAACTATCTATATGGCACTTGACCAATGGCCATATCTATATTGAACTATAGTATGAGTACTCCCATAATGGCATGAGTACTCCAACCATGGACTGAGGACTTCAATGATGAGTATGACTTATAAACATTCAATTAGGACTCCATTCTATCTTTGAAAGGAGTAGCTAGATAGATAAGGACTTAATCGAGAGACTCACTTGCTACATACAAAATCACTATAAAAAAAGACAAGCTAGCTAGCTCAAAAAACTAGCTATATAGATAGACTTATTCTCAAGAATCACTAGTTAGATAGATACATTCTCAAAAATAACTAGCCAAATATATTAGCTACTATAGTGGAGGGAATTAGTTGGTAGATAAAGTAGGTTAAATGATGGATCACCTATTGTAAAGTAATAAAGGCATAGGGGATCACAAACATGAAGTGCAAAAGTGATCTCATATCAAGTTTTTAGGACAACTCAAGGGATGCGATGACTTCTTTAATAAACTCATTGAGATAAATATTGTGGTTGAGCAAATTTTCTTAAAATTTTCCTAGTAGAGTTTGCTAATCAAAGCACATTTGCACATGGATCAATATGAATAAGATGCTTTATCTATGAAAATTTATCTGAAGAAGGAAACATCTAAGAAAAAACTAGATTTTAATGGAAGTAGAAGGCATCAAAAAGAAAATTGGCATGAGCCAATAAAAGTTAGAAGAAAGCTTCAAGAGTCTTCAACACTATACGATTGATGAAGAAAGCACACTGGAGGACACACTTAAGGAGATGATCGAGAAGTTCAAGGTGATAAAATAAAAATCTAAGGGGTCATAAGATCAACCTCCTAATTTTATGAGCTTAACTACATAGATCTCTATTATCATAGAGTAAGATCTAGCTGCACTTACGTGCTAGACTAATATTGAAGTTAACTTAACAAAAGAGGCACCATAGTTCCTTATTGGTGTCTAGGCTATTGACATGTTTTTTGAGGTCAACCAACTGAGTTATTATGGGGTCATATTGACCCATGATTATGATGGGTTTTAAAAAAATTGACTAAGTCCATCATGCCGCAAAATTGCCTCAAGTCCCAAGAGCATGACACATAACAACAAGCCAAGTCCATATGCGTGCATGTAAAAAATATCCAAAGTGAAATCAAGATGATCAAGAGAATTGAGAAAGTTGTTACATAAATTATAGAGCATGGGAGGCAAATTTTTAAGA
The DNA here is from genome assembly GCA_037957365.1 of Torreya grandis. NCBI lineage: Eukaryota > Viridiplantae > Streptophyta > Pinopsida > Cupressales > Taxaceae > Torreya > Torreya grandis. The sequence continues at coordinate 23,351 of JARHVA010002662.1, read as the reverse complement.
TAGGCTGACATGAGTAATACAACTAATAGTAGGTTTAAAGACAACTAACGTGGTGTGCATGCAGGGCACTATGCCACCTTTTTGAGCCATTGTATTAATTATTGTATGCATAGAGGCACACATTTAATGTGTTTTGGGAACATAGTTAATATTGATGTTTAATATGTATTGAACACATGTTAAGTAATCATTTGGTCTGGTAAACACAATATCAATGCTTAAACACTATAAAAGCTTGTTGTTGACCATTTTTGGTCCAGCAGGCCAATATCGGTCTCCTTCTTCCTTGTTGTTCTGAGCCAGTCCAATTTTGATTTTATGCACAAGTCTTTCGGCAAAAAGAGGAACCAGTTCACTGGTTTGACATCGGTGTCCAATGGCTTGAGCTTTCAAAGAGCTTTGAACTTGAACCTTGAACTATAATTGGTTCAATGAGTTGGTTCAGTTTAATTGGTTCAATGAGTTGGTTCAGTTCAATTGGTTCAATGAGTTGGTTCAGTTCATTCAGTTTAATGCCTTGGTTTAATTGGTTTGGTTCAAGCAGTCGATTCAATTCATTTGGTTTAATGCCTTGGTTTAATGACTTGGTTCAGTAGTCGGTTCAACATTTGGTTTAAAGGAACGGTTCAATGGGAAGGTTCAAAAGAGTCTCCCGAAGGATAAATGCCCTTGCAGAGGGCAGGGAACACTTGAAAAAAGGACCAAAAAAGTGAACAAGGCCAAAAAAGTAAGTTTTCTTTGGAGTTTTGTTTAAGGCAAAGGATGAGAATTTCTTCAGACAAAATGTCTGAAGGAATCCCTTAGAACATTTTGTCTGAAGAAATTCTTCAAAAGAAAATCCCACGAAATGAAAAGACTAAGGCAAAAGGCATAGAATGATTTCTTTGGGACTTTTGTCCAAAGGAATTCCTTCAGACAAAAAGTTTGAAGAAATTCAGGGAAAGCTACGGGAAAAAACCTGAGAAAAAATTTCGAAGGAAAGGAAGCGAGCGAGGCAATTCTTGCAGACATTTTTCCCGTGGGAAAATTGGTCGAGACAAAAGCCCGACCAAAGAGAAAATACCCAAGGAAATAAGTGAAAAGCAAAGGAAGAAATTCCTTCAGACATTTTGTCCGAAGGATGTGACTATCAAAAGGAGCCCGAAGGACCCCGAAGGGTAGGTACCCTTGCGGGGGACTCTTGGCCAAAATGAAGGGACACTTCTCCAAAGCCGAAGGGACACTTCCTCTTTGGGAATGATCAAGAGAAAAGAGCTAAAGGAATTACCAAGGATGGTGACATCCCCAAAGCCGTCAAATTTAGGGAAATAAACTAGCCATTGGCTTTCAAACGGTGACGGGCCCGCGAACATCAATTTTATAGTAAGGAAATAACCATTTGATCTTTAAATACTTGAGCACCAACCAAAAGGGAGCCCAAAGAGCTAAGAGACAAAGAGACAAAAGCCAATAAAAGATAAAACCAGGAAAAGATGATGCTAGGAAAAGACAAAAGTTAAGAATGAACCCAACGACTTACTGATGGAAGAGCCCAAAGAGTCAAAGAAGTAGCAAAAGATAGCCCTCAGGGGGCTGAAGGAGATAGAAAAGACAAAGCTAGGAAGAGACAAAAGAGACAAGTGTAGAAATAGACAAAATAGTCCAAGTGGCAAAGGAAGGTGTTGACTTAAGGAGTTACTCCAGTAGTTGGAATAGTGCTTGCCAAGTGGTCATCAAGGGGTGCAAACAGTGAATGATGCAACCCATTTTTCTCCATTTTGCATTTATGAGTAGACAAACCGTGTGAATGCCTTCAAGGAGTGGTCTCGTTTGTAGACAAATGGTGCGGCCTATGTTTTTAAATGCCTGAAGTCAAAGCAAGAGCTGACACAGCATTATCTATCAAGCGACTTCCTCTTCCCAAGGCTTAGAACGCACATGGGCCACTTGTAAAAGGGTGACAAAAGTCTTTTCCAAAAGGGGCACCTTTTATTTCCCTCTTCTCTATATATATTGTAACTTCTCATTTGAGAAAGACATCTCTCACATTGTAAGCCGAAGCCCTAGAAAATTTCACCTGGAATCAATAAAATACACATCTTTTACCTTTATTCTGGTTAGATATATCTCTGAGTGTGTCTGAGTGTTAGTCTTGTGTTCAGTCATTGCTTCCTAATGCTTTCACAAGGTTGACACCAATGCACCTGGTATCTACAAGGTGCCATTCTTGCAGGTGACAAGAAGAGTTGTACTTAGAGTGCAGAGGCAGAAGAAAGTTATTAGACAGTGTGCTTTTCTTACAGCACCTATGGTAAGTCCTTTTTTTGTGTGTTACCATTAAAGCCTCCCTGTCAAGCTCCTTGTAGTGTAGTCCTTTTACCAGTTAAAGTGTATGTATGTGTTCTTATGGTTCAAAGTGTGAGTGTGAGTAGATCAAACTTATTTCGTGCATCACCCTATTAGGTTAGGTTTTGTTTTCCTATAATCCTTCTCCCTTTTCAACCCCCCCATTATATATATATATATATATATATATATATATATATATATTAGCAACTTACTAGAATAACTCAGATGCATCAAAAAGAGCTAGCCCTTATCTAGAGACTCTCCCCCCTAGTTTTACCAGACCCACAAGCAAGAGGGGAGTTTCCATTATTGCATGTAGAAGGCAGGAGCTCGGCCTCATGTCTAGGGTGGAATCCACTGTGTCAATAGTTTTTGGCATGCCTGGTGGGATCATGTTTTAACACGCAAAAAATTTCTAGGATTGATGTTGGTCCTATTACAATAGAATGAACCATTAATACAGCATCTGACCTTTAATCAGGCAGTTGTGGGACAAGTGTTGTCCAAAGAGTTGAAGAATTTTGGTGTGTCCTTCAACCAACCAGCGTTTGGAGGCATTTTTACCGATACCAATGGTGACTCTAAGTTAAATTAGTTGGTTAAGTAGTTCTGGTGCCATCAAGAAATCTTATCTTTGTATGTATAATCCCATTACCTAGAAACATGGGCTTTGTATTCCTTCTTATAACTTTGATCAAGCTCAAGTTTTTTATGGAATCACCTCAAGCAGCTCTCCTAGTTGCCCTTCAACAATAAGGGAAGTAGCACTAGAGTTTGAGAAGCAAGTGATGGAAATAGACAGATTGGATGAGTAGTATAGATATCAACAAGAGCTTATGTACAAAGAGGAGTGTTTGTTCAGGCAAGCTCAGGCCTTGCAATCCATGGAGGAGGAGGTATAAAAATGGAAAAGTCCATTCATTCAAGACAGTTAGCCTTATGTGCCCCCTCCTATTCTAAATAAATCCCCCTCTTATGCACCAAATCCTTTCTACTAGATAACACTTGCTCACTCTAGCTCATCTGATGCATTAATCACTCCTACTCTTAACCCCTTGCACCTTGCTTTCAAACATCAAAGGGCATTAGAGAAACCTCTCATGGAGATGAACCTTCTCAATTCCTTAGATTGTGAATCCTCCTTTGAAGGGAACATCATAAACAAGCACATCTCTCTTGAAGCAGCTCTTCCTGTGCATGAGCAGACCCTTCCTAGTCTTCCTCAGCCTCCTCAAGTCTTTAAGCATGATGTCAAGATTCTAAGTTGGAAGATGGAATATTATGAACCAACTCAAGAACTTGAAGAGGATAAAGTTACTCCCTGTTCACAAAGGGAAATTTCCAATCCCAAGGTCATGAGTTGGAAGAAAACAATGGAATCATGGGGCAAGAAGGAGGAGAAGAAAGGTTTTGCTCAAAACCTTGAAGAAGATAAATCTACTCCTACTCATCATGATGATGCTTGTGACCTCCAAGAAAGGCTCTTCTAAGAAGATATAGATAGGCAAATTTCAGAGTTGGAATCTAGAATGAGATTCCTTAGCCAACGTGTGATGGATGGTTCAAACCAAATAGTAGATTCCATGTCTAAACACACCCCATCTACAAACCTGCAAGAAGGCTATTAGGACACATCTGATATAGATGAAGTGTTAGCCAAATGGAAAGAGGAGAATCATTCGATTCTAGCTCAAGGACTACCTCCTCTTCCACATGGGTTTAATCATTAACCTTCCACTTCATCCCTTCTCAAGGAGGAACCTATTTTGTATGAGGTAAGTGAAGAAGAAAGGATCCAATTTGTAGCTGCCCAGGATGCTATCATCATCGACAATGAAGAAGACACAGGTCATGCATACATGCAGATGTTCCAAAAATATGAAGAGGAAAGTAAGCATGGTGACCTCTCTCCTCCCTTGTTTGATGAACTTTCTTATTGCTTTGATGAGGAAGATGACTATGCCATGGAGCCTGAGTTGGAGGAGGATCAGGAGAATGTCTTTAAACAACTGGAGACTCTGGTCTTTGAGTAAGAAAAGGAGAGGCTTGTCCATCTTGAGGAAAGCCTTGAAGAAGAGAGCTTTGAACAAAAAGGTGTTGTTCTGTGGGATGAGCAATCAGTTTGTAATTCCATTTCAGACATCACAACAATCACCCTTATTCAAGAAAGCCATTGAGGGAGTAGAGGATGAGTTTGACAGGGTCTTCAATGAAGCAAAAGGGAACAAGTCAAACCATGGTGCACTGCAAAGGGACTATGCATATCAAAGGGCTTATGGTGATGAGTCAACAACCATTGATTTCTTGTTGAAACATGCCAGCATAAAGAGCCAGCATTCGACAAGCTTCCAAGAACAAGAAGAGCACATATATGTTGGAAGCATGTTTGACTCTAATCCACTTAGATGCAAGCCAATCAAGATGTCAGGCAAGAGGAGAAGATCATCAACTCTCCATTCCATTTAGCCACTTGTCTGGGACCATAAGTTTCCTTGACATGAAGGAGACTTAAGAAATTTTCCCTTTGATCCAGGAGGGAGGCAAATATACCTAGTTAGTTGTATATAGTAGTTTGCTTTCATTTTTCTTTCCTTGTTTTCCATAAGTGTTGTTTGCACAAGTAGCATTTTTAGCCTTGTGTGTGTTTTCCTTTATGTTTGGGGTAAAAGCGTCATGATTGATTCTTGAATCTATCAGGGCTATTGCTAAATTTTCAAGTTGCATTCTGACTCCGTGCCCAATGGACTTTAAGGCAACTAGTTTCTAAGCATAGCAAGCATGCTTCCCATGGGAGTCACCAATTTGTTGACCATTTTTGGTCCAGCAAGCCAAAATTAGTCTCCTTCTTCCTTTTTGTTCTGATCCAGTTCAATTTTGATTTTGTGCAAAAGTCTTTCAGAAAAAAGAAGAACTAGTTCACTGGTTCGACGTCGGTGTCTAATGGCTTGAGCTTTCAAAGAGCTTTAAACTTGAACCTTGAACCATTATTGGTTTAATGAGTTGGTTCAATTTAATTGGTTCAATCAATTGGTTCAGTTCATTCAGTTCAATTAGTTTGGTTCAAGTAGTCAGTTCTATTCATTCGGTTTAATGCCTTGGTTTAATGATTTGGTTCAACAGTCGGTTCAATGAGCTAGTTCAATGTTTGGTTCAAAGGAACAGTTTAATGGGAAGGTTCAAGAGAGTCTCCTAAAGGACAAATGCCCTTGCGAAGGGTAGGGAACACTTGAAAAAAGGACCAAAAAAGTGAACAAGGCCAAAAAAGTAAGTTTTCTTTAGAGTTTTGTTTAACATAAAGGATGAGAATTTCTTTGAACAAAATGTCTGAAAGAATTCCTTCGGACATTTTGTCTAAAGAAATTCTTCAGAAGAAAATCCCTCAAAATGAAAAGACTAAGGCAAAAGGCATAGAATGATTTCTTTGGGACTTTTGTCCGAAGGAATTCCTTCGGACAAAAAGTCTGAAGAAATTCGGGGAAAGCTGTGGGAAAAAACCCGAGAAAAAACTCCAAAGGAAAGGAAGCAAGTGAGGCAATTCTTGCAAACATTTTTCCCATAGGAAAATTGGCCAAGACAAAAGCCTGACCAAAGAGAAAAGACCCAAGGAAATAAGTGAAAAGCAAAGGAAGAAATTCCTTTAGACATTTTGTCTGAAAGATGTGACTATCAAAAGGATCCCGAAGGACCCCAAAAGGTAGGTACCCTTGCGGGGGACTCTCAGCCAAAATGAAGGGACACTTCTCCAAAGCTAAAGGGACACTTCCCCTTTGGGAATGATTAAGAGAAAAGAGCTAAAGGAATTGCCAAGGATGGTGACATCTCTGAAGTCGTCAAATTCAGGGAAATAAACTAGCCGTTGGCTTTCAAACAGTGACGGGCCCGCAAACATCAATTTTATAGCAAGGAAATAGTCATTTGATCTTTAAATACTTGAGCGCCAACTAAAAGAGAGCCCAAAGAGCTAAGAGACAAAAGCTAGTAAAAAACAAAACCAGGAAAAGATGACGTTGGGAAAAGACAAAAGTTAAGAATGAACCCAGTGACCTGATGATGGAAGAACCCAAAGAGCCAAAGAAGTACCAGAAGATAGCCCTCAGGGGGCTGAAGGAGATAGAAAGGACAAATTCAAGAAGAGACAAAAGAGCCAAGTGCAGAAATGGACAAAATAGTCCAAGTGGCGAAGCAAGGCGTCGGCTCAAGGAGTTACTCTAGCGATTAGAACAGTGCTTGCCAAGTGGTCATCAAGGGGCGCAAACAGTAAACAACGTGACCCATTTTTCTCCATTTTGCATTTATGAGTAGACAAACTGCGTGAATGCCTTTAAGAAGTAGTCTTGTTTGTAGATAAATGGCGCGGCCTATGTTTTTAAATGCCTGAAGTCAAAGCATGAGCTAACACAACATTATCTATTAAGTAGCTTCCTCTTCCCAAGGCTCAAAATGCACATGGGCCACTTGTAAAAGGGTGCCAAAAGTCTTTTCCAAAAGGGGCACATTTTGTTTCTCTCTTCTCTATATATATTGTAACTTCTCATTTGAGAAAGACATCTCTCACATTGTAAGGTGAAGCCCTGGCAAATTTCACCTGGAATCAATAAAATATGCATCTTTTACCTCTATTCTAGTTAGATATATGTCTGAGTGTGTCTGAGTGTTAAGTCTTGTGTTCAGTCATTGCTTCCTAATGCTTTCATAGGGTTGACACCAACGCACTTGGTATCTACAAGGTGCCACTCCTACAGGTGACAAGAAGAGTTGTACCTGGAGTGCAGAGGCAGAAAGAAGTTACTAGACAGTGTGTTTTTCCTATAGCGCCTATGGTAAGTCCCTTTTTTGTGTGTTTCCATTAAAGCCTCCCTGTCAAGCTTCCTACAGTCTGGTCCTTTTACCAGTTAAAGTGTGTGTATGTGTTCTTATGATTCAGAGTGTGAGTGTGAGTAAGTCAAACTTATTTGGTGCATCACCCTATTAGGTTAGGTTATGTTTTCTTGTAATGCTTCTCCCTTTTCAACATCCCCCCCCATTATATATATATATACATATATATATATATATACATATATATATTTATATATATATACATATATATACATATATATATATGTGTGTGTGTACATATATATATATATATATATATATATATATATATATATATATATATATATATATATATATGTATACATATATATATATATACATATATATATATATACATATATATATATATATATATATGTATACATATATATATATATATGTATACATATATATATATATATATATATGTATACATATATATATATATATATATATATGTATGTATGTATACATATATATATATGTATACATATATATATATATATATATATATGTATGTATGTATGTATGTATTAGCAACTTACTGGAATAATGCAAATGCATCAAAGGGAGCTAGCCCTTATCTAGAGACTCTCCCCCCAATTTTACCAGACCCACAGGCAAGAGGGGAGTTTCCATTGTTGCGTGTGGAAGGCAGGAGCTCGGCCTCCTGTCCAGGGTGAAATCCACTACGTCAACACTCACTTTGAAGCATTGAAGATGTTGTTTTTGTTGTCATTTATATTGGTGATGATTTTAATATTAGTGGAATTTAATTTAATGTCATTACTATTATTGTGGACTTTGTATCCATGAGATATTATCATTGTTTTTTAGACTAATGTTGTTATTAAGATAAATTGTTATTATAATTGTTGATGTTTTTCCATTATTAATATAATTACTTATGTAGAACATGCTTATTATATCATTGTTCATTTTAAGCATGTTTATTTCCATGTGTTTTTAAACAATATAAAATGTTTCCATGTATCCTCACATACGCAAGGGTGTGCATGAGATAAATGAACTACTTCATCATTGAAAATTAACCTCAACCCACTTCGGTATCTCACTTTATGCCTCGGGTGAGTGCACAAGGTTATCCTACATGACATGTCAGCACATGTAGATTTAGTGTTGGGAGATACATGTGTGGCATAAGACTAGTGTGTGCATGGCTAAAATCACCCAACATAGAGGGTAGTGAATTATCATTGGGACATGGATCAATGTAGTTGAGTATGTCTATGATGATACTCATATTGTAGTATGTGTACATATGGTCTAAGGGGATGAGTATGCCCAAGATGTGTTCATCATTTGTGTCAATATACAATGAAGATTTGTGTAAGTGACATTGGATGGGTTTGGATCATAGGCTTTATGTAAGTGACATCAATTGATCATTATTGGGATGTATAGAGTACCAATTTTTAAGTTATGGCATATATTGTTAGATGGATTCACATTCATTTACTCTCGATCATCTTTTGGTCCCTTTTAGACAAAAGGGATTTGTGGGCTTATGTGATTCAAATCATATATTATTATTAGTTTATTAGTTATTACATAGGGCATGCATCTCTTAGTGATACAACCCTTTTAATAAATAAATAAAAATAGTGTTATGTTAGAATTAATTTACTTATGTTAATAATTGTATAAGTATAGTTAATTGGTGGTTCAGACCACTAGGTCCTATATGTAAATCATATACTAAAAGGTTATTTAAGCTTATAAATGAAATAATAAAACATTAGGGTGTATTTACTCAAATATATATGAAAGCTTCTTTATGATTAATTCATGTAGTATTTCCACATATTTAATAATGTGTTTGAAGTCCTAAAACCATACCCATGTCAAAGTGGGGGCATCAATTAGACATATAAATTTGGTATAAGACCCTTTTCCCTAGTGTCTTATCCCTAATTTACCATATTTGACATTCTTGTGTGTATTTGAGTATTTATAGGACTTCTCTGACCCCACATTGGTATCCAATTAGCCATCAAGCCTTAAAGAACATCTAAATACTTATCAAAATCCATTTTTTGGCATACTTGGACTAAATCTCTTCTATTGTCATGTTCATCATTGAGATCCGAGCCTATTTTTATTCTAGGTCAATATTGCACAGACTCACTCCTTTCATAGGTCCATCCCATTTAATTATTTTGGTCCTTTTTCCAATTATCTTTGATCTTGTACCTTTATTATTACATATTTACATTTATAAAGTTGACTAATGTGTTCCATCTTGTGCTAGAGTGCCCTTATATACAAGTCATCCTAAACCATTTAAGAGAATTAAAAAATAAGAGGTCATCAAACAAAATAGAATATCAAGGTCTAGACCTAAAACAAAGCTGAGCATTCAGTTAATTTATTCCTCCTACTTCAAGTTGAGTTTTATTGAGTCATATATTACACATTTATGATAGATCTTTCTATCTTGGTCTCTCATTATCCAATTATATCAAATGAAGGTTTTAGATTGCATGTAGCTGCATCATCATTTTTAGGGAAGTGGAAGTTCAAAACCCTTGCTTAACCTATTCAATTTACACTCACTTAAAAATAGGTGGAGGTATGATTCTAACATGTAGGATATGCTCTTTGCAACATTGCTTTGGCAGTTACCTGACTCCATAACCCATTTATTTGTTTTGAGTGCTAAGCTAGGTCACAGAGAAGGAATAATAAATTTAGAAAATTATACCCAAAAAATTAGGTAAGTCTAGATACACAAAGATAAGAAAATAAAAGATGAATTAGTGACAAATAAATTAGGTTTTAAAACCCTACACACCTTGGATTTGGTAGAATAGAGTCAAACCTGACAACATGGATCTAACCAACATGAATCTGCACAAGTCGAACCCACTATCTAGTAATATCTAGTGGTCAAATTAGAGTTCACAATAGTGCATAGTCAACCTGCACATTCATATTTTGAGATCAAGTCTATAATCTCATAACAACATCAAAGTGTGATCATTTATTATCCCTTTATACTTAATTTGCATAACATAGTTGTTTATCACTTTGTCTTGTTATTGTTATTTATCAAATTGGATAGATTTTAATCATATACTTTCATAGTTATACTATTAGTTTATTTGTTGCAATAGAGTATTCTTTATTTTTTGTAAAACCAAAACTAGGGTAAATAACTCATATTACATTACTTATATACTATGCCAACTATTATAAATGAGGAAGACCCAAGAAAACTCTACAATGTAAACATCAACACACCATCTACACATGTACTCAGAAGATAAAATATTCAACAATAAAAACATGTTGTATTAACTAAATAAATTATTGTATAATACAAGTGTGCAACCATTAATGGTTTCATAAGAACAAGATATCTTGAGAGAATACATGTCCAATAGCTCAAGATAAGCTCCTCTAAGATCCATTGTAAACAATGATACAAATGTTCCTTATATAAGAAAAGAAAGAGGTGAGTGGGAGATAATCATTGGTGGATATTCACTAATAAAAACACATTGTATAAACTAAACAAAGTATTGTACAATATAAGTGTGCAACCATTATTGGTTTCACAAGAACAAGATCTCCTAAGAGAATACATGTCCGCTAGCTCAAGATAAGCTCCTCTAAGATCCATTCTAAACAAGGATATACATGTTCCTTATATAATAAAAAGTAAGAGGTGAGTGGGAGATAATTATTGGTGGATTGAAAAGTGAGGTCATTCCTCAAGTTACACCTAACCCTTCTCACACATGTGAGGATATCTACCAAAATTAAATGTGCATTTAATGATTATATGCACATAATAAATCATACCTTGGTATTAACACTACCCAAGGTGGTTTCACAACAAGTGTGAACATGACACACACCAACACCCCATGAAGATCAACGTAAGTGATGTGGTAAAAGAGAAGAGAGATGATTTGGTCTAGTCATGATCAAATGTGAATCGAGGCATTACTCACACAAAATAGAGGATGAAGAGGCAAGAAGAGAAGAACCAGAATGAACAAAAAATATGAAATGTTATTCACTTAATGTAGTTTCAATATGATTAATGTAAAAATATGTGAGGGTGTTTATAGCTAAAATAGGAAATATCTATCATTTTCTTATTGGCTACATTAAAAGTGGCACCCACTAATGGTGATGACACATGCAAGTGTTTAAGCCTAGACATATGAACATAATAACTAGACTTAGTGGAAAATCTAACTACCTGAGTTAACTTAACTAAAAGTGCACAATTAATATCTACACCAACAACCCCTTTTAAGTGAAACTTAAGGAGGTCTATACCAAAAACCAAGAGTCTAAAAATCCTCAAATAGGTCCCAATAACTAGGCTTGATGAAGTACATATGTACAAATATAAATAAAATAAAGTGTGATGCAAAGTATCCCTATGGATGCCAAACCATATTGATATAATACATGGGTGCCAAGCCACTATAGCTACCAAGCCGAACTAAGAATTGGTGCTTTATATGAAACTCACTTATAAGAAACACTGAAATGGAAAAAATGGGTAGAAAGGACCCAAGGAAGCATTTACATACATCCCCCCTCAATGTTGATTTGGGTGGAATATGGTAACAATAAAGGTGTCTCTCACAAGATGATGACTAAGTTTTGAAGTAGGTGATATTCCATAATAGTGGTGAGCTTCAAAAAACTAGAAAGTGGGTTGATCCACACTCAAATGATGTTGTGTAAGATGGAAATGAACACTTGGTGAAAAACTCATGATATCAACATGAGGGGTACAAATCCACTACTCAAAACATAAAAAATACTATGGTAATTTTGAAACCATGAAAAATTACCACCAATGGGTAATGTTGAATCATGATGGATGTTGGGATGCCAAATTTCACTCACAACATGGAGACGGTCATACAATGAGGGTAGGTGTTAAAAATATAGTAGAATACACCAATGAATGCCATAAAAAATGAGACGTACTACAATTATCATACAAGTTTCAAAAAATAAAGTGTTTGATTAGATATTCATGTACAAGTGAGGAATCCAAAATTATTATTGTGTTAAACAAAGAAAGCACAAGTGCACATAAAATGCTTACTTGCAAAACAAAAATAAAATCTCTCTTATAAAATGTAATGAGGTGCTATCAAGTGGCCTTAGATGTTTTTTAAAAAATGGCACAAGTAGAAATGGTGGATTAAATTGAACACTAACTGCTCAAGATGGTGAGGAAACTGACAACAAGCCCAAAATTCCTACACAAGTGGCCCAAAATACTCTACTTAAAACATGTAGAAATTGATAGATGTTGGGGACGTCAAAAATCACAAAGAATGATCATCATTCAAAGTGGTAAAAAATAAAATGAACTGAGGAATCATCTACACAAGTGGCCCAAAATCCACTACGTGGTCAACATGTTAAAAAATACAAAAAGAGTCTTGCCAGAAAAATTGCCATATGACAAGAGACAATATTATTATGTCAATAGGGTCTATAGAATGAGTTCATGTTACATACCCTTCATAAGACAAGGAAAAACCATGCATTTTCAAAACCATTAAACTATATGGTTGCATAGAATGCAAAAAAACATGCAGTTTCAAAAGAATGACTAAAAAAATGGAGTATGTATATAGAAGATACAACTCATAAATGAATTGTAAGATAGAGTTAGAAAACTACAAAATTCTATTATGGTGGCTTTTTTTTTTAGAGGTACAATCATTGAGAGGGGGGTCTGAATCAGTGTTCCTAGATAATTCAACTTCAATTCCAATTCTTTCAAACTCTTAAACAATCAACAAATATCAACTTGATTAAACAAGATTAACAAGAGAGCTCATTCATTCAAAACATACACAAGATCAAACACACAACACATAGTTCCTGAGGGAAACCCTCATGGGGAATAAAACCCACTCTCAATATTGCAACACATAGAATACTTGTCCTATAAGAGGCTATAAACAAGAGACTAATCAAGTCCTTCTGACGAATATTTATTGAAACACCAATTTCATAAGGAGCACCTACCCTTAAGATGATCAAGTCCTTCTGACCACCTTTTGGTCAATTTCTTCATTGGAAAACTTGATCAAGTCCTTATAACTTAAGGCCTTTAGTGAAACACCTATTTCATAAGGAGCATATACCCCTAAGGAAGATCAAGTAATTTTAACCTCCTACAAAAAGAACACCTCCACCTTTGAATTGATATCTGTAATCACCTAATGATGGACCTTTGTTAACACAGCCCCCTTCACTTCTTCACACACTCACAATGTACCCAAAAATAACTTTTGGACCAATATTTAATTCTTAGAAATAACTCTATCATAGCCTCCTCAACATGACCAAATGGTCATACACATATACCATACTCTGATATGCCTCAATCTATTCACCAAGTTCACACTCAAACATCCGAAATAGCCTTTTAGATCAACCTAAATCTCTTCGATCATCCTCAATCACCAAACCTAAAAGAGCACTATTATATCAATATAATTATGACCTAAAGGTCATACACATAGTCATTAATCTACTTTTCACATCCTCTAGGCACCCACCCTTTCCTTTGCTCCTCAAAGCTCAAACACACCTCACTTAGGTCACACTTTTATTTCACAAGCCTAGAAACCATCACATTTGGTTTCACTTTATATAGGGTCATCATGATTATCATGTTAATATATTCCTTATCAACCAAAACATATGCCTTCACCCTTAAGGCATCTACATGGGTCACCTTTAAGCACAACCTTCTTTCAAATAGGCCTAAGTCACCTTTTGGGTCCTATGGAGACCCATTAACCTTAAGTTCTCAAGATAATGATTTTGACACTTATTCCATCACAATAAGAACACAATATCACTTTAAAACACATGGACCCATGCCACATGATCTATAGGTCCTCCTTAAGTGTCCACATCCATCACAACACCCTTCTACTAACGCCCAACTAGCTCAAACATCTTTTTGTATACACAGTCACCATGAATGAAAACACAGTCAACATCTAACCATTTTTTCATAATGAATATGATTATTTAAACCTTCATAATTAATAAAAATGGTCCTCATGGAGTCTATAACACTCCCTAATATCTATCTCACCTTAAAACATCAAATTACCAACAAGCACAACTCAAATAACCTTCTTGGGTTACTTGTAGAGCGTGAAAGAAAACATGATCAAATTTAAAGAAGAATATACTTGACTATAAAATCAATTATATTTTAAAATTAATATTTCCATATACACCTTATATTCCTCTACATATTTTCTTTTTACACCATGATCAAATTCTGCTTGGATCAAAAGACATGACCTAAAAACTAGACACTGGTCTTTCCTTCACAAATTCAAATATTCAAATACAAACGATCATAGTTAAACATCAAACACTTTTCCTTATCTCATTAATTCTTAACATTTTGAAACCAACTCACCCCATCTATCTTCTTCAAAATATCTCAGTCTTTAACACATAGAACTATGTTGTCCATTTGTTAAAGTTTGGTCACTTTGACCTCATCTCATGCAATCTTGAAATATTGACCACATACACACCGTCAATATTCACGAATCACCTTGGTCCTTATTATGTAGCATTCACCATTAGATCTTGTTTAGACCTCCTGAGATCATGACACTTGGCACCTTATCATGCCTTTTGAGCAATTTACTATTAGTTTATGCGCTTGTGTCACTTGGTAACTCCTCATGCATTTTGGGCAAAATTATTAGGCTATGTTCTTATGGTCCTTTGCCACTTGGAAGCTCCACATGCATTATATATATTCAAATCAGTGCTTACACTTGTGCCAATTCACAACTGCATGAGCATTGTTGACTTTTGACTTATCCTGCACCATAGATCTTTGTCAGTCAAACCTCCACTCATCATTGATCTACTATTAGACTAGTGAGCTTATGACTCTTATCACTTGCATGTGCACCCTTTGACATGTTTAATTCAAACATACTAATAGATAAATATTTATGATGTAACATGAATCATTATATCTTCTAGACAAAATACCTCAGTCTTTGTCATGGGTAAACTTGACAGTCTTTGACCCTTCACTCTCTGTAAGTGCATCTTTGAGGATTTATATATCAAGCCAGACAACACTTCAGGATCCCAAATTTTTAGGGTAGCTTCTTAACATAATGGAAAACATCTCCATGATATCCTTTTACCATTATTGACCTTTTTTTACCAAAAAAAATTCAAAAACGTACGGTTCATTCATTTTTGCATGACAGTTTATGATGGTCTGGAAAACATTGCAAATTGCCTAGGAAGACAACTTTGCATTCGTATATCTTTTGCTTCGTTCAACCTCATAACCTAAAATTTGGAACATAAAAACTTGGTATAAATGTGATCACACCCATATGACCATATCCTCCTTACTCATCCATATGTGGTAATGGTGATGTCATCAAACTATCTACTCATATTTTCTGCCACTAGACCCAAAATGTCTAGATGAAAACTATGAACTACCAGATGAATTCCACTCATGCACACAATAATTCAAAGCATATAAAACCTCTTATGGAACATATTTAATATTATCAAATCACCATACTCATCCCTACATATCCCTAATCATGCCAAATTTGGAGAAAAATCAAGCCTTCTTCAAGCATACTAGGACAAACACATTACACATTTTGTCATTGATACTTAGGCTATCAAGACACTTTATCCACTCATCTAGACACCTCCATGAAATCACTAAAAATTCTCCAAAAATATCCCCCTTTTTAATTGATGCCAACACCCATCATGAAATAATATATAGCTCACCTCCCTCCTCTCTTCAAGCACTCTCATAATAGGAATCTTCTCGCCCTTTGACACAATGACACAGTGGGTACTAAATAATTATAAGGACCTAAAAATAATACCAATAGGAGAGGTTTTGAATTGATGGATTCAACCCTCTAAATGGAGGTTCATCTCTCTTCCTCCATGTGACACAATGGAGGCACCCCTCTTGTTGTGGGTTGCAAAAGTGAGGGATGAATCTCTAGATTAGGGGCTAGCTCCCCTTGATGCACCTTGAGGCCCTGGATTTCCTACTAATAAAAATGGTGGGGGATGAAAAGGGAGAGAAATACTGAAATCATAACCTAAAATAATGTGGTGATGCGAAAATGGTTGGTCTACTCAGCTTTGACATACACTTTACACCAGAGAGAAGCAAGCATACACTTCATTCAAATGAGAACCTTTTATGCATCAATGTTTCAATAGGGGATCCTATGGAGATATAGGAAGGTATAACTACCCAAGGTGTTCTAATACACACTATGGACAACCTTTTCACATGCACCTATACTCTAAGTTAGACACTTCTTGTTGACCTACAAGAGAAGAACTCACAATAAACTAGATATGTTGGCATAAACTTATGAAAGCAAGAAAAGGAAATGAATTAACATAAGATAAAACCATATACATATGAAAAATTACAAGCTCAAATAGAGGTAAAAATTATTCTTTTGATTCAAGGTAAATTCCTTCAGGGCTTCACCATACAAAGCTAAGAGATCCCTTCTCAAATGAGAAGTTACAAATATATAGAGAGATGGAAACAAGATGCTGACAAATCAAGGGATGGAAACCCATGCTAAGTTAAACACTTATGTAGAGACCACAAGCCCATGTTTCTACTGTATTCTTCCAATTTCATATGGGAGAGCCATGATGTATATGTCCAAGTCGCTTCCTTTGTTGTCTCATGCCTACAAAAGCATGAGATACTCCTTCTAGCAACTGATAAAGCCATCCCCAAGTTGTGTTGATTGGACCATGCTCTCTTCAATGCTAGGCACAACTAATTGTGCATTAATGATGAAGCATGAAAACATGAGCTAATATCCTCTATAGTTCAAAAATCAATTCTTTTACTGGTTTTTGGTAGAGAATGTTTTACCTAAGTGCATTTAATCTTCTTGATGATGACACATGCGCCACTTGACTTGGTCTAGTTCATCCTTGGGTATATGGTTTGACTTCTCATGCTACTTGAAACATTTTGAGATTTTAATTTATTGTGTTGCATGGTCGTGTTCTAAGTTACCCACCTTGTTTTGTTTTACTTTGTTATTTCCCTTTGCCTTGGCTTTTTCCCTTTTGTCTTTAACCATTCGGGCTCTCGGGTGCTTGTTATTTCTCGAGCCTTAGGGAATTTGGTAATGTGAATTTATTTGAAAAAAATGTCCAAAGGAATTCCTTTAGACATTTTATCTAAAGAAATTCTCTTTTGGGCATGCCTTTGTGCCTTTCTTTTGGTGGGCATTTGTGCTGCGCTTTCCTTCAGACATTTTATCTTAAGGAATTCTTTCCTTTGATTGTTTCTTTTCCCAAAGGGCACATGCCCTTCAAGCATTTTGTCTTCATCCTCTCTTTCTTAAAGTGCCCTCTATAAAGGCTTCTCTGATCCAAAAGCACCCTCTGTAAGGGTAGGTGCCCTTCAAAAACATTGAAAATGACCCTTCAAAAAAGTGAAAAGAGTCCTCTTTCTTAACCAAGTGCCCTCTGCAAAGACACTTACCCTTCAGAATTTTTGTGACCATCAAATTTATTTAGATAAAATGTCCAAAGGAATTCCTTCAGACAATTTTTTCTGAAGGAATTACACCTTGGCTTGCCTTCTTTGGTTTTCCTTCGGATAAAATGTCTGAAGGAATTCTTTTCGCTTGTCACTTTTCCCAAAGGGCAAGTTCTCTTTGGGCTTCTTGTCCTTGCCCCTTTGTTTCAACCAAATGCCCTCTACAAGGGAATTTTGAGCCAAAAGTGCACTTCAAATCTTTTGTATTGGTCCTCACGTCGATGAAAAGCCCTCTGTAAGGTCAATTCTACCTTCAAAAATACCCTTCAGAAGTTTTGTAAAGGTCTATTTCATCTTTGAAGTACCTCCCATAGGGGCACATACCCTTTGAGGAAATTACAAATGACCCTACATAATGTCCAGGTGCCCTCATTTGAAAAACACTTGTCTTAAGAAGCATCTAAGACCAATTTGAGCTCTTTTGAAGGACTTACTCAAAAAGCTTTGAAGTAAAGAAGTCTCAAAACTCGATTGCTTCTTCCTTACCCTTGTGGGTCTATGAATGACTCCAACTCATGAAAAATCATAAGTCAAGTAATCCCACAAACTCGAATTGAACTGATCTAACCCTTATTGGGTTTTTGAACTGCTTTTACTCATGAAAATTGATAAGTAAAGTACTTTACAAAACTCGACTTGCATTGGAACTGGGCATAGACCCATTTGGGTTTGTCAAGTGCTCCTGCTTATTAATTGTAAAGCTTACAAGTAATGTTATTCTCAGAACCTGATGTGCTTTTTGAGTGTTGGAAAATACCAATACTTGAGGAGACAACACCTGCACCTGCACAAAAGCAACTTTTTCCTTGATTTTTAAAGGGTTAAGACTTGGTTTCAGGGCAAAAGGTCATGAAGAATAAGGCTTCAAGGAAAAAAAGAGGGGGGGGGGTGCCTATTTTGGCATGAAATATTCAAAAAAGGTCAATAATAGGACCACATTATAAATATGATACAAACTCCCCTCACCTTGACCCTACCTCTTATTGTCTTAACAACTTCCTCTTGCTACATGTCAACACTCTCTTACACCAAACACTACAACCAATCAAGAAAAAACACACAAGAACACCAAAAACTAATTTAACTCACCAAGAAACATCTGAGAGGGACTCTCCCTAAGATATCTGATCCATTTCACTCTTTATCATCTTCAAATCTTCACACATCATGAAGAACCTTCATACTTGCCTTCAAATTTTCTCTCACAAGCCAATCTCATGATCACCAATAGATGTTTCAAGACATACTCAAAACATGAAAGATGTTCAAAAACAACCAAAAAACTCATATGAGAGCAACCATACCTTGGTCTTTAGGATAAAATGACCAAAAACATCAAATATTCACACTAGGCCTGTCTAGACTCCTTATAGCCCTACTTGGAACTTACAGAGCCCACAAATTTTAGTAGACACATCTTCAAGATCTGAAAATTTATATATAGAGCAATATCATATTACCCCTCAATCAAACCAATTATCATCACCTATCTTATCCTTTATAACATACTTCCTTCACAAACCTACTATCCAATTAGGCCTCCATTTTGAAAAAAACATGAATAATTTGAAAACCATAAACCTTCAAATCTCTTTGAAGCTCTTTTTGATAACCCATTTTGTCCATTGAACCTATTAATAATACTCCAACCTCAAATCGTAAGGCAAACCACTTTTCTAGCATAACCCAAAACTCTAAAATCTTAAAACAAATAAGGTCAACAAACCTCCTTCTGGTCAACGCCCACCTCTGAAACTTCTTGCACACCTGGAGATAATCACCACACACTTCTGGACCAAGTTTTGAGTCTTCATACCTTTGGTAACCATGACTTCCTATAACCCATTTTAGGCCTACTTGCCTTTAAGCCAAAACTGAGAAAACCGAGATCACTCAAAAGTATCCAATTTGACTTCAACATACTTTCAGACCACAAAACCACCTAGATCATGCTATAATAAGGTCAACAAACCTTTTTATGTAAAAAATCATCTTGACAACTCAAAAATCCTCCTTTGATACCTAGAAATATTCAATCTAACCCTACAGACTGAGCATACACAACTATCAACATGCCAAAAAGGCAAAAACATATAATGACATCGCTTTGACATCACTACATCATGTCTTCCATCTAGACAAACCTGATCCAATTGAAGAACATCATAGCAACACTTGATTCTCCACTGAAATGAGTCTCTTAAGAAGCATAGAAAAAGACCTCCTCTATACCACAATGTTCTTAAAATAAAGTGAAGACAAGAGTGGCCCACATCTCCTCAACAACCACTAGAATCCTTTCATAGTGATAAGACTTCTTTCTCTTGTTCTCCTTAGTCTAAATTTTGACAACTTGTTCATTTTCAACATCACTCACTTTCTCTTATATGATAGGAAATACAACATTTTGAGTAACTATGGAATCCTGACATACCTTGATCATTGAAGTAACATCTTTGGATTGCAGAACATCACCTTTAGATCTTGACAACATAGGAACTAAGTTTGAAACATGCTCATACACAACAGGTTGTTCATTGGTATCCAAACACACCTTAGAACTATCTTCAACTAGGTATTCTCTTTGAGCTTGGTCTCTTCCTTCTCAACATGAGCATACAATGAAAGATATTGGCACTCTCCAACTTCTGTAGCATTCTCCACCATAGCAAATAGATTACTTGGACCTATAGACTCAACATGACTCATACTTACCTTTTTTGGTTTCCACAAGTTTACTTGCCTTCTTTCTTGCACTCTAGGATCATGATTAAACCTATTCTATCTTGTAGACCTTTGCTTGCATAATCTATCAATGTGACCTCTCTGTTGACAATTGAATCACACTATACCTTTTGCAATAAATGTATCTTGCCTTAACTTATTCATATAATGTTTATTAGAATGTCCCTCATTAAGATAGTTGAATCACTTAACATTGTTTACACCTTTTGACTGATGTTCCTATATAGTTCCATGCAAACTCATTTCTAACAGGACTCTTGCATTCTCTTGTATACCTTATGGCATTAGGTCATCTGATCTGATTTGTATTCAATCTATTTGTACCATCATTTCATGATTGATTTGTGACCTTCAAGGGCTAAACCACCTATGTTATCTTTGACCTTCGTGTCATCTTGAGAAGCAACTTTGGACTCTTCATTAAAACCCAATCTAGATTTGTAACTAACAAACTTTTAACTATTTATGAGATTATCTAGATCACTAGAACTCTTATCAAAATTGATAAATGATTTAACCTTGCTTATATACTTCTATAACTCATATTTTAAAGACTTATTTTTAGAAACATACCTTGAATATATATCTTCTTTATCTTTTAGGCTTATAGACAGGATTTCCAATTGACAACCAAGATGCTTGACTATATGTTTATGTTCCTTGGAATTTTCATTTATTATTGCTCCATACACACTTAATTTCTCCTAATAGTCCTTGAGTTGAGACTTCATCTTCTTGTTAATATTCTTCTTGATCTTTATTTATTCAAGATCATTTTTCATTGTAGTCTCATAGTCCACCTCATCTTCATCATCATCCGAATCACTCCAAGTCAATTCCTTTAAATGTGAGAAACTTCCTTCCTCAGCCATGAAGAGGGATTCATCTTCAACAAGACCATCATCTTCAAGATCACATTCTGAGTCACTATCTTCACTTTCATTTGATGAATTGTAACCTTTATTGGTGTAGAGACTCTTCTTGTTCTTGAAGGACTTCTTGTTGTCATAATTTCTGAAACCTTTATTCCTCTTATTCGACTTGTATTTCTTATCATCTTTATCTTGGTCTTCACCATGCTCTTCATCATCATTATTCATATGCTTACGATGGCATTTGTTAGTAAAATGTCCTATCTCACCACAATTGAAACATTTGAAGGGTAGCTCACCTTTATACTTGCCTAACCCTATTTTTAATTTCCTTGTAAATAAAGCAATTACTTCATCTTTATCAATATCAGACGTGTCATCCTCTTTGGGTTTCTTACCTTGGAATTTCTTCTTTGGTTTCATTTTTGACTTGAATGTTGCTTCCTTCTTTGGTGGTTTATCATCATCTAGTCTCATCTCATAGGCAATAAGGATGCCATGCAATTGATCCATCTTTAACTGAGTAAGATCATGATTTTCTTATACAACATATATTTTTGGATCAAACTTGAGGGATAAAGACCTTAAAACCTTTTGCACTATAGTAGCCTCTTCAAGACTCTCTCCAAGACCTTTGATGATGTTCACAACCTCATCAAATCTCTGTAGAAAGGATGCCACAAAATCTTCTTCCTTCATCTTAAGACCTTCAAATTATTTTTGGTGAGTCAGCAACTTTTGCCCACTTAGCCTTTGAATCTCTTTCATAAATAGTCCTTCAATTTATTCCACATTTTCATGGAAAATGTTTAATGGATTACCTTGGTTTATTTAGTCTCTGAAAGACCACATGTGATAGCATTCATTACCTTATAATTGTTCTTAAACAACTTCTTATCTACAACACTAGATAGAGGAATAGTAGGTGCAGAATAACCATCCACAATAGATTTCCAAGTTTCAAACCCTAGGGAAATGATGTAGGTCCTCATCCTCACACTCCAAAAATCATAATTGGATCCATTGAACATTGGTGCTTTCTTAGTAGAGAATCTTCCTTGCATTTGATGACTACCCATATTGTACCTTGGATCACCTTCAAGTTATCAAGCCTTTATCGAAGGACCTACTCTGATACCAATTTTTAGAGGTAAAATACACTGAGAGAAGGGGTGAATCAGTGAGCTTAGATAATTGAACTTCAATTACAATTATTTCAAACTCTTAAATAATCAATAAATATCAACTTGATTAAGCAACATTAACAAGAGAGGTCATTCATTTTATTGCATACACAAGATCAAACACACAAAACATAGGTTCCTGTGGGAAACACTCGTGCGGAATAAAACCCACTCTCAAGACTAAAAACACATAAACTAATTTTCCTATAAGAGATTAAAAATAAGAGATTAATCAAGTCCTTCTGACCAATATTTAGTGTAAACACCAATTTCACAAAGAGCACCTACCCCTAAGATGATCAAGTCCTCTCGACCACCTTTTGGTCAAGTCCTTCTGATCGGCAACCTTGGTCAAGTCCTTATAACATAAGGCCTTTAGTGAAACACCTATTTCACAAGGAGAACTTACCCTTAAGAAATATCAAGTCCTTCTAACCTCTTATGAAAAGAATACCTCTACCTTTGAGCAGATGTCTCCAATCACCTGATCATGAACCTTTGTTAACACAACCCCTTTCACTTATGCACACACTCACAATGTATCCAAAACCAAATTTTGGATCACTATTTACTTCTTAGCAATAAATCTATCATAGCCTCCTCAACATGAACAAATGGTCATACACATAGACCATACTCTGATCTACGTCAATTTATTCACCAAGCTCACACCTCGAACATCCAAAATAGCCTTTTGGATCAACCTAGATCTCTTCACTCATCCTC